>OZ038480.1:1845889-2268389 GCA_964036315.1 Acanthosepion esculentum | reverse complement strand
AGCTGTATCCTCTTTTTCCATCTGCAAACCAATCTTGAGATGAATGCCCCTTACCAATTAAGTCACAGAAATCATTATGGTAAAGTAATTTTCCATTTCTTAATAACTGCACATCTCTTGTTAAGACCTCTTCAAGTGTATATCTACTAGTATTACTTTTGCACTGATAATGTAAACAAATTTTCTTGGCCGAAAAAGAAACTTAAATACAATGGCTAAAAAGTGCAATTATTTTTATAGCAAATCTCATAATTGCTTTTCATCATAACTACTCTACAATTTATGGCTATGAGTAAAGGGCACAGATCAAATAAACAGATTAAACTCCCTTTTACCTTGGGAAGCCTGTCAATGTGAGTATTCTAGAATTTAAACAAGACCAAACAGTTGCAGATCCAATTCAACCAAACAGACTTTCTTTATGTCCTACCACTCACTCAACCAGCACCATAGTTAACATTTTTACATACAGTAATATTAGTAGCAGTATCTTTTTCTTTTTTTGTCTTTTTTAACGGGTTCAACACATTTTTTATTTCCTATCTGTACTCTTTGCTTATGGCATGCCTGAATGGTAATATTAGCCGTTTCCTTATAAGGAAACAATCAGCATTCATTGACTGAGCAGCCAGTGATACTACTGGTAGACAGTTATAAAATCTTTTTCTTAAAACAGTTTTTCAGGAAAATAGATTCCTCAAGTCCACAAACTGTTACGGCTCTTTCCAGTATTGATGGGGGTTTCCTTCCTAACCTTTTGTTGGAAATGGTGTGGAACATTAACATTCTGATTGTATCATTTTCTTCCAAGTTACATGTGCATCCATTTCAGTTGTTGCTGCTGTTGAAAGCCCTTAAGTGATGTGATTACTATTATTTCGTACAATTCTTGCTTTGGGATTCTGAATGACAATGCAAAACAACAAGTTTAAATGAAAGAAAATCAGTGGATTCTGGTTAAAGGCCGAATCACTAAAAAGAACCAATTATGCCAAAATCACATTGTGTCATATTTTGTCCTTTTTATGCAAATCCATTTAAAAACAAATGCCTCCTTATAAGACCCAAATAGTCTTTGTTTTGATGTAAAAAGCTTAAGCGAAAAGGAAAAATTAATAATTGAATTTCAGTGTTAAATAATTGTGCATGTTGCTATTAAGTTCAAGTTTGTTTGCTGCATACTTTGCTGAAAAAGTTGCCACTATCTGAAGCAGTAAAAGTGTTGCCTGCACTGTCAAGTTCAAGAGAATAAAGAGGAACATTATATTTTTTTCTTTTAAAAAATAAATCAACTTTTAGTTAACATACAAAGGATTTTGTCCAAAAGTTCATGCAACACGTAGAAGACCAAAGCTGTTTTTATAAAATCAGTGTTGAAAGAATTAAGATTATTACCCATTTCAAATATTCGAGGCATTAACACAAAAAAACAAAAAAAAACAAACACGAGTTATGTTTTTCATCATTTCAGGTTTCCAAGAATCAAAATATCAAATCCATTTTCATCTTTGTTCTTTTTTTTTTTATTTAAAATGTTAATTTTGAAATCCCATAATTAAAAATAAATATCCACAGTTTGCCCAGACTAAATGTTAAAGTTCATACTATAATTTGGATCCTAAATGCTAAGAGGTCAAACAGGTGGTGTTTATTGCTTCTATATAAATCTAATACAAAAGTTCAAATTGAGAAATAATCACATTTCATTTCCGTTAAAGTTTACAGAAATTTCTATTAAAGTGTACCTAGATAGTTTAATTGAAAATGTCCTGGAATATGGTTTGGTTTTGTCTATGTTGATATTGAAAAAGGAAAAAGGTATCAAATTTTGAATCTATGAATCAAGTATCAAATTATCCCAAGGCAGACTGAAATAGGTAAAAAGTTGCCTTGCGAAAGCTACACAAAGTATTAAGAAACAGGAAATTTTCATTAGAAACAAAGAAAATAATTCTGAACTGCTATGCAACATAAATCCTATATGGCAAGGAATGCTGAACAATTTTCTCATAAGATAAACAGAAGATTTGAAGTAATACTATTGTAGTTCTATAGAAATATGTTGAGAATACCATGGACACAGCATATGAGTAATGAGGAAGTTTTAAGGAAAATGTAAAAACAAAACAAAACACTTATACTTAGAATCAGAAAGAAATAAAAAATTTCTGAGATGCATGAGGAAAGAGGGCTTGGAGAATATGATACCCACAGGATATTAAAGGCAAAGGTGTTAGGACACGAGCAGTAACCTAACAAGCTTGTGTAAATAGATGGCAGAACAGGGACTTAGTGGAAATAGCAAGAGTACAAACACTGCTTAAAGTTACAAAGGATGGGAAGTTGTGGAGAGCCATGATTGTCCACATCCTGAAGGAACTCAGCACATAAATGATAAACTTATCCTGTTGTCTTTTATCATCATCATTATTATTATTTCCTATAAAAAGAAAAAGTACAATCATATTTGGTGTTTGTTTTTTTTTTTTAATGATTTTTTTCTAAATTTACCAAAATACTTTTGAGACCTCCCATTTTCAATAGAGAATTCTGCAGTATTTGCAGCCACGGTGGTTGGGTGTTTGCTAATGATTTGGTGCAGTTGTTCACAAGCTTATCCCACTCGGAAATAAATAACAATAATATTAAAAGAAGTTGCAACCCCTAAAATAATTGCTCAGAAAGCAAATACCAACATTACCTTAAAATAGATCACAGATATGAACCAAATATCTACAAAATCTACATTATCAATATCATAGTTCTATTTAATGAGAGCTTAGTTGGTGTGTAGTGGGGGGGGGGCATAGTTGATGATGCTGCGGCTTGTTACCATAACTGTGAAAGGGAATCGGGATTTCAAATGTGGCAAAAACATTTCATTAAAGGTCAATCATTGTAAATTATACGATACTTCAGTGATATAATCAATTCTTTAAAAAGAAATCATTCACAAACAAGCAGGAGCTGTGAAAATTCTACAGATGTTAACAATTATAATTACCCATTATATCATTTCTTTGCTCTAATCCGCATCCTTTGCATGTATTGTCTCTCTTTTTTCTTCCTTATCTTCTTCTAATCTTCATTACCACTTCATATTTTATTTAATCTAAATGATATCAAATATGAATTAGTTTCACAGGAAAAGACAAATCTATAAAGAATGTACAAAGCCTTTCTACTGCAACCTCTCTATGATCTTTCTATTGCTCTATCTTGCCATAAGGAATTTCAATGTCTTTTAGTCATTGTCCTATTTTAGTCAGGTCTGGATTTCTTTCTTATTCATCTTTACCCCACCTCTCTTTCATATAATATATATATATATATATATATATATATATACACACACACTACATTACAGTTCAAAAGTTTAAAACCAATCCCAGAATTAGCATGGAATGAACTATCAAACTTATACTTTGTGAAACTTTTGCAATGAATACAAAAATTTTGTTCAGCAGTAATCAAAGCTAAAGGAGGATATTTTGACGAGAGCAAAATTTAATCATAAGATCCATTTTTTTTCTTTTTGTCATAATAAAAATTTTCAATAAAAAAAAAAAAATTTAAAAAAATCACATCTCACTCTTTTTTTTAACCATGTATAATAATTTTTTTTCTTATTTAGAGTACAAAACAACTACTTTTTGGGCCAATTTAAAAAATGACCAGGAGTGGCCTCAAACCTTTGAACTGCAGTGTATGTGTGCCTATATATATATATATATATATATATATATATATATATATATATATATATATATATATATATATATATAAAGAAAAGGCTAAAACACCACCCAACCTCAGAACCTGGGTTTTGACCATAAGGTCTACTCAGGCAAGTGGAAGGATGTAGAAGCCAAAGAAAACTACTACAATATACCAGAACATCAGAAGGGAGAAGGTAAGGGTATAAGGATGGGGGAGGGGAGAGAGGAAAAATAAATGAATAAATGAGGAAAAGATTGGTGGGGGGGATATTTTTATTTCATTCATCCAGGTTCATATGTACCTAAAAATATTAACTCAAATGCCTGCACTCTGACATAATCTCAGTCCTCTCATTTAATAAACCACTTTTATCAGGATATATGGCAATGCCCAATTTCTCCTTTTATATAAATATTTTTTTCTTTTTAACTTGTTTTCTAACTCCTAGCTTTTTTCCTTCATGCCCACTTTCTCAGTCAAAATGCATAACCTTTTCAAGCTTTTCTGAGCCAGAGAACAAGCCTCTAACCCTAGGTATAAACAGAATCCTTATATCCTGATGAACCATTGCAATTTATTTTTAGCTGGAAATATCTTCAGCTTCAATAACAAAAAAAAACATTAAAAGAAAACAAAAAGAAATGACAGAAACCTGTTAAAAAAGCCTATGAATTGCATTTATCAAAAATGTCTTTGAAGGATTATTAATTCATAATTTGTGATATGAATTAAAATAATCACACTTATTGTTAGAAATTGTTATATGCTTGAAATTAAATGGATTTTGTTTAAAATGACAAAATTATAGAAAACCCTTATATATGTAGGGGATTTGTTTGTTTTTTTAGATTAGCTTACTTTGTGTGAGTGAGAAGGAAGACAGGTAATGTCATTCAATTTTAGGGCTTTGTTTGTTAAACAACGTAGAGAATAGAAACTTTGAAGCAAAAGATGGAGAGGAAAAGAAAAAAAAAGAAAAATGTGAAAAACAGGAAAGTCAAAAAGTGAGAAGCAAGTAAAAGACAAATGATGAAAACAGCAAAGACTGAAGATAGGATGTGAATATATAACTCGGTTTAAATCAATTCAATTTTCAAAATGTCCATTCCCCATATGTCAGTCCTCTTTCACTATGACTTCTGGCCAATACAGATTTCCTTCCTTTTTGTGAAATAAGATGTAACACATTTTCTTCTTATTTTGCAACAAAGTTATTTTCTTAACCAGTCACTGATGCTCTATCAATAAACTAATAACATGATTTGCCATTGGCATCATTTCCACTCCAATGTAGAGCTCTCAAAGAGCGATAGAAAGGAATCTTTTTTTCTTTTTAATTCCTCCCTTTCTGAGTAAAGTTTCATTGCAAATGCTTTTCATTCTCTGGCAACATAAAAGTTAATGAACCCATATGAGAACAAAAATATCTTCTGTAAAAGGAAAATACATTATTTACATTATTCGGACTATTGTCCTCATCTTTGTTACCCTATTTATTACAACATTTTTGCCGTTGTACACCCCGGCCTTCTTCAGGTGGTTGGAATGTCGAACTGAACCCTTTATTTCGTTCACTGGGGTAGACTGTTCTAGTTCCACGTGCCATGTTTAATGGATGTCAGTTATCAGTTATCTCCTGTTGATTTTTCCCTCTAAAAGTTCTCCACTGCCTTACCCGGGTATTGAACTCACACTCTTTGGGTCCTGTCCCTGGATCTAACCAACGCCTTTATCCACTGTGCCATGTGTCCTTGAGTGGATAACTGATAACTGACATCCATGGAACTAGAACAGTCTACCCCAGTGAGTGAAATAAGGGGTTCAGTTCAACATTCCAACCACCTGAGGAAGGCCGGAGCATACAACGGCCGAAACGTAATAAATATGGCGACAAAGATGAGGACAATAGTTCGAATAATGTAAATAGTGTACATAATACCTCATCTCAAAAATATAGACAGATATTGAAGGAAAATCCATTTTAATAGTTGTAGATAAAGTTTATTTTCCGCCCAGAATAACAATCAAGTAAAACAAAAACTTTTCCGTTATTTAAATAATCCCTATAATTAATAAATAATTTCAACAACAAATTCCCCCAAGTTGTAAACTTAAATATTTATGCATCTGATTCAATCACTGGAATATTAGACAAGCCAAGTCATTGACAATTTACCAAGTAGCCAATTAATGAAACTCATCAGCAATCAGAAACCAAACTATTTATTGACATGTGAAATGAAAGACAGACTTCAGCCAAGAGAGTAAAACAATTATAACTAGTCTGATATTTACACAAAGTTACATCACTAGTTTTTTTTGTTTTGTTTTTTAATGTGTGTGTGTAAATACTGACCCCCAAAATCTTTAACATTGAAAATTGACAAGAAACATTCTTTTATAATTAAGCAATTAACATAGTGAAGAATTCAGTTTAAAAGTAAAACATCTTTTAATTTTTGTGTTTCTAAAGATATTTCTGGACATTTCATTTAAAGTTTCAAATCTGTAAATAGGACTTTGAAAAATATTCTTGAATAAATCATTCAAGAAACTTTTGCTCTTGTGTGTTCTTGACACTCATAAATTATATCAAAAACTAAAACTTAAGAAAAATAGTTAATCATATCAAACTAATAAATGTTTTCTCTACATCAATTTGAGAAATAAAATAACATTGTGTGATATTAGGAATTTAGATTTACTTAAAAAGACAGAAGATAACTTCATGCCTAATTGAAAGAAGAAGTTCAATTAGACTTTTGAATTAACAAATTGATTTTTAGCATCTACTTAACAAAATCTATATAGCAAAGATATATTTTTGGTTCATTTTTGTTATGATTTAAATAAAACTTCACATTCAAGGCAACAAAGTAAACCTGAAAGTCTTACCTTATAACAGTATTTTTGATTCATGTGTTAAATAGTGAGAAGGAGAAGGATGTAGAAAATCTTCCTTTCTTTACCAAAAGAATTTACTTTTCAAAATGAATCCGATTCATTTTACTTATTCTGATATTCTATTCCTCTGACTTCAGTTTAAGGAAACATCTCAATAACACAAAGTTTGAATCAGTTACAGAAGTTGATGAAGAGGTAAAGCATCTCAATTACAAACAAGAACTGGCTCTGGGCCAGGTTAGTGGATCTCAAAAAAATTCCAATTAAAAAAAAAATCAAAAGTAAGGATTTTAAATTAATGTTGCAGTTGCTTTTCAAATTTTCTTTGATGGCTTTGCATAAATTACTACAAACCATACATGTGTCTGTATTTGTGCTAGTTTTGGAATTCATCTTCTCATAACAATTGGCTTCCAAAACCAGTGGCTTACTTTTCTTGATGTGTTACACAAATGCTTGTTTCATAAAATTATCTTGGAAATTGACTTTTGAAATCAGTAAATTCTTTAAGCCATTTATATTAAATTGATGCAATTACATTTTTAAGGTTTTGTAATACCTATATGGCCAACAATTTATTTATATATATATATATATATATTTCTTTTTAATATTTTGGAATGAATTTAATTTAGTTAAAACAAAGCTGCAAATATGAAAATCAGTAAAAAAAGAAAAAGAAAAAGAAAAAAGGTATATTCATTACAATTGGAAATATTTAATATACAGATTAACTCCTTGAAAAGTGGACATATTGCCACAAATCTTCAGAGTCAGGGAAAATTACAGTTAAGTAATTCTTTTGTATATATACAAAATTATATATGTATAATAAATTAAAATGGCAATCCGTATGGAATGACCAAGAGGAAATTTTATAGTTTTCATGAAAGACTATTACCTATGGTATTTTAAGTGTTTGATATATATATATATATATATATATATATATATATATATATATATTAACATTTCGTCCCAAGCAAGGTGGAGTGCCACTGGCATGCAGGGGTTTACAGAGACTGAAAATAAAAAAGAAAGAGAGGTGTTTGAGGGAAGGATAAAAAGAATGATGGGGATCAAAAGATGTCGATTGACATTACATTTAAATTTTTGAAAATTATAGTTATCAGGGAAGCAAGTAAAAGGAAAGGAGTTCTACTGTTGGGAAGTGTGAGAGAAGAAACTGTTCGAATAGAAGAGGTGGCTACATTTTTGTTTGTAAAGATACTGTCAGTACAAAATTTATTTCTTTAACTAAATATTTCACAGTACCAATTCATTTACAGTTTAAAATCAATGTACAAACTTTATACTTTTATTGATACAAGAATTTATTGTAAATAATGTCACATATGTTTGATAACATATTGGACTACCCATTCATAACTTCTTTCAGTAGGAAATATTAAGAAAAATATAACAGTAGTGCCAATAATAAGCCACACAGTGACTATGAATACTTATCACCCTAATTTAAAGTTTCTTTCAAAAAACTAAAGGCATCAATGTGTCAGATATTATACAGACAGACAGCAACACTTAAAAAAACAGTTTGATAGGCTAAAATACAATCAGGATTGATTTATTTCTCCATGAAAAGCATCAAAATTTGCAGTGGGAGCAGAAGGTGGAGAAAATATAATATATAGAATCTTTTAGGAATTATGATTAGAGTAGATGAAAGTTTTTTTTGGGAGATTTTTTTTCTAATAAATCTTACTAACTTATATAAAACAGCTAATTACTGTATTTCTCCAATATTTAAGACACACCGATACTTTACCAAGGAACATACGTGTGTGTGTGTATTTATTCCATTCTTCGTTATTAGGGATCTAATGTGTCAAACAAAGGTATGATTTTGAATATTAATAATCTTAGCATAAGGGGCTATACGGTCAAAGGTGATTTTTGGAAGTTGGAGATTTTGTTTTGTTTGTTTTTAAATAGCGTTTTATATGGCAGGAAATAAAGTATCAATGTCTGCAATGTAAAGACTAAGTTTACAAGAACGAAATTCAGCATGGAAATGGATGCCTGGCTTTGTGAACTGATGCAGAAAAGATTCTTTTCACTTGGCAAACTATTTGATTACTGAATGCAAGCAACTCTTTTAGCAAAGGCTTAACCAAACTCCGGAAAGAAAGTATAAAAAGATAAACGAATTGGGAATTGGGGAACAGGTTTTCATAAAGCCAGTAGAAGATTAGATTAGGAATCCAAGAAAACATTCAGTAAAAGAATAAGAGAAAAAATTTGGCAATCTAATGAAATAACCAAAGGGCAGGGTTAACCAAAGCAAAGGAGAGGCAACAAAGAGACATTAGAAATGTGAGTGACAAAGAGATATGGGGGAGGAATCAAGAGGCCATCGAGGACTCCTCCTCCTCCTCCCCCCATGACACTTCAGGACGTGAGCAATCATGGTTCGCCACAATTTCCTGTCCCTTTCTAGTAAAGTTTGTCTTTTTGCTATCTCTCCTAATCCTTGTTCCGCCATCAAATTACACAAGGTCGTTAGGTAGTTTATTTTTGGTTTCCCTTTGTCTCTCTTGCCTTCAATAACTCCTGTGCATGTTAAATTCACCAAGCCCTCTTTCCTCATTATGTGCCCTAGAAATTTCGACTGTCTTTTCCTGATGTTAAGTATAAGTGTCCTTTTTGTATCCATTTTCTCTAAAACCTTGTTGTTGCACACACGTTTGGTCAATAATATTCTCAGCATCCTTCTGTAGAACCACAAGTCTTTTCTTTGTGAAGAGGCCACTGAGTGTGGGAAGAAGAGAGAGTGAGAGAGAGAGATCAAGACACCAGTGACTATAATAGGGACGAAAGACAACTTCACCTGGAGAGCTTGTATAATTTTTGTATGGTTACTTTTAAGAGAGAATTCTGGAAACCCAAAAGGGCAGATGTGATTATGATCCTGTCTATGACCATTTAAGTTTGGCTCTATATGTCATGGTGATAAAGTGTGCACAATGTCCAGTTCTATTTCTAACAGAAAAAGAAAAAGATTATTGTGAGAAGTGGAATTATTAAAAAGGTAAATAAATGAAAAAATTATGACGACACAATACTTAAAAATGGCTATTGTTCATAATTTACATCACTTAATTCAAAAAGGGAAAAATTTCTCAGAAGAGAAACCTTGATTGAATATAGATTAAAGAAACAAGAAATTACCTACCCACTGAACAATTTGCCAAATAGATCTTTCTTTAAGAATGTTGCATTTGATATTTGTAGACAGTACACTTGACTGAAAAAGTTAGAGAGCTACATTCAACTGGATTGACAACAAAAAAGAACAGTAAAACAGTACCTAAATATAATGTAGGAATGCAAAGGTGATTATCTACCTTTGGCCGAGATGAAATCATCAGGATCACATAACAGCTGGTGAGTGACATCCGTTTATAGAGTGAAGAAAACCAGTTGTTTTAATTAGCACTCCTAGAGTCAAGACATGCCTGCCCCACACAACTGCTATGTGGTCTGCAAAAAGGACAGATGTCACAAGACCACAGCAATAAGGGCATATAGAGAAAACACATGATTTCATGAGAAACATAAAGGCCACCATCAAAAGCTGCCCTTGAAAAATATTACAAGAACCTCTCTCGCTCTCTTTTCACCTCTTCTCCACTGGTAGTTGTATACATATTTTATAATGGTAGTGTTATATTGTGGGCACAAAAGTTCAACATTATATCAAAAGGACTTCTTTTTTTTTTCTCTTGAGACTTATTATTTTAACCTTTATCTAGCTGGAGGCAAAAAGTTCCGTGTATGAATTCTCTCCCTTTGCACCTGCGAGTATATTCTGTCACCTCAAGAGGGTTGCTATAAATAAACACTTGTCAACTGTTATTTCCAGTATTTTAAGCAGAAAATAGCCTACTCCCACTTTGGAACAAGGCTAAACTTCCATTTTAGCATGCCATTTTTCATTCTTGTACACAAGGTTTAACATCGATTAAACCCAAATTAATTTTGTTGTGATTTTTTGTAAACAAAAATGGATGCATCAACATTCAATGAAGCCTTTATTGGGTTTTTATTTGATTCAAACTCCGATGATGATTTTGAAGGTTTTACTCGGGCAGATATCAGTGGTGAAGTGGTTAAAGATGGAGATGATTACCATGCCAGTGATGGGCAGAAAGCTATGATGATCATGAGGTGCCGAGTGTCTATTATCATCCACGGCTGACTAATTTTATGGAAGATACTGGCCCCAAGAATGTAACTGATAGCCTTTCTGAAGGCGAATTATTTTGTCTATTTATAAACGACGAAATAACTTTATTTTTCAACAAGACAAATAAATATGCTAGTCAGGTAAAAGAAAGAGTAAACAAATGCTGGTGTCTACTCATATGTAAACGTATGGAAGGACATCACTTTTGACAAAATGAAAGCTTTCTTAGCCATTTTGCTTCTTATTGAACCCATGAATGGTTATCATTTGAATTTTGCTGGTCAGCTGATGAATTTATGTTAGTTTACGGACACATCATGCCACAAGAAAGATTTTTGAGGACTTTGTCATTTGTTTTCATCATTCGGACAAATCAAATGCAAAACCGAGGAACGACTGAACATGATAGGGCATTCGAGATCTGACCATTTTCAGAAAGACTTGTGTCATTTTGGCAGAAATACTTTTTTATCCCAGAGAGGAAATTTCAGTGGATGAAAGTATGCTATCCTTTCAAAGGCAGGACCAGTTAAACTGATGCCAGCAAAACCAACCAAGTGTGGCCTGAAAGCCGAGGTACTAGCCAACACAAAAACTGGCTATATCTACAATTCATAAGCTGTACTTGGGCCACAAAACAGCTCAGACACCAAAAACAGTTGGTGTTGCCAACAAAGATGTGTCCTTGTCAGAGAATATACAAAACAAGGGACATGTAATTTACATGGACAATTTTTTTTTTAATCCCTTGCATTATTTTACTACCTAGCCTAACACAAAACAGAAGTATACAGCACACTGTGTGTGAACTGAAAGGGTGTGTCAAATAAAATGAAAGCAGTCAAAGCCCCAAGCAGATGATAATCACACACAGAGATGGACACATTTTATATAATTCCTGGTATGACAGAAGGCCAGTAAATTTGATGACTGCTCACACTGCCGAGACCTTCAGAAAAGAAGTTCAGTCAAAACATCATGAAAGTCATACCAGGATTTGTGTACAAGCCTTGTGCTGTGCAGTCCTACTCTCAGCAAATTTGGGGAGGAGGAGACAGAGCTGACAAGCAGCTAACCTATTACAGGATGCTGCACTGATAAAGCAAGAGGTGGAAAAAATTGTTTTTTTTTTTTTTTGTTTGGTCTGGTTGAACTCTGCTCTGTAATGCCTAGGCCATATGGAAAGCAAAGTCAGCTTGCCAGGTTAATGCTGAAAAGTTTAGGCTGTACATTATTCACTCTCTGCTGGAAGGCTCCCAGTCAGGTGTGTCCCAGAGGAGAGGTAGAAAGACTGAAGACACCCCCACCAGAAAGGCTGGTGTTAACAGAACACCACCTTGTAATCAACCCCAAGCACATGAAATGTGGCAGGTCTTCTCACCCAGATTGTGGTGTTTGTTCAAACAGAGACCAGAAGTGTCACCAGATCTAATTCATGTGCAAAAAGTGCCATGTGACACATTGCCCAAACCCCTGCTTCCACAGGTTCCACAATCTGATAGACTACAAGGGAGACTGCACCCCAGAACCACACAAAGAGTAATAAAAGTTAATGTTAAATTGTTAATGTATTTGTTTTTTATTTTGTGCTTCAATTTCTTTTGCTTTCAATGTTAAAACATGCATGCAAAACGTAAGGCATTACATCAAAATATTACTCATCCATTCTTTTATTAGTGTATAAAAAAAATAAATCCTATATAAAAAAAAATGTAGTGGACAATTCTAGAAGGAATTTAGTAGGTTAAAGGTTAACTACCTTCACTTCTCAGCAATATTTATCGTTTTAAAAAGTGAAGATTGGAATTTTAATAAAACTTAAACCTATGATGAAAGTGAATTTATACCTATTTTTTGTTCTTGAGAATTTACAACAAAAATTTCATATTTACAACATTCTAAAAACTAATACAATTAAAACTAATGCAATACAATAGTTATCATTTACCAATTTATAAACAAATATGAAAACAATTTTTTATTCATAAATTTATAAACATTTACTAAATTACAAAAATATGTGAACCAACTCAAAGGAAATCTTTATTATTGACCATTTTATAAAGTTTGACTTAATTTGCAATTAGCCAATGTTTTGCTAACCATTCCAATAAATATAATAAATAGAATAAATAAACAATCTAATGAATAATGTTTATTATCTTTATTGTCAATTCTCAAGAATAAAGAAAATGTATAAATTCACTTTCATATGTTTAGGTTTTATCAAAATTCTAATCATCACTTTTTAAAACAAATATTGCTAATGAGTGAAGGTAGTTAAAATAATAGCCATCTCACTGAAAAAAAAAATCCTTTCACACTACATGCCCCTCCCCAGCACAAAGGTTTAAGATTGGTGATAAGTATAAATAATCTCTTTGATAATAATTCATATTTATCATTCCTTTCTTTCAGATACTGTTCCATCTGTGAAGGATATCACGGATATGTTAGTGCCTATAATGGGGAAATATAAAACTGAAAATATTCTTTCTTGCATAACACCCCCATTAATAAGATAAAAACTATCAACTTTTATTTTAATGCCAATAATACAGTTCTTAAATCTGGATATATTCTTAATAGCTGCCAATTATTTTAGCTAATACTAATTTTTTGATATTTGCTTTTAATCAACATTTCAACAATAATGTTTTCTAACCTTCTTCAGGTAACTGCTATATTTTCAAATGTGGCACATTATTCTGAGAGAATATGAGTTTCCAATCCTATACATGTCATATGATGTACATGCCTTCAAAATCTGGGAGCTGTCCATCTTCATCCACATGCTGAACAAATGACCTTCCAGTGAACTTTCATCTTTCAGACCCAGTTTTTGGAACCTCAATTTGTGTCTATATTCCATTTTGCGTCAGTGACTCATTATTATTATTATTGATATCTATGCATGGTCTGATGAACAAATGATTTGGGCATAGTATACATACCAATTCCATCAATTGTTTAATTTATCAATATTTTTCATAGTTTTTTTTCATTATTATTCCTTATAGACGAGGTTGATGTGCTACTTCCTTCCCTTCACACATGATCAGCTATACCGGATTTTTAATATTTTCTCATGAAAAACTTCCAGAACCACCAGGAAGTTAGAATAAAACATTTTTAAATTAGACCAAAAATAAACCAAAATACAAGAAATACAAGAATTTGTCTAAAATGTTAAAATAAGAATTCTTTGATTTCTACTTTCCTTATACAAAGTAAAAACAAAAATTATTATTTAACATTTCATTATATATGCCTTACTTGCTAAAAAATTTCAAGAGCCATATTGCATTTGTTGCCAAGAGAAAGAGACAAATTCCAATAACTTTAGAAGATTCAAAAGAACACTTGTGATTTCCCTACAGTATACATCAATAACAGAATGCATCCCCACCTCCCAAAATACCATTTTCTATTGCACATTTTGGTTGGTTTTGGTCTCAACCAGCAGTTGATCAAAACCTAGCCTGATAAAGGCTATCTGTATAAAGCTAAACCGTTTTAGACCAAAAGAACTGTAAACATCCAGTTATACTATTCACTCTGAAATGAAACAATGCTTACCAAACCAATCCCAGAAAACCTTGCTACTGCATAATCCAATCTGAGTGAGAGAAACACAGACTTACCTAGAGTATGCAAAATTTGGTTAGAAATTAGCCAAACACTCTAATGGGAGTAAACAAATAAAATAGTTGGTAGGAAAAGAAAAAAGAAAAAGAATGATGCTCCTCAATATAAAAGCCATCATTACAAAGTATATATAGAAATTATAATAATAATAATAATTCATGCTAAGGGATTTAACTCACAGAAAATGAGACTATTTGAAAAGTGGCTTTCACACTAATGAAATGTTAATCTACTAATGCGAAGTGACATATCAGGAAGATTCGTTAGAAACATTCGTAACTGAACGGGAATATAATGGAGTTATCAATTAACATTCAGTTACAGAAGGAAGGAAATTAATAGGAAGATAAAGACAAAATTAATTAATAAATAAATACAAAAATAGTCGGAGGCGGAAATGGTAGCAAATGATATCTCTTGGACATTTATACAATGTTGGTTTGTTCAGTTTTAACATCAATACGTATTTTGAATGATTTTCTTTAAACATCACTTAATATAAATACATATGCATATATAAAGAGGTCTGGTGGGAGAGAGAAAGGTTTTGTAAGATTCTTCTTTTTCAGTGATTGTTGTTCTTGTCAAATATAAGATGTGGGGGGTAGTCATAAGTAAAAGAAACTAATATTATCCCAAGTGGAACTGGTTGATCAACAAATGATTGCTGTGAATATAATGGGGTCAACTTATACAAACATTTTCCAGGTGGAAAAAAAAGGTAATTGTATTCTATATATTAGCATTTGTTCTTTAGTTCAGGAAGAGAAAAATCAATGAAATAAGTCAAGTGACATTTGAAAAATAACAGAAAATATCCAGTGTTGGACATAAGAAAAACAATTCATCTTGAATTTTTTTCTTTGTTCCTTTCTTACATCTCTAAATAATTTGCAGAGATTTGGTATCAGTTCAAAACATTATCTACTACAGACTTATAACCATAAATATATTTAAATATTTTTGATAAAATCCAAAGAAGAATCTGCAATATTACCGGTCCTGACCTGACATCTTGACTTCAACCACTTTCTCACCACCATAACATCCCTGTGCCTTTTCTATAAATATTTTCCTGGAAATTGTTCTCATGTGATATTTTTTATGGTACCTAGGCTTTATGAATTTAAGTGCAATACTAGATTGGTGGCAAGATCTCATCATTTTATTGTTGAAATGGCCGCGAGATGCAACCATAAGTTCTAAGCTAACAATTTCTTCTCTCACACTTCTTGCCTGTGGAAATATCTTCCAGTTTCTTGCTTTCCAGTCAACTTTGATCTTCAAATATTGAAATGCAATGTCAATCATTATCTTCTGTCTTCTTGATTCCTGTTCTATTATTGTCTTTTCTCCTTAATAATGTTTTCTTTTTCCTATATTCTCTCACACTTCGTAACCCCCTACATCTTAGTGGTTTTATTGCCTTTCTAGGGATAAAAAATAAATAAATAAATAAAAAATCAATCAACAATTTCACAGTAAAAAAGTCTAAATTATAAGACATGGAATTATCTTGTGATTATGGAATAGAAAAATTCTAAGTAAAATTTTTATTATCTGTGTCAAAATTTCTGAGATGAATTGTAATTATTTACACCATTTACATTTTTTGAACTGTTGTCCTCATCTTCGTTACTATATTCACAACATTTCGGATGTTGTACACTCTGGCCTTCTTCAGGTGATTGGAATTTTGAACTGGACCCTTTATTTCATCCACCAGGGTAGATTGTTCTAGTTCCATGTGCCTTGCCCAGATGTCGCAGTATCAGTTATCTTACTTTAATTCAATTCTCCAAGTTTTTGTTTACCTCAGCTGTAGCCAGGTATTGAACTCGCAACTCTTTAGGTCAAATCACTGGATTCAACTGGGCCATGTTGACACATGGTCCAGTGGATAAAAGCATTAGTTGAATCCAGTGACTTGACCCAGAGTTGTGAGTTCAATACCTGGCTACAGCTGAGATGAACAAAAACTTAGAGTTGAATTAAAGGGAGATAACTGAAACATCCAGAAGAGGCATGGCACATGGAACTAGAATAATGTATCACCCTCATGGGCGAAATAATGGGTTCAGCTCAAAATTCAATCACCTGAAGAAGGCCAGTGTACAACAGCCAAAATGTTGTGAATATGGAAATGAAGAATGTAAATAAAATGCCAATTAAAATTTTTATTATCATCAAATAATACAAAAATGCAAAACCAAAACGTCTATGATGAATAACGATGGTGCAAAAGCAATATAAACTTTTAACGAGAAAGTCATAAATTTGTGTGATGAGAAGTTTCTTTAGATGATATTTTTTAAATTTCCAATTGCATATTGTTTGCTGTAGCAGTCGCCCATCCACAATATTGGGACGTGGCTGAAGAGGGATGAAAAGAAAAATCAGATGGAGTATAACTATTATTAAAAATAATAATGAAAATTCTTCAGATAAAGAATTTCAAAATCACTAGCAGTAAATGGTAATAAAACAAAAATGGCAGATACTCAAAGAAAAAAAAAAGTGTCAAAATGACAAGAGAATTTGATGGGGTCTGCTTAATCCCTCCATGGCTGAAGAAATGGCCAAGTAACATCCATGAAAGCCTTTGAGATGTGAGGATGAGAGTTTAAGTCCCACTGTGAGCTATTTCTTTATGCATGATATTGAACAGTTCACCAAGAGTTTTGAGAAGATGAATCTGAGTGTTGCAATAAAAAGAAATAAAATTGAACAAAATGAGTAAGCTATGTCTATAACCATAAAACATGGGTGTGTGTATGTGTGTAACCCTTTTCATAAAGTGCATGGCTATCACACACTTTGATCTGAGGCAGAAGTCCCAAGGAGTAAAATTGAATCCAATAAGAGTACACAGATACTACAATCTGATACTAAGTAGATGAGCAAGGGTCAACATTTTGATCCCAGGTAGAGTACACAAATACTATAATCTGAAGCAAAAGTGCCAATCTATTGACAAATAATCCTGTCAACTTTACAATACTAGTAAAATAATGTCTAACATTTCAGCCTCTTCGCAATACTTGTTACATTCTATGAACATGAGAAAATAGTTTTAACCATGACAGAGTTTGTCTACTGCTAAGAACCTTGTAAAACCCATATTTAGTTAATATAGATGACTAGAAATGATAAAAGCTGGAAATTGGTTATTTTATTTGCTTGCAACTTTTTCATTGCAATGCTTTCAACCTTGAAAGAAAGTGGCTTCTTGTTTCTGAAACAAATTAAATGGATTAAAGCCTAACATATTTGTTGCTAGAGAAATGACCAACTAATATTCAAAGTGAACAAAGAAAGCAAATGACCGACTCCAAATACACACAAGCAAACACTTTGATGAATGAGAAATAGAAGAAAGTATCAACAATTCTCACCATGTCCACTGGCCAGAAAACCATTTCCAAGCGTATATGATGGAATATCAATAATGTATATAGCCGACAGTCTGAAACTAATGTGTTTGTTTTACTTTTGCACACACACAGATTCTTGTGAATCATCTAAAACTTACAATACCAAGCATTTATTATATAAAATTAGATGCTGCCCAATGTATTCGTATATTTAATTGTTTGGAGAAAAATTATTTATTCAAATGTAACAGATATTAAACTAATTTCTTGAGAATGTGTAATCCTTATTAATTCTTCTATTGTTTGTTCAAAGAAATGCTAGACGAAAAATCTTCTTTTTTTCTTTCTTTTTTAATCATTTCACCCCAAGCAAGGCCGAAATGCAACTAGTATGTTTTATTCCATCTTATCAGTGCCATTGTTTTGTTTTTAACAACAATACACCGAGATGAGGACAATATATATATATATATATATATATATATACACCATTTTTGTCCTGTATTTAGATGTATAGGATATGGTTCAATTAAGTACAATAACTCAGACGGAAAATTCTGCCACTATCAAATCTTATTGAAATATAAATCTATTTGGTATTTTTTAAATTATCTCTGTTCCTGAAAGAATTACTCCAAGTCAGTAAAGATGACTATAAAAGTTAAGAGAAAATGGTTATATTCCCAACCCCCTTTTATTTAAAATATATAATAAATAATTTAATAGCAAACATTTTGTGTTGATTAAATTTACTGATCAACTTTTCCAAATTACGAATAATCCTTGTCAGACAAGAAGGAAATCCTATCAGAAATTGTCTAAAATTCATTTCAGAAGACAAGTACATTTAAAAACGTGCGTTGTTTTGTAAAAATCCCTTTTATAATCATATGATCTTTTATTTAAATTTCTCAATGTTTCTCCTTGTGGCAATCATTTTACAGGTGATACAGTAAATTTACTCTTTCAAGCTTTAGGTTATTATTATTATTATTATTGTTTTGTATTAAGTCTTTTATTGCTTTAGAAGTAGTTCTAACAAATTTTACATTCAGCTTGGATAAATTTGCTTCAATTCTAGTTGTGTTAGAGTTAATAGATAGAATAATATATTTTAATTTGTTGGCTTTGTCAGAATGGCCCACTCTTCTATTTTGAAATATTTTACAAGTCTTTTCTTTCACATATAATTTGAAATAATTAGAGTATTGGAAGAGCTTAGAAGGATTTTCAATGTATTTCTCCTCTTCATCTAGATATGGAGGACTAGAAATTCTAAGTTCTCTTAATTAGAATCCAATAATTATTCCAGATTTTATTTTGTCATTATGCTGAGAATAGAAATTTATGAGATCATTTTTATTAGTTGATTTGTAATGAACACTTAGTTTTAGGTCATTGTTAGTATGGTGTAACAATATCTAGGAAAGGTAAAATATTTGTTTCTGTTTCATAAGTAAATTTTATCATATGTTTGACTTTGTTTAGTTTATCTACAAAGTCAGGTAATGTAGGATATATTAACAGTGTGTCATCAGTATATCAGAAATGTGTTGTTTAGGTAAAATATTCTGGAAAGGATCAGATTCAAGAAACTAAGTTAAGCTATAACATCACTCACGGCTGAACCCACTGGTAATCCAAATTTTTGCTGATAAAAATTATTAAAGGTGAAATAGCATAGATTGGTGAAAAGTCAAAGTTTTATGATTTTAGCTATTGGCAGAGAGAGGTTTATTTTTTAGGGTGTTAAATGCTTTTTAAAAAAAAAAAAAAGCTTCTCTGCTGGTATAAAAGGATTTCACCTCTAAACTAGCCATGAGTTTATCTGTCATATTTATTCCATTTAGGTTTTTTTTTTTTTTTACCAGATTGTCAGAATTTTTAATATATGATGTACTGATTTCTCTTATAATTTCCTTTTTTTTCTTAAGTAAAAAGTTTTCCCCTTTTTCACTCAGAGAAGCAATTTAAATATCCAAATTTTAGGACTGTTATTAATTAAAATTTATAAATTGTTTATTTCTGTAATTAAACGCAGGTAACTGGAATGGTAGAAAAGAAAATCACAGATAAGGAAACAGTTGATTGTTTGAGAAAGAATATAAAAGTTGAAAGTAGGTGAGTGAAATTTCTCATGAGCCAAATTTATTTACAATCATCAAAGTTTCTTTGCTCAAAGTGATTGTAGCAAAACTCTATTAAAGAAAGGCTTTTGAATCAATAGATGCATGCCTTATTGGAAATGAGGTTTCAATTTTATGCACTTTCTACTGAGAGTCAGAGGGTTAATCCTGATTCCAAACTGGGAGGGGGGTGAAAAACAAATAAAATGCCAACAATAAGGAGTCACATTAATAATATAAAACTGATAATATTTCATCATAAAAAAAAAATGAATAATACTAATCTATGCAATCAATTAAATTACATTAACTTACATAATGTCAAAATTTATTACTGACAGTATATAAGAACAACATAATATTATAAGGACAATTAATCTATGAATGAGAGATAATTAATCTAAAGATGTTGACTTAACACTAGCATTCAATCCACTCAAACCCTCCCCATAAATATCAGCAATCAATGTTCAACTCAACATAACCCCACCCCATATACAGGGTGCAATGAGTGAATTGTTGCCATTTTATTTGTTTTTGATTTTGTCATCTGCACAGTATAGTAGGGTCAGTTGGGCACCATCTGTGATAAAAAGAGCACCATGATGCAATTCCCTCTGCCAGAAATTTAGAAATAGCATGTTGTACTGCTTGGCATTCAAAGCAGAAGCTCCAATACGAACATTTCAGAGTGTTTTGGTGTCAATCTGAGGACAGTGCCGAGGATTTGGAAACAGCTGGATGAGTCTAATGGTGATTATGAGGGTAGAGAAGCTCAGAAAACTCACTTTGATAGATCTGGGTTTTTTAACATGGAGGCCTACATCAAATGCCTTGAGTAGGTAGTGCTTCCCTATGTCTGGCAACAGGACTCTGCACCATGCCACACAAATAGGAAAACCCAGTCATAGCTGTCAGACATTTTCTACAACCACATCATCCCCATCCTTACATCTGGCCATTTAACTCCCCAGACTGCAATCCCTTGATTATTATGTATGAGGGTGCAGTTGAGCGAGATAACAACCAACCTCCTTGTAACACCAAATATGAACTGAAGGCAAGGATTATTGCAGCATTCACCAACTTAAACAAGGAGACTGTCCAGAAGAGTTGCAGGAGATTCTGAAGTCATCTGGAGGCCGTTGTTGAAGCCAATGGTGATTTTTATTGAATATTTCAAGATATTTTTGTGTAGTTTTGGTAAATATATCTATTAAAATGAGATGTCAGTGTTATTTTCATTTTTGAGTAATTTAGACAACAATTTATCCATCGCACCCTGTATACTCTGCCATAATACATGATGACATCATCACAAATAACCCAGGAAATCACGCAAACAGTGAAAATTTGAGAGCAAGTATTTACAGGAGCAGGTTAGAATGTAACATGGCAAGGGGTTAACAAATCTGTCATTCTCATTAAACACAATCTTCGAACCTTGAAACAAAAATGCTAGAAATGTGAATTCCACTCTTGAAACAACACCTTCCTATTGTAACAAAAGGAGAAATGATAAGGTATGATCTGTTGTCTACAGAATTGCTGAAGTATTTTTTATTTTTACATTTTTTTTTATTTTTTTTTTTAAGGCACTACATCTTAAAGAAAGTGAGACTTGCTAGCCTTGTTGTAAGATCCAATAATGTCAAGCAGACACAGACTATGCTGCCAGTCAATCAACATGGAATTTAAGCCAGTTTTGCCACAAAGTATGTGGATCAGCAGTAGGCCTGAAGAACCATGAGAGTGCATGAAGACCAGACACAAACATTACAGGAAAAATTGCAGAAGTACAACAGATTTTTTTGAGTCATTTATGTGCTCACCTGCTGCTCAGTTTAAAAATTGAAGAGATGGCCTGAGGCCAAGATCTGGCAGCCATTTTATATATATATATATATATATATATATATATATATATATACACACACACACACACCTGCTACTACTTGGCAGCACAGGTGGTACATTGCTTTTCCTTATAATATCTTTGAATGAAAACCTTGCACATTGGTTTTGATAACTATGTGCAACAAATGTTAATGATCCAATGACTTACTAAGGCAAAACACTTAAAACAATTCTTTAGCTCATTAAAGGCAGTTTAGCTAAACAGTGACAGAAAACAATACGCTATTGTTACAAATGAAACATGGTAGTTTTTAATTCTTTTAGCAAATTTATACACACACAAATACATACATACATACATACATACATATCTCTTCTGCCTGTGTGGTAACTTGACACTTAGAAAATAATAAAGCTTTCTTGTCACATTATCACATTAGCCAAATGAATTGGTTGTTGTGTGTGTTGAATTAATGCTGCTTCCACCTTTGGTTGTATGAAAGCGTCAAATCATTGAAAAGTGATTTCTAAGTACACCAGAAAAGTGGAAATATAAATAAAAATAATACAAACTAAAAATGAGCAGCAGATATAAATGTCTTATACTGCAGCTGGAAGCTATATATATATATATATATATATATATATATATATATATATATATATATAAGAGAGAGAGAGAGAGAGAGAAACGTGTATGTGTGCTTTTGAACTCACATTCTTTGATGATTCTTGAAACATCCATATCTGCTCTGTTTTGTACCCTAACAGAAAGAAAGACTGTCTATATTTCTGAGATGAGGTATCATGTACACTATTTACATTATTCAGACTATTGTCCTCATCATTGTCACCATATTTATTACGTTTCAGCCATTGTACGTTCTGGCCTTCTTCAGATGGTTGGAATGTTGAACTGAACCTTTTATTTCGCTCACTGGGGTAGACTGTTCTTGTTCCATGTGCCATGTTCAAGGTCACATGGTACAGTGGATAAAGGTGTTGGTTAGATCCAGCAACAGGGCCCAAAGAGTGTGAGTTCAATACCTGGTTAAGGCAGTGGAGAACTTGGAGAGGGGAATTAACAGGAGATAACTGATAACTGACATCCATTAAACATAACCCTAAACGAAGTCCTATGTGGTTGAATAGCTAAGCACATTATATATATATATGGAATTAATAAAAATAAAAGGTTTTGCACTTAGCTGATAGATGTTACCTTCAGTATTACGACTAGATATGTGCATGTGATACAGAAAATAAAGAAATTGCACATAAAATAGGTTGTGCTCGGGTTAGTTTCACCCAATACTGCAAAAAAAAAAAAAAAAAAAAAAAAAAAAAACTAGAGTCATATTCTTAAATGTTCAGATTGAGATTTTCATATCGATATGCATAGTGCCAAACACGTTCAGAAATATCTAAACTGTCAGTAGTATACAACTGCATTCTCAGATTGATGGTTAAAAATGGCTTTGAGTGAGTGAAATGTGTAAAACCTCAGTAAGGACAATCATTCATCAAATCTTGTATCTGGCATTACAGAATCGCAAATAAAGAACTATACCAGATAACAGAAAGCATATCACTTGGGGACTTTCAACAGCAGCAACAACTAAAATGGGTGGCACATGTAACATGAAGAGAGAATGACAATATAATCAAGATGCTGACATTTCACATTAATTCAAACAAAAGGTTAAAGAGGAAGCCACAATCAATACTGGAAAGAGCAATAACAGCTACTGGACTTGAGAAATCTATTTTCCTGAAAAATTGTTTTAAGAGAAAGATTTTATAAATTTCATCCAACACAAATTGTTTGGCCAATGAATGTCAAATGTTTCCTTATAAGCTAACATTACCATTTACATTTTGTGAGTAATGAGAGATGTGCATCAATTTCAAGTTTATTTCTGCATCTGTCCATGGGGACTCTCTTCCAGCTCATTCATCCAAACAAATACCTTCTCGTCAGTATTAATTAAGCTCATGCAGGTTTGGTTTGATTTATTTTGTTTTACGGCATATCAACCTGAATGGGTTATTTAATGCCACCAAGATTTTTATTGCTGGTAGTATTTTCTTTTTCTTTTTTTCAAATATGTATTGCTGGTATTAAAACCTATTTTTACACTTTCATAGTGTTTTGACCCCGATTTGGGGGCCAACCATTTGCCAATAGCTGGGACCCTAACAGGTGCTACCACCTGGTGTCAGAGTAGATATGGGAACACCAGCAATTAAGAGGTGGTTCTATGCATCTCAAAACCTCCTGATCAGAGGCCTTGTCATACCCCAGACTTAAGCTCATTCTGGTCAGATCCCACAAATAAAAAAAAAAGTCACCAGCATAATCTCAAAATATTCAACACTGCACCCCACTATTCTACTTCCAGTTAAGTTTGTTACATTCGCTTACATGCAAATACCCTTGCAAAGAAAGGTATGAATCTATCTCTTCCCCTCCCACCCACCAAATATGGGTAAATAGCAGGACAGGCCTTGGATGACAACCGGTCCATGAGAAGGACAACTCTGAATTCAAAATCTGAGGAGATCAGTTGCTTGGGAACACTGTGCACCAGTTGTGTTTTTGGCCCTTCCTAAAAGTATGCTTGGGTCTGCACACGCCTTCACCACCATAATCAAATCATGTGGGTGCATGGTTCTAGTTGTTTACCTCTCAGAACTGACTTGCTGTACACCCATGTCAAAAAAGATTTTACACACACACACACAAGTCAAATAAAATGTATTGGTTTAAGATTTCATTTTATTACCTTGTGAAAGAGAAACGGAATATACTCTTAAATTAAGAAAAACACAAACTGATTCATGTTTGTTGGCATTTACCTTTTGTGAAGTTTCATACAATAAACACAGTATTTAATTAATTTGGATGTTAACATTTTTGGTCTTGCAGGAATATTTAAAGGTTCAAGATGGAGAAAAGCCAGTGGTAAATTTTATGAAACGCTTGATTCCAGATGAGCTAAGTAAGATAGTTTAAGTTGAAAGATATTTCAAATAATTCCATTATGTAAGGGATTAGGGAAGCATTTTTTCAGAAATTACTGAAAACTAAGATTTAACATTCCTCCACCGCATTCTTCACATGTGACCAAATTTCAAGCAGATTTCCTTTGTTATAAACAATTATGAAGCAAAAATGCACAATAATAATTTTTAATTGAAGTTTTATATTAAATGCAACACGAACAACCAGGGCACGATTATCAGTAGAGAAATTCTCAAAGCAATAATATTCTTGGATTCTTAAGGATTATTAATACAAAAAATATTTCTTTTACAATTCTCAGGCGAGTCATTATCAATCCATAAGTGTTATTTGGATTATTGATCTCATTCATTATTAATTTTGTCACATTTCAGCTGATCCATCTTAAGGACATCATTAAGTGTATTCTCATTCTAAGTGAAATCCATCCGGAATACCTTGTAAGCTATCCAGATCGATATACACCTGCTAACGGACAGAGGACACATTGGACAAAATGTTGTGATAAACAACACAGATGAGGATAATAGTCCAAATGTAAATAGTGTGAATAATTTACAAAGTTTAATATTTTAGTCTAAAAAAGTTTAATACCAAATTCCGTCTAATTTTAATGTAATTACTCAATAAAGATTGGAATAAAAACAAAAAATACTATTGAAACTTTATTTAAATTCATTATGTCCCTAACATAATGATTCTTAAAGCAATGATGGAATTCATACAATGAAATAAAGGAGGATGACTGAGTATGAAAACTGATTGACAAATAACTGACATGGCCAATTATCAGCAGACTAATCCTGACAACTCTAATAGGAAGCACACATTTTGAATGTTTGATTTAGTTTTATAGTAGGAAAAAAAAAAAAAAAGATTTCATCATTCTCAGTTTCTTCACCTTGAACACAAAAAGAATTCTGTTAGAGTTTTTAATTAGTTATAAGGGAAAATATATTTAATATGGTTTAAAATAAATTTTTAAAAATCTTGACTTTACTTATATATATATATAATCTATTTACACTATTTATATTGTTTGGACTGTTGTCCTCTTCTTTATTGTTATATTCATGATGTTTCTGCTGTTTTACGATCTGTTCATCTTCAGTTAATATCTGCTGGAATTTCAAACTGAACCTTTTATTTCATCCACAGGGTAGATTGTCTTAGTTCCATGCTCTTTTCTGGGTATCTCAGTTTCAGTTATTTCCCTTTAGTAACTCAACTTGCCAAGTTTTTGTTCACACCTGCTGTGGCCAGATATTGAACTCATTGGATCAAGTCCCTGGATTACGTCAATAAAGATGAGGACAACAGTCTGAACAATGTAAATAGTTACAATAACTCATATATATATATATATATATATATTAAAAAACAGACAACCTTAAGGTTCCATAACTGTAATATATTTTCTGGGGAAATAAATTATAGTCATTGAAGCTTAAGGTTGTCTGTTTTTTTTTTTTTAATTTAATTAATATTTGCTCTGTTCTTAGTTTGAGTTCTCTGGATTACATCCTCTTTGGGATTATCCATACAGATTACCAAACCCTTCATTACCTTACTAATATATATATATATATATATATATATATATATATATATATATATATATATATATTTGTGTGTGTTTCCACTATTTTACTTTGAATTTGTATTGGCCTGCAAGTTCCAAAATGCTTTCAAATCTGTTACAATACAACACTCTTTGACATTAATTTGAAAATTTCTATTTTATAAAGACAAATTCATCAATGTTTTGAATAATGATAAATTGCAATCAGATTGCAATTTACACTTTTCAAAGCAACTTGTAATTGTGTAATTGTGCTCAAGGCAACAAATAAAGAGAAAGTTTTAAGAAATGGACACAAAGAAAAACAAGTTTAACCTTCATTTATAGCAGGGTAATGGTTAACTCTGCAATTACAGATAAAATATATCAGTGATCTATAGATAAGAAACAAGGTGCCATCATTTTTTGTTTTAAATTAAAACTGATTTTGCAGCCAACTGATGAAGACATTGTTTTTGTGATCATACAGAAATTGATATTTTTTTGCTGTTGTTATAAATTCAACAACAGACATTTTTTAGTTAAATAATTAAAATCGTTTCAAGTTTTGAAACTGTTGATCATTTCCATGATCTGATTTTGGATAATTAACAAATCATGGTGAAAAGAATTACTGAGACACTCTAGATATATTCAAGAAATGTGTTGGGCTTATGTCAGTTGGGTCTGCAGAATCTGGCTGCCAAAATGTTTGAATGTCAACCAAAAATGATGTCAAATGGATGTTATCAATTTTAGTTTGCAGCATTTTCAGTTCTTTTCATCATAATATTTCGGAACAACTTGTAATTTTTGATGAAACAGATTTATACCACAATGAAGCAAAGAAGAAACAAATTCATAGAGTGGCAGTACCTGGGTTCTACAGGTCTGCAAAAATTGAAAACCCTATGATGGCGTATCTTCAAGAGGACCAAACAGTTTATGCAGAATACTTCTATAACTTGCCATGCCAATTAATTGTGTGTGTCCACTGCAAAAGAAACTACAGAAAAAATGTTTTCTTTCATTAGGACAATGCATCTGATCACATGACTGGCAAGATGATGGATGTTTTGAAGAATTTGGGGTTTGAATGCATAGAGCATCTACCTGATCTTGTTCTATTTGACTACTTCCTGCTTTCAAACTTTAAAAATGTGTATTAACAAAAAAAAAAAAAGAAAAAAAAAGAAAGGTTTTAATAATTTAGACGTGAGAGCAGCAGTATAGCAGTAATTTTAATGATGAAACATCAGAAACTTGCTTTTTATCTAATTTGAACTCCTGTTGAAAAGTCCCCACCCTGTGACCAAGACAGAAATGACTTACAATGAAAAATACATATATTTTTTTATTTTATTTTTTTTTATTCTAGGTCATTCCAGTCTTGGTTTGGTTGGGAACTTTTCAGTAGTAGGTTCAAATTAGATAAAAAGTAATAAACATTTTCTGGATCCCAAAAACTGAAGGAAGAGAAAATTGTTTATAAACAAAGAGACAATAATTCTTCTTCCCATTATAAATGAAATCATATAATTTAGTGTACATGAATTTTGCTTTTACACACTTTTCATTAATTGATTCCAGATTTAGATATGGAAAAGCATTTAAGTGCATTTCGAGGATTCTTTTTCAACATTATCACATTCTGAAATGAGCACATTATCTTTTTATACAGAAAAAACCCAAAACAAACAATAATGAAAGTATTAATTGGTGTATGTTAATAATGCTGATAATTTACATATTCATGTGCCGTTGTAATATTATTAAGATTAATAAAGCTGATCCTTTCAAGCAATATATCTTTTATCAAAATAGACGTCAAATAAAACAGATTCTAAAGAAATAAGAAAATGAGAGAATGAAAAAAAAGGGCTGCAAACCCAAGAGGAACATGGAAAGTATTGAAGGGTTAAGTGGAAAGGGCAAAAAGTCAAACAGAGGTAAATGTAGTTGATGGGGTGGGTAGATAAGTAATTGCAATAACAGTAGGCAATCAAGGACAGAAGGGAGAATAAATTATGACACCTACAATGAAAACTAACATGAATACTAGTTTTTGTCAAGTTTGTAAAATGTCAGAAAAGATTTTTTGTTAAATAACTGAGGGAATTCTCAAGAACAGTTTCTATCAGAACTTTTTTTCAGAACTATATTAATTTTAATTTGTATCTTAACAATTAGTAGACTGAAGCAAATTACCCTTCATTCCCATCATATTTCATTATTGAGAAGTTCCATTCAAACAGCTTCTTCCCATTACTACAATCTTAACCTGTTCAAGTCTTGGGTTAACTTATCTATCCTATATATCCTCATAGACTGCACTGCTTTCAGCTCACAGAAAAAACTCCTTCATTAACCTTCTACCTCAAGCAGCTCTTGTATAGGGTGAATTTTTCTGAAAGAAGGAACACTCAGAGTAAATGGGAAGCAAAAGAAGCAGAGTGAAGGGGTGAGTGATCTACTTGACAAAGGGTCTGTGCAAATGGATGAACAAATGCTTCTAGTATAAAGAAGGATCAGAGAAGATAAAAGTATTGATGACAGCAATAAAAAAAAAATTAAAACAT
Organism: Acanthosepion esculentum; assembly: GCA_964036315.1. Lineage (NCBI taxonomy): Eukaryota > Metazoa > Mollusca > Cephalopoda > Sepiida > Sepiidae > Acanthosepion > Acanthosepion esculentum. The sequence goes on along the minus strand of OZ038480.1, from coordinate 2,239,388 downwards.
TATAGAGAACAAGGATCACCCACAACCTGAAAGGATAATGGTACACACAGAGCTAGAATTTAACAATACCAATATTTTTAGTGATTCCCATACAATTCCCGATACTGTTCTAAATTTCCGATATCGACAATGATTAAAATTCATCATTTTCAGGCCGTACAGTAGGTTTTGGAAACTTAATGAATAAAATACATTTATTAATAAAACATTTAGTAGAAAAATGTTTACAAAAGCTTATGAAATAAAGTTAGATATCCTTTTTATTGAAAAAATTGGGTAAGAGTTTAAACAATAAAGTGAACATTTTCTTTATGTAAATCACTTGAGTACCTAGCTACAGTTGACATATTGCTTTACTTTGGTTATCATCAGAAATCTTAAAAAACTTCCAAACTACACTTGTCTGCTTGTCATAATTGTGGTCTGAAAAACTTTAAAATTTGCAACTCATTTGGATCCAAGGAGAAAAAGTAGTTCAAAATATTTTAAATGCCATAATAATATAACACAGGAAAGTTCAATTATGCCTAAGAAAAATATTAGTAAAATTAAATACCATTTTTGATGGAAATTAAATTTTAGGTTTTTAGTACAAACTTTTGTGTGAAAAAGCCTTTTTTTTTCAGAGAGAATGTATGTAAATATAAAATCGGACATGGAAGTCAATACCCAGTGGCAACAATCTCCCTCACTGCAAATTTTGAAACTATATTTCAGATATAATGAGGTGTGCCAAAATTTTTGGAACTAATCTAAGAAAAAATATGTAGTGGAGTTTTGTATTGGACAAAATGCAAGAAAAAAAAAAATGCCAATAGAAAAAAAATAAAATTTTAAAAAAATTAACTGAAATGATTTTCAGTCATTCAGAAATTAAAAACTGCCTCAGCTAAAGAATCATTACTTGAATAGAAAAAATATATAAGTTAATGAAATGATAAATGATATACAAGTTACAACAATATAATATCATTATTCATCCTATTTGATTTACAATGATACAATATTTATTGCAATAAATGGCAGCTATATGAAAACTATTTAAAAATTAATAAAAAGTATTTCAACTCAGAATTTAAAGAAGATTTACTGCTAAAAAGAAAAACATGATGAGGTGTCAATATGACTGTACAGTTAGGCCAGTGATTCCCAACAGGTTGCACAATTCTCTTTAGTGTGTTGCTAAATATTGTCACAACACACATATGTGTGTGTGTGCGCGCACATGGAAGTAGTAATAGTAGTGTTAGTATTTGAATAAATGAATAAGTATTAAACTTTTTATCCTGCATTAGCTAAAAAGACTTTATCAGTTTTATTGCAATTTTCTGTTTATTTATGTGAACTAGGCTTCTCAACCTTAAATAACATAAAAAATAAGAAAGGAAGACTACACTCAACTGAAGAAATGAAGGTCTGTTTATCGCACATTCAGCCATTGAAGGAATCATGAAAAAACACCAGGCATAGGTTTAACACCAAATAGAAACATTGAAATAAAGTAAATTCATATTTGTATGTATTTTTTTCAAATATATGGATTTATTTCAAACATTTAAATGTATAGCCTTTAAAATTTTTCTAAGTGTGCTCCTAGGTGTTCTGTTGCTTAAAAAGGTTGAGCGACACTGATTTAGACTATCGCTGTAAGTTTCTATGCTGCACTAATTACAGCATTGTTCATTTAACACAAGATTCTAGGTTATGGTATGCAAGTTAAAGACAATGGCCACAATTTGTTGGCCAGAATATATTTTGATAAAGAGTAAAAAGTAAGTAAAAATAAGTTCTTAAACTTGACAATTTACCCAAGAATAAAAGACAAAAGAAAATTGATTGATATTTGATTGATTTGTACTTATCCATCAACAGTGCTGCCAATGAAAGTTTCAAAACTGGCCAAATAAACACAGAGTTTAATTGGCTAAATCAGAATAAGCAGATATTGTAACATTCAGTGTCTTCATTTTTTTCTGTTGGGATTTCTTAAAACCTTTGATATTTTTAGTATCCTATACATACAAATCATGGCAGCTATAATTAATCATTTTTTTCTCTTACGGCTAATGATGATGATGAAATGTTCAAATATTGTTTATTTAATATCATATGAGCAATTGAATTGTTTTTCTGTTGTTTTTTAATCATTTCACCCCAAGCAAGGCCCTAAAATCACTAAGACACAAGGGTTTACAGACTATCAGAGAATATGAGAAAGATAAAAGAAAAACATCATTAAGGAGAGAAACAAATAAAAGAACAGGAATTTAAAAAAAAACTGAAGATAATGATTGACACTGTGTTTTACAATGTGTTTGCAAAATCCAGTAATGTCAAGAACTCATTCACTTACAATATGACTTAATGATACTTTTTTTTATTATTAAGAAATATCTCCTTTCATGATCAAGTGCTTGGACAGAGAGACCAAAAGTGGTAAGCCTCACATGATAACTTATGACATTTTGCTCCAAACACTTCAAATGACAGAGAAGCTAGCAGAAAACTTCAAACCATTTCTACCCTAGGAAGCGCAGGTAAATCCAGAGACTCTAGCAGAGTCAAAGAGTTTCAGAAGAGGAGAACAACATCTGGAAGAGGAGGAGAGAATTCTTATATTGACCACTTAGAGATCATCATCATCTTTCAGTAAACAAACAAGATTCAATAAATGTAAAATATTATACAGTTCAAAAGTGTGTCAAAAAAACTTTCTTCTCTCCACACCATTGACTTGTTAAAGGAAATCACAAGTGGAGAAAAGTGATCGAAGAAGCCATAGACAAAGCATGACAGTTTTGCAGCAACATTCTAAGAGGAAAGTATAAACACAGTGACTGGATCTTTTTTCTACCAAGCAATTCCAGTTAATACAAAGAGAATATCTTTGGCCAACAGAATAAACATTAAATTGGCGACAGAGGACAATCTTACATCTCCAAAGACAAATTTGGAGGCAAAGTGAAAAGCTAGAAAGAGTTGATCAAACATTTTCAAGTGTACAGCCAAGAATGCATAGCAATAATAGTTTGCATTAGGAAATTATTGTTCACAAGTCTAAATTGAAGACAAACATGAAAAACTCCAAGTCTACATGAACGCCCATGTGCCAAGCCTACAGTGTAAATATTTTAAGTCAGAGTTGAAAACATTGATTAATGCTAATATATGCATTTGAATTTGAAGGTCAGATAAAAGAATCAGGTACTGAACCATCTACATTTGAATTCTTATAAACTAGTCTACCTAAACCATCAAAAACAATATTTAAGGGGTTTTCTTCTTTCAATAGCAAAAATATTTAAGGGGAATTCTTCTTTCAATAGCAACAATATTTAAGGGGAATTCTTCTTTCAATAGCAACAATATTTAAGGGGAATTCTTCTTTCAATAGCAACAATATTTAAGGGGAATTCTTCTTTCAATAGCAACAATATTTAAGGGGAATTCTTCTTTCAATAGCAACAATATTTAAGGGGAATTCTTCTTTCAATAGCAACAATATTTAAGGGGAATTCTTCTTTCAATAGCAACAATATTTAAGGGGAATTCTTCTTTCAATAGCAACAATATTTAAGGGGAATTCTTCTTTCAATAGCAACAATATTTAAGGGGAATTCTTCTTTCAATAGCAACAATATTTAAGGGGAATTCTTCTTTCAATAGCAACAATATTTAAGGGGAATTCTTCTTTCAATAGCAACAATATTTAAGGGGAATTCTTCTTTCAATAGCAACAATATTTAAGGGGAATTCTTCTTTCAATAGCAACAATATTTAAGGGGAATTCTTCTTTCAATAGCAACAATATTTAAGGGGAATTCTTCTTTCAATAGCAACAATATTTAAGGGGAATTCTTCTTTCAATAGCAACAATATTTAAGGGGAATTCTTCTTTCAATAGCAACAATATTTAAGGGGAATTCTTCTTTCAATAGCAACAATATTTAAGGGGAATTCTTCTTTCAATAGCAACAATATTTAAGGGGAATTCTTCTTTCAATAGCAACAATATTTAAGGGGTTTTCTTCTTTCAATAGCAACAATATTTAAGGGGTTTTCTTCTTTCAATAGCAACAATATTTAAGGGGTTTTCTTCTTTCAATAGCAACAATATTTAAGGGGTTTTCTTCTTTCAATAGCAACAATATTTAAGGGGTTTTCTTCTTTCAATAGCAACAATATTTAAGGGGTTTTCTTCTTTCAATAGCAACAATATTTAAGGGGTTTTCTTCTTTCAATAGCAACAATATTTAAGGGGTTTTCTTCTTTCAATAGCAACAATATTTAAGGGGTTTTCTTCTTTCAATAGCATTGATTATATTTTCTGCATAAGATTTTTATCTCTCCAATTAATCATTTTCAGACGTAAGAAAGTATTCTTTTTAAATCATTAAAAAGTTATATCTTTAGTGATATAGAAGAACAGGTTGCTAATACATTGCTTTTCATATAAATGTACTAGCAATCTGTTCTTCTATATTACTAAGAATAGGAAAGCATGCTTTCATCGTAACAGATTATCTTATTACTAAGATATTGTTATTATGATGAGTAATGTTCTTGTTACCATAACAGAATAAATCATTAGAAAATGCAGGATATCAGGCTGTATAAATGATAAATTATCATTTTTTTTTTTTACATTAAAGAAGAGATTCATTCTGATATGGAAGAAAAACACAAAAGAATATTATCACAAATTTAATTCTCTATCACTTTAAGTCATAAATTCTTAAGAGATAAAGAAATCCGTCTAGGTTCTGTCACTACAAGATTATAACATTAAATTAAAAGAACATTTAAAAAAAAATTAAAAACCTTGATAAACAATTGATACATAAATGAAATTAAAAACTAATTACACACTTATAGTAATAAGAAGTATTCTTATTCATTTTTGGCTGATCCATTCTATAGCCTACTTCAAGGATACAGTCCACATGGAAAAAAAGACTAAGTTTTCTCTTTCTCAGGTAAATAGATGAAAGGAAGGCAACACAGCCAATACCATATTTTATATTTAGGTAGTTTTTTCAATCCTTTTCTTGCGAAACAGCAGAGAAAAATCGCACTGCAGTGAAATATAGACAGGCCTTATGTAGACTTTCATAAAGCTATTTTTAATTCTCTCAAACACTAGCAATATTTCCAACAGCCGGTTATAAGAACCCTTCACTCTCGAGACTTCTGCTATATCAAGCGGCTTCTTTTTTCTTTTTTTTTTTACACTTCACCAACGGATACGGTTTTTCTATGTTGGTAGAGTCTGATTGTCAGAACCCTGCCAGATTTTTTCCTTCTTCTTTTGCACATTTATATGTGATTTTATATAGAAAATCTGTAATTATCAACTTCAATAGTGAACAACCAACTTTGGCAAAGAGTGGATGTGCTTTTGAAAATCCATTCTGATATAATAATATTCACAAGAAAAAGAAAACTTGACAAAACGTGATAGCGACAAAGGAATGATCTGAACAACTCTTGCAATGATAATGACTTACTTCAAAATTTACAATGTAGTTAAGAGACATTTAAACAGTTGGCAGTGTTTGTGTTGTAATAGAAGTGTAAAATGAAACACTTCCTGAATATTGCAATAGAATTATAAAAATCAAATGAAATTTACTAAGCCATTTGAAACAAGGATATTATTGTGTAAGATTGGATTGTTGATTTGTTTTACCAGCATAACAAAACCTCTGTGGGTCATTTAATGCTGAGACTGGATTTTTATTCAGGAATATTTCAGATCATTTCAAGTGGTTGTGAGGTTTTAAAATTGTTTTCAAAATATCACAAGTTCTATAGTTCAGGAGTATTTTAAAACATAAGTTGTACTGTTCAACAAGCTTGCTCAATTTTCTATAGAAGTTCAAAGTATTTTCTTTTCTTCAGATATCCTATTATTTGGACAGGAGGTAAATTTTTGAAGAGTAGGTTAAGATTTTGAGTTTGGTAATAGTTGCTACATATTTTTTTGTACATCTTACATTCTATCAAGATATGTTTGACTGTGAGAAATTGGTTACATTTAGAACACTGTGGTGTAGTTTCACGTGTGTGCGTCCATTTCTTATTCTGTTGAGTACTAGGTCTTGTCTGTGATCAGACAATGGCTCTATATTCTCCTTTCTCATTGTCAGCTGATGTTCATATAGTTTATTATTTGGGAACATGTCCCAAATTGCTTGTCATTTTCTCTTCATATGTTGTGTAATTTTGTTTTTTATAATCCGTATATGGGAGTTTGATGTTTGGTTATTTCCATTTTCATTGCGTCTTTTGTCCAATTGTCAGCTTCAGGATTTCTCTTGATGTCTAGGAATCCAGGCCAATATTTACTGTTTTGTGCTTTTATAAAATTATGACAAGTTTCTAGGATTTATCAAGTTTCTAGATTTCTTGAATATACACATGATTTGTGTTGTTTTTTTTTTAATTGCTGTTAAACTAGATAAGGAATCTGAGAAGAATATAAATGTCCTATCTTTTGAATTTTCTATCATTTTAAGTTCCATTTTTATGGCTTGTAGTTCAGCTGTATAGATAGATGCATTATTTGGTAGCCTGGTGTGTTTGTGAATTTGCCTGTTTGTGGCTGCTGCATCTAATCTAGTATTTTTGATCCACTTCAGCAGAATGGTCTATAGTCACAATATTCGTCTCTTAATTTTCTGTATGTGCTTTTGTTGACTATCTTTTTCTTCTGCGTCAATATAAGGTCTATGTGAGATTTGGAGATTGTCCATAGAGCTACCTTATTTATTGTGATTGGTGTAACATTATCAAGATCTTTGTTTATTTCTTCTAGTGCTTCTTTGATTCAAAGATCAAATGAAGGGATAACTGTTGGTTCAGTTCTATAGAACTGGGTATATTGAGGTTCATGCCTTTTGCTATGCTGGGTTATTTGGGTTAGATTGAAGTTTTAGTGCATATTGGAGAGAGAGTTTTTCCCATCTCAGAGATAACGGTGGTTCATTGGCTTCTATAGAGAGACTTTGCTTGGGTGAAGTCCGGAAGGCTCCGAGACTTAATCTCTGGCTTTGATACTGTTTAGTTTGTAGCTTTTCGAGACACAGGACTTACATGCAGCACCGTAAATAATGCAGCCATAGCCTAATTTTGATCTTTAATCTGACCCCCCCTATATATTCTGTGCATTACTTTTTGGTCAGCACCCCAATCCAATTTTGATATTACCTTTAGAAACTTCAAAGCCTTTTGGCATTTTTTGCTTAAGGCAATCAATGTGCACTTTGAAGTTAAGTTTGCTATCTAGCATGATTCTTAGATATTTTATTTGTTGGACTATGGGAATTGTGTGTACATTCAATTTTAATTTGGGATCAAGGTAATAAGCTTGTTTTTTTTTTCAGAAATGCATACAGTTTTTGTTTTGGAGAAACAGAAACTGTTTTCATTTGTCCATCTTTCTATTATGTTTAAACATGTTTGTAGATATTTCTCAAAGGAAGGCATGTTTAGTGATGAGTATAATAGAAAAAACATCTACCTATAGGCATTTTTCAATTCCTGGATTAATGGTTTTAATAATACTATCTATTTTTAGAATAAATAATGTGACTGATAAAATGCTCCCTTGAGGTACTCCTGCCTCCTGTTCAGGTGTGTCTGATATTGTGTTACCATTTCATACTCTAAATGTTCAGTTTGACAGGAAATTTTGGATGAATATAGCCATTCTTCCTTTTATTTGCATCTGGTGCATGTCTTTTAATATTCCACACTTCCATGTGATATCACAGGCTTTTTCAATATCAAATAATATTGACACCACATGGTGACCTCAATCCAGGCCATCACAAATAAAAAGACTAGCCGTGCAAGTTGATCATTGGTTCCTTGGTTTTTCTGGAATCCACTTTGGTAACTAGATATTGTTTCTCTCCAAGTACCACATCAGTCGAGAATTTACCATCCTCTCCATTGTTTTGCAAATACAACTTGTTAGTGTGATGGGTCAGTAATTTGTTAGGTTGGAATGCTCTTTGCTGAATTTAAGAATTGAAGTGATGATAGACTCAAACCATATTTCTAGAAATTTGTCTGAACACCATATATCATTAAGGATTTTGAGTAGTATTAAAATAGACTCTTTTGGTAGATGTTTTAAAAATTGGGAATGGATTTCATCAGGGCCAGTTGCAGAGTTTTTAGTTTTGCTTATGGAGTCTTTTAGTTCTGTCATAGTAAAAATAAATATTGTATTCTTCTTTATTGTTTGAGGTGAACACAAGTTTTTCTTGTCCCATAATATTTTTATATTTTTGAAATTTGGAAATGTAATGATTTGTTGAGACATTTCTTTGAGATTTTGTTGCTAATAGGTTAGTTATTTCTTTTTGTTCCACTAGAAAATTTGTCTCCATTTGTTTTGGGTAAATGGATTCTTGTAGTTTGCAATGTCTTTCCATTAATTTTCCTTATTATTTCCCAAGTTTTATTTATTGTTGTTGGTTAATTTGGAGATGTAGTTTTTTTCCAAGTTTCTCTTTTGGATTTTTTTTATTATATGGCATGTTTCACTTGTGCTTGCTTGTAATTTTGTAAGTTGGGTTATGTAAGAATATCCTTCGCTTATATTGAACATATAATTATTATTCAATGAATTTGAGTTTGTTTGATTTTTGTTCTGTCAGTTTTTCTGTTTGGATAAATTTTCCATTTGAAACATTTTAAGTGTTTTGTAGTTGAGAAGTTGTTGTTAGTGAATTTTGTGTTGGATTTACATTGCTTGTGGTTGGTTTTGGTTCAACTGTAGGGTTTGATGCTGGGTTTTCCTTGGAGGGTTTTTTAGTTTTTTTTCTTATTGCTTTTTTCCAGTTGGCTAAAGCTGCTGTGATTTGTTGTCATTTTGGTTATTGAATACTGTTCTCAGATCAATTAAGAGAGATTTTACTTTATCTCGTAGTGTCTTCAAGTCATTGATCCAGATCGGTGCTTCAATTAAGGGATTTGGCTCATTTTCATTGATAGTTTTATTTATTCCTTGAGTTATATTTGCATAACTATTATTTTTAGTGTAGGACATCACCTCTTTCCAAGCTTCTGGAAAGGGGATTTTTTTTTTGGTATTTAATTTTAATTATTTATTTTTCTCATTTAAAAATGCTGCAGTTCTTTGAGTGGACATGATGGTTTTCAGAGCAATTTGAGCACCTGATCTCATCTAGACAGTCCTCCTCTATATGGTTTGAGACCCTTGTACCGTATTTTCCACATATTAGTTTATTCCTGCAATTGTTCAAACTTGTCCAAACTTCTGGCACCTGAAACATGGGAGGGGGTTTGGAATGAATTGTTCCAACTTTGTTACTTCGTATCCAATCTTTATGGTTTCTGATATTTGGGGAGTATTGAATGTTAGGATGTAAATGTTTGTATTTATTTTTCCCCCATTTTCCTTTATTATAATCCTTCTAGCCTCAGTGACATCTTGGTTTATTTTAACTCTGATTTTATTTCCTCCATGATGCACAGAGAGAGTTCATTATTTCTTATTACTCCCTTTGAGAAATTTAAGGTTTTGTGGATGGAAGATTTGATATTAATATCTTGAAATCTTTTTTAATCATAATAAAGTGTTCACATATTTTTTCTCATCGATCTCCACCATCAATGTTCCATTTTTCCTCACATCTAAGTATTATGGATCGTTTTGGATTTTGTAGCCATGTCGATTCCTTATCTTCCAAATTGATTCAACCTCAGCCACCACTTTCCATCATATATTTGGAGAGAGTGTGAGCTGTTAGCTATAGATTTGGTGTGGATTATTTATGATAGGGCTTGCCATGACCAGCTGATTGATCAGATCAGGCCACACCAACTACCTGTCTAGCCAAAGTAAGGGCCAAAGTGGAGTGTTGCAGCTAATGGCCTTTTAGTTCCATAGTCATCAGCTGCTCAGCCATCAGGATTCTGTCCTCAGACATCATGGGTTGTCACCCACAGCAAACAGGTGGCCTCTTTGGGGGACTTTTACCCCCTGCAGAGACAGGGTGGTATTATTGTGTATGACCCACTGTTGTTAAGAGAATCTAGTTTTACTGATTAAACATCTCCAAATTCTGGATTTAGTTAAGTTTGGCTGTTTTACCAGCATATCAACTCTCATGCAGAGTTCTGGGTCTTTAGATGTGCTTGGGTGACTTTACAAAGTAGGGGTCTGAAAGAGGTTTTCTGCTTCCAGAACACAAACGAGGAGGGATAGAACAAATAGCAGCACCAGAAACAAACAGAACAAAACAAAGAAACGTCCCCAGCAGATCATGTCATCAGATCAGATTATGTCATGTTTAGGCAGATCAGCAAGACCTACACCCACATCATTGTAGAACCACTATAAACTTGCATAGTGTCTTGTTGACAACTGGGTTTCATGGTGACAGTGTCTACATTATTAGTACAAGGTGAATGCAACTACATCAATCAAAATTTCGATCTGTCCTGCAGATTCCATTTTTGCCAAAAGCTATTATGTCACCAACATATGATTATAAGGAGCGCTAAAGTTGACCCCCCTATTTTCTTCTATTTATAACCAAAGAATTCCCAGAAAAATATCTATAGCTATTGAAGATAATGAGCAAGAAAATGGAAGAAAGAAAAAAAAAAGACATTTTTATATATATATATATATATATATATATATATATATATATATATATATATATATATATATATATATATCGTATATTGGGGCAGCAGATCATTATTTAAAACATATATTGTTAAATATTACAGACAATGAATATCCAAATGTTGGGCCGTTTTTGTCTTTATTTTCTCCCAAAACTAAAGCCACTATACAAAGATTTGAAAGCCTCATGATCAAACATAATAGACATTTATTGTCTGTTATATTTAACAATATGTTTTTATTTTTATATATATATATATATATATATATGTCACACAGAGGCATGTTAGAGTAATTGATAGTGTCTCAGATTGAGGAATCAGAGTTCAAATTTCAGTTGTTCATTACATTCACTTACGTGCAAATAACCTTGGGAAAGCTATGAATCTCCATCTTTTCTCCCCACCACCTATGGCCCAATAGCAGGACAAACTGATGAGGGTTGTTTGGGGACCTTGTGCCATACTATGCACCAGTTCTCTGTATTCGGCTCTTACAAAAAGTGTGGTTGGTTCTGCACAAGCCTTCACCCCTATAATTGATAAATGTAGGTTGTCTAGGCTGCTTGACAATCATACATTGAAAACAATGGGAGAGTCCAATATATTACACAGATTATAATAATAGGAAACTGGATAATTTTAGAATATTCCCAGCAAATTTTTTTCAGCTTTGAAATGCTAAACAGAATTAATTGAATTGTGCCAATTTTATTTTCTCAATGAAATCTCATGGCCAATAATTTGGCAGCTTTATTCTCTTTCAAGTTGACAGAGAAAAAGATTCTGGCAAACAGAATCTTCTGAATTATTTGAACTTAAAAGAAATCTTTTTTTTGTTACTTTTAATCAAATGCAAAACACTGCACTGTAGAAGAAAAAATATAATGAAAGATTATTGCATTATTTAATTTTGATATTAAACTTTTGGATCAATGAATGACTGGTAAGAATTCTTTTCAGGGCAGTTCAGTTAGTAATATAATAGATTGTTTTTTAAAAAAAGTGGGGTAATTGAAGACTCCTTGAAAACAATTTTATTGCTCAAAGATTTTAATTATCAAAAGATGTAATCTTGTAGTAGAAAGACTTATAATCTTTTCCTTGTCCATATTTGAAAATCTATTAAAGTTACAATATTTTCTATAAATTCTGTGAACAATGCTTAAAAAGATGAATAAAGTAAAACTGGCCACTGATATCAGAGATGACATTCAACCAGTTGTTTTCAGGAGCAAGAAATGGCTTGTAAATTGTAATGCCTCCAAAATGAAACTGCTCTTAGGGAACTTCTTTTTTTTTTTTTTCCCCGCCTTTTATCAGCATGGCTGATGCAAACCTCCAGGAGAGTAACTCATGCCTTCTTGATCTCACATGGAATGATTATATTAAATCAATTGCCATGTCTGCTGCTAGGAACGGTCGTTCACTGTGTCAGCCCTGATAATTTTTTTTTGTTTTTTTGGCCAGAATCCATTATGCATGTTTATAAATCTACTATTGAATTGTGCATTGAATATTGCTGCCACATATGGTCTGGTATTTCAAAGAAATGTTATTGTATTGTAATGTTATTGGCCCTGACCTGGCATAACGGCTTCAGTCACTTTCCTACCATAACATAACATAACATGGTTTCCCTGTGTATTTTCTATAAATATTTTCATGGCAATTGCTCTGATGATCTTTCCTACATAGTATCTCGACCTTATGAATTTACACTAGGTACTAGATTGGCAACTAGGTCTCATTCTACTGCAGATTTAATGAGATGCAACCTTAAGTTCTATTCTAATAGTTGCTCTCTAACACTTTTGTCTTCCTCCTGAATACTTTTAATTATCGTCTTCCATAGGGTGAAATTTTTTTTTCTTTTTTGAAAAATGTCTATTTTTCTCTTTAGAGGTGTAATTTTAATCTGAAGAAAATTTTGTTGAAATTTACCTGTTTGGATTTCTATCAATACACGTGATACATACAAATCTTGTAATCCTAATCTCCTATAATTTAAATTTTTGTCTTTCTCTATTTCATTAAAATTTTTTCAATTGTTATCTTCACATCAATCCATGGTGATTAATCTTAAGTGGAGTTGTTACTGAAGAATTTACTGTTGTGAACCCCATAGTGTTTGATAATCAAACCTTGGAAACCTGGACATTAGAATATCAAGATTTGAATTACCAACACCAGAATTTAAATCTGATGACCTTGGATGCAACTTAAGAATCAAGTTAACCATGATATGACAATGAAGAATATACTAAATAACCTTTACCGCACATTAATTTCTTTCTAGAATTGTTTCCCACCCTGCCATTGCATATTTTTTGAGGGTGCAAAAACATGAACACCTAAAAAAATTGTTATAACTTTCTTTGTATTGTGTTCATAGATTTTAATTTTTGTAGACTAATAAAAGAATGAATGAATAATATTTTAATGTAATGCATTACGTTTCGCATGCATGTTTTGACGTTGAAAGCAAAATATTGAAATGCGAAATAAAAAACAGATACATTAAAAAATACATAAATAATTCAACGTACTTTAACTTTTATTACTCCTTGTGAAGATCTGGGGGTGCAATAAGAAGCAAAATCGCTAAAATAAAAAAAAGTGACCTCTCTCTGTATTTACATATGAGAAGGCACTAGCATTTGTTTGCTCTTTCTTTCAGAGACTCATATTTGTCTCATTGACAAATAAAGTTATTATTTCATCGTTTATAAATAGACAAAATAATTTGCCTTCAGAAAGTCTATCATGTATCGATGGTTGCTAGTAGCTTCCATAAAATTACTCAGCCTTCAAAATCATCACCGGAGTCCTAATCAAAGAAAAACTCCCGAATAAAGGCCTTGTTGGATATTGACATGGCCATTTTTTGTTTACAAAAACTTGCGAAAAAATTAATGTGGGTTTAATCAATGTTACACCTCATGTAGAGTCTAGAAGAATTCAAAATGGCGTTGGAAAACGGAAGTTTAGCCTTGTTCAAAAGCAGTAGTAGGTGATGTCCATCTTAAAATACTGGAAATAACAGTTGACAACAAGTGTTTATTTATAGCAACTGTCTCAGATGACAGAATGCGCCTTGAGTAGCAAAGGGAGATAATTCTATGGTGACTATTGTCACCTGTGGGGTGTGGTAAAGGTCAACATCAAAAGGTGAAGAACTTGTTAATAAAAATCTAAATGTGCCAAATATGAATTTTCAGATTTTGCTTTTCCTATAGCAACAAGATAATTTTCATGATTGTTTTCAGTAATCAAATTTCTTTCAGATCCTCCAATCCAGATCTTTTAAGAATGAGATAAAATTGGTGCTTCTAGGAGGATCATATCACCAATGAATTTAGACATTCAAATCAAGTCTTAGTAACTTAGATGTTGCAGCCAATGAAATCGATGCAGCATCAGCCAGCTACAAATAGGGCTGACTTTCATGTTGTGGTTAGCAAACAGCCTTCAAGCCAATTTCAGACAGAATCACATTCCACAACTTATACTGTATTTTATGGTATATACCCACCCACCCACTATAATTATTCTATTTTACTCTCATTGTTATTAATCTCTTGTGTCTCATTTATAAATTAAACTTTAAGTATGCATAATTATATGTGTGGCATGTGTCCGAATACCTGCAGAAACTTCTCTACTCTCATGAACAACCTGAAAAGAATTTACAAAACAGGCCAAGCCCTGTACAGAACTTAGTTTGTTGTGTATGCAATAAGCATTGCAAGTCACTTGCTGGCTTTCATAAGTTATGGTCATTCTCATGAGAACTAAAACCACAGATCAAACTTGTCAACTATGATCATACTTGTTTAACAATTCAACAGTCTATTGTTCCAAGTATCTGTTTTAGGGGGGAGGGGCTTACTCCCCACTTCTGATGAGGTGGGGCTACTGTATTGAATGTAAACACAAATGTTCACTCTTATCATAATGCATTTAACAAAATAGCACAGATTTTAGTCAAGCTTGGTTTATCCACTTTAAAGCTTTCACTATAGTTACTGCATATATTAATGTTACGGTTCTTTTTATCACAACACACTCGGTTGATATACTTTTTGACTGCTAGAGCAGAGGGAGAAATCAGAAAGAGCATCTGATAAAATTTAAATTCTCATCTCACACTCTGAAAATCTGTCTTTTATGGATGTTGCCTTAAACCATATAGCAACAAAGTTTTGATGAGATAAGAAAAAATAATATTGAAAGTAACAAAAATGAAATCCTTCAATCAATTATTTTGTCAGTATAACAACATTACATTTCGTATCAGGATGATGAAGATAAAGAATTACGTTTTATGTTATCAAAATAAAAATAACATTTTAAAAGAGATGCTTTGCATATTGGGAAAGTCAGCTTTGGTACAAGGCAATATTTATTGAGTAGACAGTAAGAAAGAAAGGTTTTTGTAAATAATTAACATCTTTATATCACAATTGCTGCTAGCAAATGTTTTGACATATTAGTTAAAAGCAAACAAAATTTATCACTCTAAATATTGAAAATGACTTTATAAATTTGTACCTGTTCAAGGTGATGAAGAAAAAAATCTATATAAATAGACAGTTTCAGAATGCAATTTTACATTATAAACTCTGCAATTCTTTTTTAAATGCAAATAAATCAAGCACACACAAACACACTTGCCTGTCTTTTACACAAAATTATAGGTAGCGGGTCACGTCAATATTGTAATCCCAATTGTCAAAGACTGGCAACTGCTGATTTTGAGAAGGTATGTCAGATTCTGAAGAGCAAACTACAAGCAAATCAAAATGCAAGAGCTGTTGACTAAGAAAATTCCAATTATTCTTTTATAAAATTCTATGACACTTTTGATGCTCTATTCAATATGAAATATTTTGGCAGAGTTCATGGACAATAAATGAGATTTTGGCAAAGTGTCAAAGTCTATAGAGAAATCTTTTACTATTATTAGAAATTTTAATTTCATTTTCTAAATAATACTGAAAATTTGCATCAGCACCATGAAAAAAGATAGACCTTTGGAGAGACAAAGGCACATCGATACAAAACAGGTCTTGTGAGTGAGGTACCATATTTGATTGCATATATGCCCCCATCTCGAATTGCATTTAATATTAAAATATTATAGAGTTAGTTAGGCTCTGTACAAAAGCTGGTCGTATTTAGACCGACATTAGTATACCGTTTAATGTGTGGCTCATGGAAAAATGTTGGCAAAATTTCTTTTCACGTCAGTTAATATAAACAGTAAATAGGAAAATAAATTCAAGAATTATAATTATTTTTTTTTTTTTTTAAGTTGTCTATTTTTATGTTATGGTGGTAAAGAAAATAATGATTTATCTCATCAAGACAAGCAACATCCCATTCCCTTCCTGTTCATTTGATACAGAATAAGTTCCACTCAGAAAAACTGTTACTATTTGGAACAAACTCCTGAGAGGATGCTTCCCCCGATCATGATAACCTTGACCTCTAAAAATGGAGAATCAATCAATATCTATCCTAC
Source organism: Acanthosepion esculentum (assembly GCA_964036315.1). Classification (NCBI taxonomy): domain Eukaryota; kingdom Metazoa; phylum Mollusca; class Cephalopoda; order Sepiida; family Sepiidae; genus Acanthosepion; species Acanthosepion esculentum. Next base: position 2,223,190 of record OZ038480.1, on the reverse strand, counting down.
ATGTCCTTATAATATATACTTCTTACTTCTTCCTTGCCCCCTTCCAACAATCTCACTTAGTAACCTTTTACCTGAAGTAGCTATTGAGTGAACTATTTTAAAAAAAAGCAAAATGAAACACGAGTGTTGAAGAGGAATATCAATTTTTTACCCCATTCTTAGTATGAAACACCTGAAGTAAACATCTTTACACCAGATTAGTAACAGCCAGAAAATGTGGCCAATGTAAGCCATGATAATATTGCAAAACAAAATCAATATAAATTTCTATGCTGAACAAACTAATCAATATAAAAAGAATTCCCTGTAAATGCTGATAACCTGTACATGTAAATATTGATATTCTACTATTTCCACATAGTGTCCGAGGTCAAAAATTCTAATAGAAAATGGGATTGATATTTTGAGGTACTTATGGAAATATTTTCAATTAAAAATGTCATGAAAGTGAATCTGATCTACAAGCAAATATCATTTTTGAAAGATATCTTGCATTGCAGTTTTCTTTGCTATCTTCAAAACAAAATAATATTCATTTAGGAAGAATCAGATTTTTTTTAAATTAAAAAAATTCTATACATTACCGTATTCCTTTACTAGTTGCTTATTTAAGCCTTTGTAAACATCAAATTGATTTTTAATTGAAACTTCAGAACTTTCAATAGATTTCAATAGATACCATAATTGCATATTTGCTCTGGCAGCATTTTTGAAGGCTTAACTTCAAAGAGATCAGTTTCAGACAGGTAGCCTTTGTTAAGAGTTCTTAGATTAGGAGGGAGAAAAAAAAAAGTTTTTAAAAAGAGAAATTATATTTTTTATATCATCTGCATATCAATGTTCAAAAGATATGCAGTAAAAGCTCAATTCAGCATCCCTTGATTTAAATAAAATTGTATTTAAGGAATCAGTCATAAATCACATGGACAATAAAACAAATTGACTTCATTTTTACTGAACTGAACAAAGATAAATTCTGAAAGAAGTCATTCAGGTCTGTGTTTAGTTAAAGTTATCAGGGAATCAAATTAAAAATGTTGGATAACCTTGATTTCATTAAATTTTATGGGCAAAAAAAAGGAAGAAAAAAAGCTGCATCAGCAACACAAATACCAAAAATTCAACAGGGTCTTAAAAGCCAATGCTGCCAACTCTGTTAGCATAATCTTGCCACCGACGCTGATAAGATTATTTACATCTATTAGAAATTTTCTAAGCTTTGAAAGTAAATTATAGTGTAGAAAACATCAGTAGCACAACTTCCAAAAATCCCCTCAATATGAGCAAAGGCAAAAAGTATAAATGATTGTTTTATTTTATATTTTATACAGTTTTATGCAACATTAGTCATTTGCATGATGTCTTGGATTTAATGACATCAATGTTCATTAAATGCAATGCTCTACAGAATTTGCTGCTTCTTTACCAAATGAGAGATTTTTTTCAGATTTAAGGAACACACTCTTTTCTTAATGAGTTCTTTAAGGTGAGGTTTTATTGTATAAGCCTTGTTTGCTGTTAATAAAGACAATTCAGTGCAGAGTTAAGAAAGCTAAAGAAATGTTCATTTTTTATGATTGATAAAGACTTATATAAAAACCTGGTGAAGAAAAAACTGAGTTTATTTTCACTTAATAATATTAGGAAGAAAAACCCCACTTGAATTAATAAAGCAATTAAAATGTCATTTTCTATATGCAATATCAGAGAAATTTATTTATTTAATTGCAAACAAATATAATCATATGTGTACTACATATGCATGATGATCACACACACACAATTAACAAAATGGGAAAATCTCCACATAATGTATTTCATTTTACCCCCATTTTGTCATTCAATTACCCACCATTAGTCTGATATGCATGTGTATAAGAAACACACGCACATACATACATACATACATACAAGTCTATGCGATAAAGATCTCAGCCCAACTAAAACAAATTGCCCCAAATTTCTGAGATTTGGTTAAATTTTGCAAAGAACTTTTTGCCATCCCCTTGTATGGATATACATATCCTATGCCTTTATTATATGCAAGATGAAATGCAAACAGGTACAGGAGGAGGTTGCAGTAGATACATTTGACACCCTTTTTAGCTCCTCTTACAGCAAGAGATGATGACATTCAAGACGGTGGGGGGGATTGGGTAGCTTAGAGAAGCATCTTTTGCCATTCTGCAGCCTGTTGGTGTTAATTAGCATTGATTAGTTCCCCCCACCTCAATTCTGAATCAATGACAAGAGAAAAATGAGAAAGACATTCTATTTGCATCCATGTTGTCAGAGAATATTTTTCTAAAAGCCCCACCTGTTATCCAATTCCTTCAACTCAAATTTTTCTTTCTTTAAAAATTTTTCTTTTAATATGCCAAATGTCTGCAAAAACAGGTGCTTAACTTTGTAGGGCACAAGGCAAAAAAAAAAAAGGTAAAGTAAGGTAGCAGGAAGACTTTTAGACCAGTTTCAGAATGAAAAAAAAAATCACCAAGTATAATATTTGAGCACTAACAGAACACGGATAAAGAATTTTGTGCCATTTTAGAGTATTTGAATGTTCCATAGCAATTGCCATTATCAGAAGTTAATGCAGTGAAATCAATTCATATTTCTTGATAAAAAAAAAGAAGAAAAAAAACAATTCGAATTTAACAGGAAAATGGTGAAAAGTTTAGTCAAATACTGCAGTTGTTTTACCCAATCTCAAATTTAATGTAGTTTTATTCACATCAAGAAAATAGAGAGAGAAAAAGAAAGAAAGGGTGTGGTAGGCAAGTTGGCTTGCAAAGATTTCTCTCTCAATATAAACTTGCAATTTCACACACACAGCTTTACAGTGAAAAGAGACCAGCAAAAATAAAAGACTGATTAATAACTTGTGAAAGTTGAAGTATTGAATACAAAACTGACTTTATTAATTTGCCTCATTTAATAATTGAAAATTAATCAAAAAGTCAAGGAAACCTAATGTTTTCTCCTTAGATAACAGTGAAAGTTTTCAGGGAATTGTGGTTTAATTTTCAATATTCTCCCAGTGTCACTTTCAAAATATTGCATAGCTAGCAAAGAAAATGTCAAAAAAGCTGTCAGATCAAATTTTCAATTATGACAGAATACTCTCCGATTACTTTTAAGGTGATCATGCTATAGACAAAATGGTGCAGAAAATATACCATTTGGGTCAGATTTAAGAACATTTCTTCAACCTTTGAAATAAGCAAAAATGTTTCCATATAAATCCATTTCTACTTGCAGTTCAAAGAAGTACATCCTTGAGGTCAACATAAGCAAGACAGGAACTTACCTGTAAAAGAAAAGAAAGAAAAACAAATTTATATAAATTAAAAAAAAAAACAAAAAAAAAACAACAGCAACATACAATTTAGAAAAACCAAGACAAATAAAATAAGGGGTGATAAATCTTAATTATATGGTTTTGTTTTACCGTCAGAATTCCATTTGTTCAAGATCAATGCAGACATCAATCATTTTGAGGGGTGCAGAGTTATACCTCCACATCTAACCAATTCCTGACACTATTAAATATCATCAACTTCTAAACTGTTAAGTTTATGTCAGAATTATTAAGATGAGGAATGATTGTAATAATATTTTAGTATTTTGAGGGCAGAAACCTAGAGGTGAGCAGAGAATGCAATGCGTGAAACATGAGAATAACAATCAAGCTAATCATGATTTCTTGAACTGAAAAAAAAAAAAACACAATAATTGCACATTTCAATGTTATTCACCATTTGAAAAACTGGACCCAAAACCAGTGCACAAATGATGGATGATCTCACATTGTGATGCAGATGTAAAAAGCCAATCCTAATTCCAACCAGAATGACTTAAATATGAACGTGCATTCTAGAAGAGCATGGAGAGTTGTACAAAGAGCAAGGCACATCTCGGCTAAGAAAAGAATCTATCATGTTTACTGTAAATGAAACAACAAAGTGAATTATCGTCCAACCAGATGGAATTGTTCTTAAACTGAATTCTATTGGAAAAGTGGATAGGAAGAGAATTCAATGTGACTTGCACAAGAGAACGATGAAGAGACAGGAAATAATACAGAGATGACAAGTGACAAATACCCGAGGAATGGCCAGAGTATTGCGTTTCCTACCCAAGATGAGCATGTGTCTTTAATTAGGAAAATAATTTAATAATGTTCCTAAATTCCCCAGCACACATGTACACAAACAACAAACAGTGGATATCACTCAAAGCTTTCTTTTTTCTTCCTTTTTTTTTAAAAAAAAAAAAACAATAGCATACTTATTTTAATTGCCCATTAAACTCATCTAAGTGATAATTTAACAAGAAATAGTTACAAACAGTAAAATTAATACAATAAAGTTTAGTACACAAATTTAAAAAGATCTTCTTGAAGTTCAAAATTGGCTACAATATTAGTGTATACAGAAAGTAATTATGTTTTACCAGAAAGGATATAAAAACAAATGAAAAGTTTTAAATATTACTTATAAAAATATAAATTGCCTTCATTTTCAGTGACTGCAAGCCAACAGGAAGACATATATTTGATTCCACATTTAAAGAAATCTGAAGACTGTTTTCAGTACCTTTATTTCTAAATGTTCTGCCATTTATGAAATGTTCTAGTAATTGAAACAAATGAAAATCTGTAGCCGACTAAATCTGGTGAGTATAAAGGATGTGGAAAAACCTATCATCTTAATCTTTTTTGAGGGGGTGCACAGGGTGCCCTTACATTGTCATGCTAGAGAATAACATCATTTGTTTACCAAAGGAGACCACTTGACACCATGCTATGTTTACCTAATAAGGTTGCAGACAATGAATATCTGCAGTGAGGGTCCTTCCATGTACCAGTAGCTCAGAATAGATGACACTATTGATATTCCACCAGATACAAAGCAAGGACTTCTGTAAATGAAGTCCTGTTTTTGGTATTGGCACTGGTTTCTCTCATTTTCTGATAATGACTTTCATTTTCTATTGATAAGCAAAACCCACTGTTCCTCAAATATACAATGTGATACAAAGGTTGGCCTTCCTGAGTTAAAAAAAATAAAATAAATAAAATAAATAAATTAAAAAATAAATAAAAAATTGCTGCAGACAGTGGTTTGGTTCTCAAGCAAAAATTCATGGGTAACCCAAATTCTGTCTTTGCAAGTTTTTTCCAATTTTAGTGATGTATTAAGTTTTCACATTAGATCTTTGGTCCTTTGATGTTGATCAGATTCAATAGCATCTTTGAAAGATTTCTTCATTTAGAGTGGGTTGTCTTCCAGAGCAAATCTTACCAAATATGTCACAATCACCATTTTTAAACCACAGCCCACATGTACAAACATTCACTGCACTCATAAACTACACAAATGTTTCTTAAATGCCTCTATAACAGTATTACACCTTTGAAATTAATACAATAAACAATGGTGAATAGGTTACTTTTTAAAGTTATTATCCGCTATGAGGTTACATTCTGAAATACACTATAAATGACACAGAGTCAGATAAAAAGAGATGATAAAACAATTCATGATGTAGATTTGTACCATTCAACCTTGGTAAGGACTTGGTCAGTGAAGCCATAATTCAGCGCCTGTAGCGTGCAGTGGGTGCAACAGCCCCAGGGGGGCATCCATATCAAGAGGGTATCCAATCAAAAAGTGAAATAAAAATTATTTAAAATGTCTTCCTTTCTCACATTTCTCAGTACTAGGCCCTATAGGCACCCCTCCCTATTTGATTCTCAGAGGCATACAATCAAGGAGTTAGACCCTGGCATCACCAAACCTCTGCATATCACTGTTCATAGCCATGAAATATATAATTACTTCCTAAACACCTTAATATAAATGTTGAATTTCCAAGATGAACATTTGATAGAAATGAAATGCAAGTGATAAACAGGAAAAAAAGATTAAATTGTTTTATTGTGAAACCATCATGGCTGACACCTTGGCCAAATCAAAATATCTTGATCAAACTTGTAAGGTTTGCAATCAAATCAACTCCAAATTAGCAATGTGCTTTGAAAGAAGTCTTTTCTTTTAGCGGCCAAATGTTGTCTATGGGAAGAAAAGAATGATTCTGTATTAAAAAGTCTTTAACGTCCGTTTTCCACTGTCAGTCATCACAACTGACTTTTTGAATCGTTAACCAAATTTATAAACTTTTGGCCTTCAGCCAAACATGAGATGACATCAGAGTTGCAGTGAAAAGAGGATTCCTTCAACTATCACCTCAAGAGAATACTTACAAGACATGCCATGCAAGATTTAGAATGCAAACATTCTGAAGAAGAGAATTGTTTTCAAGGACAAAAGGTTTAGATCACAAAATGTTTAGAGCAAAAAATATATAAACCAATCAGAATATTGAATACTGACAAAGACATCTGTCTCTATTTCTCAGATGAGGGATTGTAACTATTTACACTATTTACATTGTTTGGACTTTTGTCCTCATCTTTATTGCCATATTCACCTTCAACATCTGCCTCTATTTCTCAGATGAGGTATTCTATCTATTTATACTATTTACATTGTTTGGATTGTTGTCCTCATCATTATTGCCATATTCACCTTCAATATCTGTCTCTATTTCTCAGATGAGGGATTGTAACTATTTACACTATTTACATTGTTCGGACTGTTGTCCTCATCTTTATTGCCATATTCACCTTCAACATCTGCCTCTATTTCTCAGATGAGGTATTGTAACTATTTACACTATTTACATTGTTTGGACTGTTGTCCTCATCTTTATTGCCATATTCACCTTCAACATCTGCCTCTATTTCTCAGATGAGGTATTGTAACTATTTACACTATTTACATTGTTTGGACTGTTGTCCTCATCTTTATTGCCATATTCACCTTCAACATCTGCCTCTATTTCTCAGATGAGGTATTGTAACTATTTACACTATTTACATTGTTTGGACTGTTGTCCTCATCTTTATTGCCATATTCACCTTCAACATCTGTCTCTATTTCTCAGATGAGGGATTGTAACTATTTACACTATTTACATTGTTTGGACTGTTGTCCTCATCTTTATTGCCATATTCACCTTCAACATCTGCCTCTATTTCTCAGATGAGGTATTGTAACTATTTACACTATTTACATTGTTTGGACTGTTGTCCTCATCTTTATTGCCATATTCACCTTCAACATCTGCCTCTATTTCTCAGATGAGGTATTGTAACTATTTACACTATTTACATTGTTTGGACTGTTGTCCTCATCTTTATTGCCATATTCACCTTCAACATCTGTCTCTATTTCTCAGATGAGGTATTGTAACTATTTACACTATTTACATTGTTTGGACTGTTGTCCTCATCTTTATTGCCATATTCAACTTCAACATCTGTCTCTATTTCTCAGATAAGGGATTGTAACTATTTACACTATTTACATTGTTTGGACTGTTGTCCTCATCTTTATTGCCATATTCACCTTCAACATCTGCCTCTATTTCTCAGATGAGGTATTGTAACTATTTTCACTATTTACATTGTTTGGACTGTTGTCCTCATCTTTATTGCCATATTCACCTTCAACATCTGTCTCTATTTCTCAGATGAGGGATTGTAACTATTTACACTATTTACATTGTTCGGACTGTTGTCCTTATATTTTTCGCCATATTCATGACATTTCAGCCGTTTTACACTCCAACCTTCTTCAAGATCTCTCTATATTCTGAGATGAGGTATTGTAACTATTTACACTATTTAAATGGTTTGAACTATTATCTTCATCTTTATTGTCATATTCACAATGATCCAGCCTTCTTAAGGTAATATACATTGGAATTTCGAACTGAACCCTTTGCTTAGTCTGCAAGAGTAGATTGTTCTAGTTCTATGCACCATGTATTTTCCGGATATCTTTAGTTTCAGTTATTACCCTTTAGTAATGCAACTCTCCAAGTTTTTGTTCACCTCTACTGTGTCCTGGTATTGAACTCACAACTCTGTACATCAAGTCACTGGATTACTTAAACTAACAGTTTTACCCATACTGACAAAGATAACAATGAAAGTAGAAATTATAAAGAATATTTCCAATGACTCAGTGACGTTCAGTCTCCTAATGGAAGAAATAAAAAGAACACATTCATTTGTATATTCATAACACAGTTCAGTAGGATTTGATTTGCTTAAAAAATGTCAACAGAAGCAGCTAATCAATATAAATTGAACTATAAGAAATGATTTCTAGAAATAATGCATACTGTGAAATTTACATCTTCAATACAAAGAGAATTCTTTGAAATTTATAAAACATTTTGAACACACACAACTGAACATTGAACAGGAGTTTCTATATACAAAGTTTAAATAATGATCTACCAATAAAATTTAAAATTATTATTTTCTAAGCAAGCTGTTTGTCTGAATCTTTTTTGACAAATTACCATTATACACTAATATACTTGATGACCCACAAGCAAATTTCACATTCTCAAAAATAAATTTTTGTAAAAACTGAGAATTTTCTAGCGCTCAAAGCAAAATTCTCTGGCATCACCTAAAAATAACACTGAAATAAATATATTTTGACTTTTGCAACCATCTTTCAAGTAAAACATTGGTTGCTGTTCAAATCAAGCTGACAAAATTGCTTACAGCCAATACAGAAGCTACTGTTAAATCAGGTTATAAATTTGATAAATAAAACTTTCTTCATGAACTTTAACAAGTTTTACCTTCTGAAAACCAACATTTATATATATTCTTATTTTTTCAATGCTTGTTGGACCACTGTTAAAATTTTGAATCACCTTTAAGGAATTGCTTCATAAAATTGGTGTTTATAAAAAAAAAAAAAATTGTTCATAAAAATTAAATAATTATATCATGAATAATAAAATTCAAATACGATGAGAATTCAGTTCAAAATACTTTTTTTTTTTTTTTTACATTTGCCTTAAATTCCTCAAGGTTGAACTCAAGTCAGACATGATCAGAAGATGAAGCAGAGTTTAATGAAGCTTGAAGGTTCTCATCCATCTCTTGGAAGGGCTAGCATCTGTAATAGCACAAATCCTTGGTGCAGTGGAGAGTCAGGTGGTTGTTTAGCTGGGATAAAATAAGAGCATTAGTTAAAAGCAGGTGGAGAGAGTGCCCTGCTGTGACATTTAAAATGTGACGGCAGGGAACCTGGACATAACAAGAACGAAGGATGGGGTGCAAAAAACACGTGGGTAGAGCTCCAGAAAGCTGAGCCTGTCTAATAAAATTCTTAATCCCCTTCAACTTATTCATATGGGGGAAGATGGAGTCATCAGCTAGCCTGTTGTTGTTGGAGACAGAGCAAATATCTAGAGTAGCTACTGGCCAAAAACCCTGGATAAGCGGGGCTACACCTGGCAAATCATGAGGGACATAGCAACTGAAGTAGGCATTAGAAGTGATTTGTCAAGTGAAGAAAATCATTTCTTTCATAGGGACTAAGAAGCTGATATCAAACACCAGAACAACCTCTCCTCAAACATGCAAGCATTTGGAGCTGAAGGTTAACTCAGGGAGATAAAAATGATGTTTGCTGGAACTGTGGCCATAAAGTTCAAACCAGGCATGCTACTAACCCTGGACACCACATCCAAACAGATCAATCTTTTGACACACTCTTAGTTTCCTGAGAATAGAAACTCTGCCTTGGGGATTAATAGAAATGAAATGGGGCAAAGTATACTGAGCTCATGAAAGAGTTGCTGAAGCAGTGTCTGTTTAGAAAGTGTAGGCCTATTGAGGTAGGATGCAGTGAAATATTGAATGCTGGCCTCTCTCTGTAGGACATACAACTTGTTGGGCATTACTAGAGCTGGTTATCAAGCCATCAAGTTAGCTACCAAGAAAGTAGAAGTCGCTTCAAGGTGGCTGTGGATCAGGAATGCCATAGGTGTATTAGCACTACTTTGACAAAAATTGGAGTTGAACTTGATCAGCACTAGCAAGGTCATTAGATCATCCAATGAACCCAGATGTATCAAGAGTTATTATATGGAGGAAGACAAATCATTTCTAAGAATACTTCTCACCATAGTTCAGATCTGGTCTCATTCAAATTGCTAGCAAGTTAACTGCCTGATTTTTCTAACTTCATAATCCAAATTTTTTACCTTGAATATTTCAATTAGTTCCCAATGAAATTGGCACCAGAATTTTAATAAATCCATCTTACCCAAGTGCTAGAATTACCTTTTACATTGAAGTCAATTTACTTAAAATTGGTTGAATCATCCAATTTTGAAAACTTTATGAAACTGGTTAATAACAATGGTAAAACAAATCCTCTAATATAGTATGTTGATTTCAATATGCCCAGAAATGACTGCAAAACACTTGCCCCTCCCCTTTTATAGTCAAAATCACATAAATGTACACTGGGATTTTTTCTTGGCCAATAAAATGGCCTGGTTTGCAGTTTGACATGACTAAATCCCAATCTGCCTTATCTAGAAGCCAGAATGATACAGTAACTTATCTGAACTTGGTTTTGTGTGTCAATACCAATTCTTAGTTTGTGAACCTTTTGCCTTATTACTCTTAATTTGCTTTCTATATATTTGCTTATTTGATGATATTTCATTTGGTCCTGTTCCTTTTGCTTTTTATTGCAAACTTTGTTAATTCTGTTTGTCAGACAATTTTGTTATTTATTTTGCATATGACAATAAATACTCACTCCACATAGTAAATCAAAAGTCATTGACATAGATTTTGATAATATCATTCAATTTATAGTTAACAAAAAAAAAAAAAAATGACGTGGTCTTGTTTTGAAGGACATGCTTACATTCTGGTTATTAAACATTAAGTGTGACAAGCATCTTACAATCGATATACACACTTTGACAGTTTTCAAACATAATTTTGTGGTACACTTGTCTCTGAATGTTTATCAAATATCTCTCCTTGCAGGAAAGTAATTTTAATATCCATCAATATATAAATCCAGCTCTTTAAGGTATAATTCTTAAGTCAACCATACAATATTTGGAACAAAAGGGAATCACTTCTAATCTATTTCAATGTTTTAGAAGCTTTTTGCAATTGGTCTTGCCGTAAAACCTGTTTTTCCAATAAATTCTTTGTACAAATCAATTTGCAAAGCACCCATAAGAAGAAGACAAAAAAGGCCAACAAAAGCCTTTTCCTCAGACTGACTTTTCTATTAGTGCCAAACCCTAAAAAGTAGGCAATTATTTCTGTCCCATAATAATTGTTACATTTAGTGTATGAAATATATATGAAAATGAAACACTTATTAAGGGACAAAGGTAATTTTTCATCTCTGACTTGAACATGAACAAAACAAAGAAGTTGTAGGCTATTCTCTAGTCAAAAACAATGACAGCTTTGGAACATCATTTTCTACTCAAGGTAAAAAAACAGAAAATGTTGAAGAGAATAAAAGGGAGATAAAAGAAAAGGTAAAACTGAAATAGATGTACAAAAAATATAAACTCAATTGAATATTAACAACTATCAAGAAATATCTTGATTGAAAGAAAGCGGCTGATATGTCCTTTGGAAATTTTTTTTCTTCCTATCTGACTTATAGAATAATATTTTTGCTTTAATAAAGAAGCTTTTTTTTTTTTTTCAATTCTTAATCCAGTAGTTTGTTGCAAGCAAAATATAATGAAACTATATATTCACATTAAATAAGTTTTGCATTTTAGACAGTTAATTACAAAACAAAATCCACTGATGTTTAAATCTGATTCAGTAGCCAACTAGTAGGACTAATTCATTGTTTCTTAACAAATCACAAAATGAAAGTTGCCTCGAATGGTCACTCTTCCATATTAGATCTGTTCGTATTAATTCAGGTGTTTCCTTGGTTATTTACTCTTGAACCTATGTTGTTTCTAATTTTCATAAATGACCTTTTCCTGATATCATCAACTATAAACTCCTTTCTTTTTAATGAGTCTGAACAGTTTGCTGAATTCAAATTGGCAGCTGATTTAAAAAATGACCTACAATCTGTTGTTAAATAGGGCAAGGATTGGCTTGTTAATTTTAATACCTGCAAAACAAAATTGCTATCCTTTAATTGTCTGAAAGAACCATTTTTACCTTCCATGAGTATGGTTGATGATAACCAACTAGGAGAGTGACTCATTGTACCTTCTCAGACAAATGATTTCTTCTGACAAAGTGGAAAGACTATATTGAATCAATTACTGACTGAAGCTAGGAAAGTTGCTTCATTGTATTGAGCTATACAATTTTTTTTTACCAGATTCTATGTTACATATTTTATAAATCTACCATTCATCCTTGCTTTGAATATTGCTGCCACATCTGGTCTGTTACTCCTGCTATATATTTACAGATTCTTGATAACATCCAAGAAATCTGCAATGTTATTAATCTTGACCTGGTATCTCAGCTTCAGACACTTTCTCACTACCATTATGTAGCTTCACTGTACCTTTTCTATAAATACTTACATGGTAATTGTTTTTATGAACTTTCCTCTATTCTACCTAGACTATAAATTTAAGTGCAGTACTTCATTGTCAGCATTGTTACAGATGAAGTGGCTAGTTGGAACCGTAAGTTCTATGCTAACAGTTTCTTCTATCGCACTTCTCGCTTGTGGAACACTCTTCTGGTTTCTTGCTTCCGTGTCAACTTCGATCTTCAAAAATTTAAATATAAAGTCAATCTTTTGTCTTCTTAATTCTTGCTCTTTTACTGTTCTCTTTCCTTAATAGAATATTCCTCTCATATTCTTTTAACATGCAGTAACCCTTTGCATCTTAGTGGCTTTATTGACTTGCTTGGGATGAAATGATTAAAGAAAAAAACTTTAAACTAACGTGTTAGGTTGGTGAGGCACTTCATTTCTAATTAGGTAGTGGCAATAAGCATTCTCACAGTCTAGCAGGTTTATACTGACAAAGTTAACATCTTCATAGATACAAATTCTACTTGTAATAATACTTAGAGAAACTACAATTTTTGGTAAATTTATGAAATACATAACTTTAATGTATTCAGAGTATCATGGGGAACACTTAGCTGTACTTAGTTTATACATTTAAAGGTGTAAAGTTGCATTACAATTATTTGTCTATCAAAGTTTGAATTTCAGTTAGAGCTAATGCCTTTAGAAAATACAACAATCCTTCCTCCCAGAGCTATGGATTAAATACCAGAGCTCTTTAGCTATGTAAAGACAGTTTAACTAAGGAAAGACAATGAGGTAATTAATCCAAAATCCTGGTAAAGGAGGCTGGAAGTGATGGCAACTCTACTCAAGAAAACTATGTGCTACTGAAGCTGCAAATATAGCCGCTATGCTCCAAGAGAGATTCTACAGGAAGCAATAATGAATATAAGGATGCCTTGCTGATAAGAGAATTTAAAGGATTAACAAACTCGATCATGACTATTGTGAAGCGAATTTGGCCCTTTATAGTTGTGTCCTTGTGTCAGACTAAGGTAAATAAAGTAAATAAACACTGGAGCTAACTAAGATTTATCAAAACAAATTTCCTCAAGGACACATGGCCTAGTGGATAAAAGCATTGACCGAATCCAGTGACATGACCCAAAGAATTGTGAGTTCAATACCTGGCTACAGCAGAGAACAAAAACTTGGAGAGATAACTGATACTGAGACATCTGGAAGAGGTATGGTATATGGAACTAGAACAATCTACCCAGGTGGATGAAATAAAAGGTTCAGTTTGAAATTCCAATAACTAGAGCTGAAACGTTGTGAATATGGCAACAAAATAAGGTCAACAACCCGAACAAATGTAAATAAAGTTTTTGACTTTGAAGCCTTTACTTTCCTTTTTGACAAATAAACCTGTCTAACACCACAAGATCTAATGATCCAATCTACATGCAATAACAAAATGTGGAATCAATATCATAAACATATTTTATTCAATACCAATTTTCATATTTTATGTGATTCTCTTGCAGACAAATTTACATTTAAATTAACCTTTACAAACATTATATGCATTTTTAATTTTATCTGTTTCAGGATCAAAAAAGGATGAGTGCAATTATTTGCTTTTCTTTTCATAAAATCTCGTATTGTCTTTTTTTTACTGGGACTAAATATGATTTATATGAATTTATTTTTACTATTTTGATATTCAATACCAGATTTACTTGTACTCAATAAGGTCAGTGATTTTCAACAGTGGATTTCATCACACACACACACACACACACACACACACACACACACACACACACAGTGTGTCAAAGAAAATAGTTAGGAGCATTATATATATTTTTTTTTAAATAAGTTGACGAAACAAGGCAAAGTCAGTTTTTGCTTGGAGAGATTAACTGAAAAACAGTAAACCAAAGATAACTTTAGCATTATAAGTTATGATAATGGAAAAGAAAACTTTAAAAAGAGGAAGGTTAAAACAAGGATGCATTAAAAAAAAAATTAATAAACGTCATTGTATATTTAAAGGAAATAAGAATGTTTTTGACTCTGAAGGTATAATCCAAGTTTATGGTCCCATTTACCACATTGTTTAGGATTAAAGTCTAGTATCCGTTTTCTTATGCTAACAAAATATAACATTAACACGCATTGAGGTTATAGTGTATCTTCAACATCAGGGAGAAGACTGACAGAAATAATGGTTAATATCAATTAACATGTAATTACTAATTTGGCCATAATAGATGTAATTTAAAGAGGAGAAGTTATTTTCTACAGCTTTTCAAACTAAATATTATATTCTGATCAATCACCATCATCGTTATGACTGGCATTATACGATTTATTTAATGCTTATAAAATTACTATGCACCTGCTGATTTGAATCTATCAAAGGATCAATGAGGAAACTGTATAACCTAAGATTGCATTTCCAATAATCAAAATAGTATGACTTTGTTATATGTTCCTATAAAGAAATACAAAATAAGCTTCAAAGGCAAGTGTTGTCATTAATTGCCCATTCTGAATTGCATTTGAAATAGAATTGCAGATTAAAGGCTTCAACACTTACGATTAGCAATATGAGTGAAGGGAAAAAATCATTTCAGACCAATGACTTTATAAGATGCACTTTGAAGTTATTTACTCAACCAGTAAGATAAGGATTATGTCAATGACTAACATATATTCTTTCTTGAATTCCAGTTATTTCACATGGGGCCTCAGTACAAGATTTGACCAGAAAGTATCCAACTACTTAATATTAATGCAAAAATAGCCTACCTAGACTAATAGGTTCTTAGTTCTTTTAAAAGTAATCTCTCCTCAGTACATAAGCACATTTATTCCAGTGCCACTTTCACTATTCAGAACAGTCTAAAAGTGGTCTTTCAGCACTGGCTATGGTATTTCTATAACAATTTTAATTTTAAGAAAAGTCAATCGGTCTTTGTAAATGTAATTGTCACAGAGTACACGTGCTCAGTCAATCGTATCTCACTTTTGAGTGGGTAATTCCAGAGGAGAGTGTCTATTCTCACATTCACAGTTAAATCAATCCCAGATAGGATGCCAAATTGTATCAAGGCTGTACAATCAGTTTTCAAGATATTCAGAATAATTACATATATTCCAGACAAACTCGTATCTTACAATTCTTGATAAAAAGAATACCACAATGTCCTTATAAGTTAAAATTAATTTTATGCATAGAAAGATCTATTAAAAGTGTTTATTTTATTCAAATTATGAAATAATTTGAATGACTGGATTAATCAAAGCAGCAAAGAATTTTTTCATCAATAAGATCAAAAATATTTCAAATCTTTAGTTTACTTGCAGATAAATTTCAATGGTTTTTGAACTAAATGTCATAAAATCCCAGTTCGTGTGACTATTTCTCAGTATTTTGTCTAGATGAACAAAGAAATAAAAACTAATACCAAAATCATTAAAAAACTAACAGGAAACATTATTAACCATAATCATTCCAGTTTTTTTCCCCCCATTATTTAATACACATCTCATTTCTGTGCTTGAAAAGACATATGATTGACATTCAGATGATTAGCTTTGAAATGAACAGCATAATGCCAACAAACTGGAACTTGTCTAATTCATGCTATCATTCGTGTCTAACCATTTAGCAACTTCAAATTAATAAGTATCAGATTTATGATAATTTCATATCATTGCCACAATATTTGATAAGAACCTCCAACTGTGAAAGGAATGTAAAAATGCTTCAGACTCATA
Source organism: Acanthosepion esculentum (assembly GCA_964036315.1). Taxonomy (NCBI): domain Eukaryota; kingdom Metazoa; phylum Mollusca; class Cephalopoda; order Sepiida; family Sepiidae; genus Acanthosepion; species Acanthosepion esculentum. The sequence goes on along the minus strand of OZ038480.1, from coordinate 2,206,970 downwards.
GCCAGACCAATAATTAAAAATAAACTCATTCTATTCACAGCCATCTCTGCAACAAAGATTTATTCTAATGCTGAAAAGATATCATACATACACACGTGTAGTAGTGAAAATTTTGATTGGAACAAAAATATTAAAAAAAACAACAACAAAGCATAAAACCAGCATGTCCTTTGCCCATCTGAAAAGCAATTTCTAACAAGAAGAGTGCACAATTCCGATAAACTAGAATATCTTTTCATCTAAAAGATTAACATCCAATATCAATTGTATCTTTAGCGACTAAAATTTAATTGCTGTCAAACAAAATTGTTAAAAAAATATAAGGCAAATACTCAGGTTTTTCCAAAGCAAAGGGTTATTTTTCTGAACCACAATATTTTAATACAAAAGTGAACATAGAAAATATAACACAAGACAAGGAAAACAATTTACATTAATATATATATATATATATATATATATATATATATATACACACACACACACACCCCTACGTTCGAAGTGCAACTTAAAGTCTAGTTGTTCTACTATCTCATCAGGCATGAATTATTACTTTTGATTTAAAAAAAAAAATAGTTTCTTGCCGATTTTTCAGCACACTTCTATAGTAAAATCAATTTATATATATATATATAAAGTTACAATATATAAGGTCACTGCTAAACTGTTCAACCGAATTTTAGACAAATGGTACAAAATTCAATCTTTATTTTTTGTTCCCCCCCTTATCACAAGTAGGAGCTTGTTAATATAAAAATGGCTAAAGCTAAATGGCAGATTAGCAGTTAATGAGCAAAGATAAGAAGCCATGCTGAACATCTTGCAGGCATTCAAATGCAAGAGGCATGAAAATACAACCAGCACTATTTTGTGTCTATCAACAGGAATTATTGTGCTACTATATAGAATTATGAGAGTGAATGGAAGTTCTGATACAATTGTTGGATAAATCCTACCAGCAATATCATAATCACAGTTTAAATGCATTAGTTTGAAATGAATGCAATCTGCCTTACATAGAATTTAAACTTGGCTCACCAAATTCTATTTTCTGTGTTATTAACCATGAGACTCCCTGTAGATATCCAGTCTTGAAATTCATTTAATTACAAAATTGAAAATACTATTCAATGTTGTCTTCTTAAAATCCAAGATCCTGAGATTTTCAAGATTTTTTTTTTTAACAAGATCTATTTTAATAAGAGAAAATTGTTTTGAAAAGAGCAAACATTAAATTTAATTTTGCAAAACTAATTGACAAGTCCTTTTTTGTTTGCCATATTTTCACCTCACATTTTGTTCAATATATCGTTCATTGTTTTTAAGCCCCACTAATTTGTTTTTAATGAATTTTCTTTGATTATTTCTCAACATAAGAATTCCTTCTACCAGCTCAAATTATTATTATTTGACCTTTTTTCCCCATATCTATTTTCATATCAGATTTTCTTCACCTCCCAATATTAATTGGAACATTCTCTGTAATAAGGTGAATTAATATTTATTATTCCAACTATAATTGTATATAAAACAAAAATCAGTTTTGTGAGACTACCCACCTCTGCAACTCGTTGCACAAAGATATAGACCCCACGTCGTAGAATTTCTGTGCGGCGGATCGAGCGAGAGGCAGGCTCACAGGCAAAAGAAAAACACAACTACAAACTTGGGTAGGACGAAAAGAGGAGGGAAGGCGTGTGACCTTTTTGGGGATGATTAACTCTGGGCTGATTCTCGGCTGGCAAAAAAATATATATATCTTAGCTAACAATGTCCGGCTGCTAATGGGTCGCTCTTCGTTGTTACGTGCTCCGGCCTAAATCAACCTTCCTCGAACCTAAACTAAGTCTAACTAACTGCCGTGACCCAAAGCGCTCCCGTATATATGCAGAATCCTCTTTCATCATTTCCGGACAAGGGACACCCACGAATAAACCCATAACTTTTTCATGACCATTTCTCCCTTTGAAGAAAGTGGACATAAAAATATTTCTTAGCCTAGCTGACTCCGATTCAGGGACATTAAATTCAGACCCTTTTAAGTTTTGACCAGTTCACTATCTTCGTATTTTGACAAGTACTTAACACTCATCTACCCTTTTGGCCATATGTCCAAAACATGTTTTTATCTAGATTCCTAATCTAGTCATTGGGTCTTGAAGTTTGATACCCAGGTCAAATCTAACTAATCTTCTCGCACATATGTGTGTGCGCGCACGCACACACACACAGATGTGGGGGTGTATATATACACATACACAGATGTGCGGGCGCACACACACACACACGCGTGCGCATATATCCAACTCATAGTGTCACAGTTTGTTTTTATCACTAAAAAGAATAGAAATGGTAAAAAATGAGAGAATTAATTTTGTGTGCTTTGGCACTTTGGATCCAAATAAGAGTTCATTCTAAGATGAAAGTGCCACAATTATGCATAGGATCATTGCAATTTTTTTTCTTTTAAATCATTTCACCGCAAGCAAGGCAATTAAAAGCCATTAAGATGTGTGTGAGAGAATATGAGGAGAAAAAACAATATTAAGAAGAGACAACAATAAAAGAATAGGAATTAAGAAGATAACAATTGACATTGATCTCCAACAATTTGAATGCAAAGTTGACAGAGAAGCAAGAAGCCAGAAGAGAGTTCCACAAGTGATAAGAAATTGTTGCTATTGAACTTATGGTTACATCTAGCCATTTTAACTCTAAAATGATGAGACCGTGCCACCAATCTAGTAGTGTGCTTAAAAGTCTAGGTACCATATAGGAAAGTTCATCTAAACAATTATCATGGAAATATTTATAGAAAAGGCACAAGGAAGTTACATTATGGCAGTGGGTATGTAACTAAAGAAGAAATGCCAGGTCACGTTAAATAACATTGCAGATTCTTCTTTAGATTTTATCAAGAAAGCAAGAGCACTGGACTAGATTTGGCAGCAATATTCAAAGCCAGGATGAATAGTAGATTTATAAATAGATTCGTCTGAGAAAAATTGTCTAGCAGAACACAGTGAAACAACTAGCAGCAGACCTAACAACTGATTCAATATAATCTTCCCATTTCATGTCAACAGAAAACATTAGCCCAAGAAGACCCCATGTATCACTCTCCTGGAAGTCAGCATCAGTCATGTTGATGAAAGGCAGAAAAGGTTCTCTCAGGCTATTAAAAGACAGACGTTTCATTTTGGAGTCATTAAAATTAACAAGCTATTTATTGCTACAGTTAACAACAGATTGTAGGTTATTTTTTAGATCAGCTACAAATTTTACCTACTGATGACATCGGGAATTTCATTGATTAAATTTAGGAACAACGTACATTAATATTGGCAGACATTTGCATTAATGCAAAAAGATCAGGAAGAGATCTTGTATAGACACTGCATTCCACAGATCAGTGGAATATCTGTGTTTTGTAAAAAGTTTAATACACACATATATTCCCTTTTATATATGTGAGTGATTACATTTTGTTAAAATTATTAATATGGCAATTATTTTTAAAATACACCTAGTTGTATCAAATTTAATGTTTCCTAATTATTACAGGTTTAGATTAGGTTAAACATTAGTTACATAAATTTTCCCTTAACTATAACAAAGAATTTTACCAAGAATCCAAATTAATGTCAAAAGCCATCTTGCAAGTGAGACAATAAAATGGTTTTAATATAAAACAATTCAATAAACGTTACTAAATGCAACAAATACTGGAGACATGTAAAAAAAATTGAAGTAATGAAACATCAATACATAATATTTTGCAAGATTAAATTACCTTGAAAGGAAAAAATTCATCTTAGGTTCAAGATGGTCAAAAAAACAAAAAAAAAACAAAGTTATCTTGAATAAATATAAATTGCCTGAATCCATTTAACATTAAATCAGAAAAAAAAAATTACCACAGAAATTAAGAGATTTTCTGGTAAAGTATTTTAAGAAAGAAAGAAAGAAACATTGTTAAAAGAGGTTTTGCTGATGATAAATCAACTCTTACGAATAGTAGCATAAAAAGCATCAATGCATTGTCAGGCATTGAAAAAGCTTTTGCAAGATGGCTTTTCAGAATTATATTTATCAATGTAGAAACTGTAAAAATCCTCTGCAATTTGAAGATGAAACACATGCAATATAAAATGCAGCCATCTTACAAAGAATTTGAAAACACGTTAAATTTTCTAAAAGGAAAAGGAGACTTATTATCAATTAATATATATATATATATATATATATCTCAGTGGGGACTGTAGCTCATCAATGTTTGTTGGGCTCATTACAATCTTTAACAAAATATACTGTTGGTAGATGCTAAAATGATTCCTTTACACTAAACTAAAATATATAATTTAAAAAAATCTGTGAGCATGAAATTTTTTATATGAACAAAAAAACATTTTGGTATTTTAATATTAATTGTAATAATTCTATAAAAATAAACATTTACTTTAAAAATTTCTACAGAGATGTAAAACATGTGTATCTATCTCAAATGTGTGTTTGTATATATGTCTATGCCTTAGTGCGTCATGTATCTCTGTCTGTAAATTTTTAGTTTAATTTATGCATTTATGATCAGTACAGCTAAATGACATATTTCCTCAACACTACCTCAGTCACACTCCTCACCCCAACTCTCCAGTTGATGAGTGGTCTGCCACTTTCTTTGATTTTCACCAAGTTGGGCTAAATTTAATTTGCCCTTTTTCAATTGAGGCATTCTGCTAAAAAACCTTATACTGTACAAAATACATTATTTAAAATGAACATTTGAAAACAATAAGTCGAAATAAAAATGTGTTCTTTCAAAAACATGGCATACAAGTTGCCAGAGATTTTAAAATGATTATTTATAAAATTAAAGCAAGAAATACATTGACTATTATGTATGTTTCCAGCTTGATGGGTCTTAGATCTAAACAGCCTAACTAGCCACATTAATTTTATTTCATTCTTTCTTCATTATTATGAACAATATCAACAAAATGTATTTCAGTCAATAGTATCAAACACAGGATTAAAAAATTTAGGATCCAGCTGAAGTCAAGAATGAAAACAATACACTACAAACAATTTTTGTTGCTTTAAAATAGATATAATTGAATGTTGACTCACTCAGACTGAACCTGATAAGCCTAACCCCTGGAATTGCCACTGTGATTATATATATATATATATATATATATATATATATATATATATATATATATATATATAAGTTGGACTATAATAATAATTCCTCATCTCAAAGTATATAGCCAATCCTAAGTTTATTATGTAAATCACATAAACTTCAATAACTTGAATTTACTTTAAATGATTTTGTCAAATTTTAAACAATTTAGACATTAAAACAAAGCTACACTTTTAAGTGGTTTCAATGTGTTTTATTAAAGTTATTTCATTTATTATAAAAACTGCAATCCAAAATTATGTAAATTAAACTAATATTAGTTTAAGGCTTATGAAATCTAATAAAAGCTATTTTTTCTTTGTTTCGTATATGATGAAATATGAAAATCTAATGAATGCTGAAAACAGAAAATAAAGTTATTGAGCGAAGGGATGTTTACATCAAAGATATCAAAGGAGATTCACAGAGATCATCAAACAATAACGGACTGTTAAAAATATAACTAAATTGCAACATAGAAGCAAAGGAAAAGACTTTAAGCACTTGTCGCCTTGAAGGAAACATAAACTAATGAGTTAAAGCAAAAACAACCACGTTTAACCAGTATTCAGATCTTTGAACAGGCTGGAATTGAGGGAGTCAAGGACAAAAGGTGTAGAATACTTTGCAAATTGGGATCTGTCAAGGCAAAATCCTCTCAGAAAAGCAAATATCTTAAAGCACCAAAATTGGGCAAAGAAATATAAGACTGACTTTTCTGAAGTAATTTTCATGGACAAATCTTGGGTGACACTCAATGAAGCTGAAAGATGGATTTTACTCGCGATGCAATTGTGCCATGCCTAAAAGAAGGCTGCAAGGAGGCAGCAGTATGATGATGATGATATAGGCTCGCAACCAAATCATTACTAAACCATTCAAAGACAATGAAGGAGTTACTATTGGGATTTCATTGGCAAGACTTTCTTTGAATTATATAAGTCCTAGCCTTCCAGTTTCAAAGTGAAGTGTGCATTTATGCATGACATTGCTCCTTCTCATTTACCTATGAAGTTATCTATAAAGCTTTTGAGTGTAAAAGGTTTACAGGAGAGAAGATAATGCAATGACCACCATTAAGTCCTAATCTGAATCTAATTGAAAATTTATGGTCAATTATGAAGATGAAATTATATGAAGTCAACAAACGATATAACAGCAAAGTAAACCTATGGGAAGCAGTTAAAACCACCATGTTGAAATTTGAACCTGTTGGAATAAAAAATATTACCAAGATCAAAGGGATAATAAATTACTGGCTGTTATTTGTTCTATTATAGGTGTCGATCAATTGTAGATAATTTTGTTACCTTGTTATTACAGTAAAAAGTGACTTTCTGGTTTTGCAAAAAAACTTCAAACTGCAGTTTTTATAAGAAATCCAGTAACGTCAATAAAACCTGTTGAAATTATGCAAAAATTTATTTCAAGTTTTGTTTTGATGTTTAAATTAATCATTTAAAATTTGACAAAAATTGTTTAAAGCAAATTCGAGTTGAGACTTATGCAACTCACATAATGACTTCAAACAAAATAATTTCAATTTCATAAAAGAACCCATCAACCATTAATCTTTAAGACAATTTTTCCTCTTAGAGTAAAAAAAAAAAATTTATAATTCTTTTTAATCAATAACAAATGAACATAACACATCATTACCTCCTTCTAAATCATTTCTCTATTGTATCATTAGTAATAAATTTATATCTCTTCACTGACATTATGCTATCATAAAGGCATTTTATCTTCTATATCTGTGTGTGTGTGTGTGTGTGTGTGTGAGCAAGAGTTGATTAGATAAAGACATTTATGAAGAAAATTTAACTCCAAAGATTTCAAAGTAAATATTTCCTGTAGAAATCTGTTTAAAAGATGAAAAACAAGAGAGAAGCATGTATTGAATAAAACTTCTCTATGCCATGCTTAAGAGAAATTAATTTAAGGATGTGTATCTGGACAACAAGGAAATAAAAGAATTTTAAAAAGTAAAGAAATAAATAAATGCAGAATGCAAAATATAAACATTTTGTTTCTTCAACCTTGAAATACTTTTAATTCTTTCAAATCCACTCTATAAATCTCTCTAAGCAAATAGATGTCTGCCTAGATTATTTATAAAAGAATATGTAGACTGATTCAATCAAGCAAATTATTTTCTGTTTAGAAGACATTTACTTATATTCTTAATACTAACCCTCTTTTTAAGATGCAAATAGCATGCAATGAAAGAAAACTTCTACAATTCAGCTAATTTACTCCAACATAGCAGAAGAGGATATTCTCGCTCAAAATTTTATTTAGATTCCCAGGAACATTTTCCTTTTGTTCGAAATAGTTTTTCTTCTTCACGTTGTCAGACCTGGGGATATTCTAAAATTTTACTGTGTTTCTTTAACAAATACACTTAAATATAAGCAATATTTTTTATTCATATCTTTCAATGAACTTGGCTGCAGAACACTTTCAGGATTCCTTCACTTTCAAAAATGAAACTCCAATTACTAATCAACCATTAATCATTCTATGAAGATGAAAAGTTGTTTTCTGTCCTATTCAGTGAAAATTCTGCCTCCACTCAGCAAGGCTATAATTTTAACAGGTTAAATATAATGTATTTGATGGATTCTTTTTTCAGCAAGGAATATTTTAAAAAGATATTAACAGGTAAGCATTTAATCTTAATTTCACTGCTAAAAACCAGAGGGAATATTTCTTTGGTCTTATCTAGGTTCAAATACAGTACATTACTGCTATTTAACTAAAGACAAAAGATTATCTACAATCAAAATATTACAAAAATGTAAATATCCAAATCAAGTTCAGTAAAAGAAACTGGCAAGATAGGAACAGAGGCTTTCAAGAAATTGTTAAAAATTAAGAATAATGATGCATTCCAACATATTTATTAATAAATTTAAGTCTGTAAATAAGGTTTTTTTGTCTTTTTATTATCATTAAATTATGATTATTTTGCCATTAAATTGAAAAAAAATGTTTATTATTTTTCACTGGTTGACAATTTAGAATTTTTATGACCCATTCCTCTTTCAAAAAAAAAAAAAAAAAAAAAAAAAGAAAAAGAAAATTCTCAGAGCCTGATTATGTTTTCAGTATAAAATTGTCACAAAAATATCTCCTCCTTTTGATGCAATGCAACTGCTTCATTGTGCCATGCTTTTATTATAAGACTTAATTTTACATTAGGAATATGACAGTCACACACAAAGGGTTCTTTCTTGGTAGGTAAAAAAAAAATAATGAAATAAGTTATGAAAGTATGTGAATATTTATACAAACTTTAAGAAATGAAAAATACATTAAACAACAAATCTTTTATTGTGATGCAATCAGCAGAAGACATTTTCATAATTGTCAAGGGAAATAACTCATAATTAACTGAGTCACTGTGAATCATAGCCTTTCAAGTGAAAAGCAGTTTCTCTTTATAAAAATTATCCAGCCTACTGTTAGATTCGATTAAATAATTCCATTGACTGTAGGAATCCTCAGAATATGACAGAAAAATTACCATTTCATGTCCTGTTGAAATTTTTCCTTTACTTCTCAGAGAAGGAAAATAAGAATTGCCTAATAGAATTGATGTCAGTTGCATTCATGAAATCTTATGAAAAGATGTAGATGCAACTTTCTAAAAGAAATATGCAACTGAATTGCAAAAGCAAAAATAACAGTCAGGATGATAGCAATGAATTATAATGACAATGACGACAATAAGTGATGAGAGAGACTGATGATGATATTACAATGATATGCATTACTTCACAGATGAAGGAAAAAAGGTGGGGTTTTTTTTTTTTAGTCTATTAGGTGATTTCTTCAGCTGCTTTGATTAAATAAATTTAAAGAATATCTCAGAGAAAATGATACCGACATCTGTCTGAAAAAATTAATCTGATAGCAAAAGAATACAGCAAACAAAATTGACACTGAGATTTTATTATTTTTGCTTTCTTAGAAAGTCTTCATGTCATGACTCAATATCAAAAATTTCTTTAGGATTTCATTGAGGCCAATGGGAAAAAAAATGGCTTTGTGCTGGCTTATAAAAAATGATATGAGCAAAAAGTATGGCAACATTTATTTGACTATAAAATACCTAGTATGAGACAATCAAATTGAAGCTGAACATTACACTTTGACCGTAAGCAAGTCTCTAGAACTTTGAAACAAATTCAACTATTTTTCTAGCTTATATTTAACATAAGAGTTTGCCATCTTTAATAAATAGATCCAAACAAAATCTTTTCTCCCATTCAAATATGAATTGGAAATGGTCGACTTATGAGCAAGTTTTTCAATCAATATACAATCATGTCATTATTAAATATATACCATTTTCTCAATATTTGAGAACATGACAGCTTTTCTGTCTATTTATATACAATATTACAGTATCATGGATTTAGACACGGCACAGACACTGGTAGTCTTTAGCAGGTGAGAAAGCATTAGTCTATCAGATAGACACATCAACAATAAGTTTAGGTATTTTTAGCCATTTGGCATTTGTATATATGATCTTATATCTAAATCCATCTCAATTTTTATATTTATGAAATATATTTTTGATTTTCATCTATAATCTGCAAAGGGTTGATAAGTCATAAAAAATGAATCCATCATATTTTCATCTATAAATCTGCAAAGTTATATTGAAAAATTATAAAACAATCAGTTTTCATTTTGCACTATGTAATGTTTTTTAAAATGATTTTACAAGTCAGTGTAACCCCTAAAATGGATATTTTTGGTTGCTTAAGAGAACAAACCCCTCTTCCAAGAGGGAGGTTTTAGAAAGTATCCTGCTATTTCATATTAACAACACAGAGATTAAAAAAAGATAAAAAGCAAACCTCAGCCAATTGCAGTTTTGTCCATTTCAAAGTACTCGCCTTATCATTGGATTTCTTCCATTTTTCAAAACAGTTATCTTTCATGATCGCCTTCAACTGCCTGTGTTACATAATGATTTTAGCATTGGGAAAACTAGAAGGGCAGAGAACTAAATCTGGACAAGAAGATGGGGGCTGACAGATCTGATGATACAATGTCTCATATATATATATATATATATATATATATATATATATATATATATATATATATAAATAAAACCTGTACAAGATGGACAGAATCAACTCACTTGGTCATTGTGAAACCATCAATTTTAGTCGCATCTTACTGCTTAAATATTCATGTTTATTCTGTTGTGTTCACTTCACACTACTGCCCTCAGGAAAGATATGAATCCATTTCTCTTTTTCTTCATCTCAAGTTATGGGTAAAATAGTGGAGCAGACTAGATTCTTTAGCCCTGGTAGAACATCCAGTTAATTAGAAGGCCAACTCTAGACTCAACCTCCTTAACTCCCTCCCCACATCTAACAGACTGAAGAATGGCAGTCTGCCAGTGCATTAAGAAAATGGATGATATTAATTCTTTTTTTTTTTTAGGGTAAACTTTGAAATGAATGAATATTTTGACATTAATTTCATACAATGAGTTTTTTGCCTCAAGAAAGAAGCAATAAAGATTTTTAAGCTTTGGACCCAGTCATAAACTTTTCAGCAACCTCAGTATCATGAGTTATTATATAAACAGCAAATAATTAAATTTAAAAGAAATTTTTCAAAAGTTTTCTTTTCTATGAATTGTTATGCAGCCTTTTCTTGTATTTCCGAGATCTGCTTGACAATACATAAAAATTACAATATTCAATAAAATATAATTACAAACGTTGTACAACAGGAAATTCATTAATAATGGAGTAAACATTTTATGTGCAATATTATGACATTTAATTAAAAGTAAAAAAAATTTTAAACAAATAAAAGCAAACAGTCAATCTGTGTGGTCATGAATCAAAAAGAATAATCAACTAGCAAAATTGGGCAAAGACTAGAAATATTCCATTGATCATAAGATGACCTTGGGTTTGAAATTTCTTTCATGTAGCATATATTTTCTGCACGTTAACACTACAATCAAATCAGATAATCAGTTAAAATCTATAAATGACTAGCATAGATCAGAGCAGCAGCAGCAGCAACAGATCAAATAAATGATAAGCTTTCATGCACTTATTGTCTTTCTTAAAACTCGTGCACTTGAAGAGAATTCCTTCTCTTGTCAAATAATTTTTTTGTATGTTAACTAATCATCAACATTTAACCTAAAGCAAAATATCTGACATTCAAGTGATATGAGAACAGAAACAAAACAGACAAAATTACTGCAGATAGAATTATTCCATGATACAATTTGAGTCTTTATCGGGAGGTTATTTACTTGCCACCCAACGATGATATGTGTCTTTTTAATATGGGGACTACCAATCCAAAAGTTGCCTAGTCCCGTCAGCCACTGTCACGCTGGTTCCGATATTCCACCAAAACTCCTGTTTTTAGTGCAATGAGGGAGATGCAGTAATCAAATTGGAATCCACAGGACTGGTAATCTCCATTAATTATAAGGCAAACAGATACTATACATTGATTCAGTCCAAGAAATCTCCAACAAAAAGTACGGTTGATATATTTGAAATACAGACACCTTAACAACAAAAGCTATATTTTCATTTTATTTAATGGAAAGACAAAAAATTGAACTAAACTTATCAATATCCATTGGAATACTTAGTCTGGTGATGACTAACGAGAGAGAAAAAAAAACAAATCCCCTACTTACTGCATTGTTAACTTTTGGAAACATTTGATAGTAAAAATCTGACAACTTGTGATATATCTGAAGCCCCAACTAAAATGGCATATGACTGACTATTCAAAAGAATAGTTGAAATGTTTTGAGGTTTCAAAGTTTCTGTTAAAATTTTATGCCAAACATCACAAATTGAGTTCCTAATCGAGAGAAAAAAAATATATCAATATTGTTTTTCTCCATTTTTAGGCATTCTTTCTTTAAAATTAGAGATATTAAGCTTTTGGTTGCGTCTATCAAAAATGTCCTGATAAATCTACTGGAAATTTCTCTTTGTTATATCTGTTATAGACAGATCTTCTCATTAAGTTATCCAACAATAAAGATACCTTGAGATTCAGCTTTATCAGATTGGGTCATAAAAGTTTGTTGCAATTGTAGTTTGAATTTCTAAGATAATGAATTAGAATCATTATCAACCACTGAATTAGCAGCATTAGCGTTTTAATCTTTGTTAGATGAACAAAAAATTGATAGAAAATTTCTTGTCATGAACAGTAAAATGAAAAGAAGCTACCCCCATGAAATGAATAAAGGGGCCAGTAATTTACAGAAGATAACCAATTACAGCAGACACCTGAAGAAGGCCAGAAAGTACAACAGCTGAAACTATATATATATATATATATATATATATATAAATTCAACAAACAAGAAAGAATCCCCAATCTAAAATGCATTTGTTCCTTGAAGCGCAAGTATATCACATGACACAAATGCAAAAATATCTTCATAATTCTGTTAATCACAATGAGGCAGGTTATATGAGATATATATATATATATATAGTGAAATAAATCTTGGTAAAATCAATAGTTGCATTGTAGTGGGAGAGAGGAGTTGAAAATATGTCTTAAATGACTTTCCTATCAATAGGACAGTTTAGAAAAGACTTGGGTATTTGGCAATTATAGCAAGGTTTTCATTTTTTTTTTTTTTAACCATGATAATCTTCTCACAAGTGTTATATGCACACGTGTAAAAGAGACAAATTCAACTCAGATTGTTTGGGATGTGCCATTATTTTAGAGAGGAAATGAACTTTGTCAACATTTGGGAATGGGAATATTTTCAGATTCCTTATAAGGAAATATTCAGCATTCATCAATCAAACACCAGTGTGGTTGGTTCGGTGAAATCTTTCTCTGAAAATAATTTTTCAGGACAATACGTTTCTCATGTCCGGTAACCATTGTTCAGAGTGAACGTAACTGTAAAAGTACACAGAGTGAATCTGCTTGGCACAGATAAACCTTCTGTTATTTATAGCAGGTGCTTGGAAGGAAAGTGTGTAGAGTGTAGTCATCTTATCACAGCACAGAGGTTGCATCAGTGACCATGGCTTGTGCAGCAGTTTTTTCCCACTGAAAATCTTTCCTGTTTCCAAAAATAAAATCCAACTTTAAAGGAACCAGATTCAAGACATGAAGGAAATCCAAAAGAGTATTGTAGTTTTCTTTTCATAGCACCAGTCCCGATACTTTTTGATTAACCTCTGTATCTATTTAGAGGCTTAAGTAAGATGATGCTACAGCATGGATGGGGGGGGGGGGGTTAATGGTTAACAAGGCTACTTTGGTTGACCATTACTCAGTAGTAATGGTCAACCAAAGTAGCCCCAAATAAAATTCAATGTAATGGTCAACCAAAATGTGCCCCAAATAAAATTCAACATTAAATGACCCAACAAGGCTTAACACATAAAATCAATCTAACTTAAAAAAACATTAACAATGGCTACAATGGTCACAAGATCATTGATAATCAATGATTACTCTTGATGCCAATCAAGAGTAATCATTAAATTAACAAATAATTTTACAAAAACTGAAGCAATTCCAAAGAGTCATTTCCAAGATTATGACATATTTGTCTGTCAGAATGAAAGCAAAACATTTCAAGAGAATTCTTCAATATATGAAGCATATTTTATATAACATTCTGACAAAGACAAAAAAACTGCAGCTCATAGGAAATTCCATCTCCAGAACATATTACAGCAGCTGACAATTTTTTCCATCCAAAAGATGATAGAATTGATCTAATGAAACCAACAAAGCTAATCAACATTTTTTTTTAATTTGATCAAATTAAAAGTTTTTTTAAATAAAATGTGACAATCATTTCATTAGAAATTTTCCAATTTCCTAAGAAATAAAAAAGAAAAAATAGTCATTCTAATTATATTGAACCTTTTTTGCCAGCAGATATTCAACCATTGCCTCGAATTCTGAGCAATGTGCTGCGCACATAGCAATTAATTATTGATGAAATGCAAGATTATTTTTTAATGTTTTTAAGCTGACTATTGCAGAGAATGAATTTTACAGAAGATAATTTTAGATCAAAGATGAAACTTAATAGGATTAAGCTTTCAAATATAAAAAAATATTTAACGGTCAAAGTGACAGCAATAGAAAAAAATAGCCTTTGTAATTTCTACCAAAAGTGTAAAGCTTATTATTCCTACCAACCTTGTAGAAATATCTTGCAATATTCTTGAGCATCAAAAAAGTCAACTATTTTGATCCTGATCAACAACAGTTCAGAGATAATTAGAACAGCTTATCTGTGCTCACATTCTTAATATCAAAAGAGTTGAGTCTAAAATAATTCATACATTTCCCACAAACACCAAGGGTCTGGGTTCATGCCCATATCAAAGCCAAGGTTTCAAATGTGAATTTTCTAGTCAAACAGTAACTCACTACTTGGAAGATTGGTGTAACAGGATCATGATCACTAGTTAGACTTATGTTAAGTCTAAACTTAAATAATACATCTTACACAAGGTGACTGTCCAAACTTCTTCAGTTGAAAAAAAAAAAAAAAATTGATTCTTACTCAACTTTTTTTGTCAACCTATAAACAAAAGTAAATTTTATGACAAATCATTTTAAACTTGGTAGTCACTTTTGTAAGCAATGGCAACTCTTAATCTTAAAAAAATACAAAATAACTGTGCCATAAAGTTTGGTACTGACTAGAACTAAGCCTATATATTTTTTTTTTTCATCCAAGAAATAAAGCCTGGTTCCACATATTTTTTCTTGAATATGACATCATATTTGACTGCAACAGGCAAAGAGAAAAAACTATTTTTATTGATTAGAAGATTTGAAACTATTTTCTGGCCTACTTTATCGCTTCCATTTCCTTTGAGAATATTCAGACACAGAAAATATTCTTAAAAAAAAAAAAAAAAAAAAAAATATCTAAAAAGGGAAGAAAAAAAAAGCACAAAGTTCTTTTATTGATCGACGCATCAAATTGACACAGTAGATTCTCTAGTGAACAAAAACCTCCTCCTGGATTACGGCAGGATCATCTAAAGGGAAAGTGTAGAGGCAAAGTAATAAAAAAAGAAAGAGAGGAATACAAACAAAATTAAGGGTTGGAGGTGGGTGGAAGCAATTTTGATTCAAAGAAAGAACTCTTTAATTAAAAACAAACAAATAATGAGGAGGTAGTGTTTTATAATAAAAGGACCACCAATTTGTGACAGGTAACAAAATAATGCCAGTTTTTATATTTAGTATTTTTTTAATAATTCAAAATATATCATTAAATTCTTTGCTTTGTACTCAGAGAAAATAAGAAAGTTCCCAGTATTTATGGAGTGTAGTTTTGTTTTTTCATGTAAATCAAAAAGTGATTCCAGATTATTTTTAAGACATCCCCCTCACCTGCAAGCCAGACGTTAGCATCCCTTCATGAAACGCATCATTTGCAACAAGTGAAGCAGATATGAAATCAGATATTTACAAAGTGTTATTCAACAAAATTGGAGAATTTCACCTGCTGTGGATCAAGACAATAGGTTTGTTAAGTAGAATATTAGTTTCAGTTAGTTGCTACTACTTCACATTTAACCAACATGACTAGATGATTATGTAATTCTTGCTATAACAGATCCAATTTATTAAACACAGACATCAAAGCTTAATCATTGTTATATCTCAATATTTTATGATTATAAAATATGACAGACTTGGCAAATGGAGCAGGAAGAATACAAATAAGAGAATTACAGTTAACTATATTTTAATGCTAATTGTATGTTAACATGCAATTAGCATTCAAATATAGTTAACTGTAACTCTTTTATGTTAACATGCAGGATGTGTGTGTGGTGTAATGGATGTCGATTTGAAAACTGGAAAGCCAAGTTCAAATTTCCATCAGGTTCATTACATTGACATGCGCAAATGCTCTTAGGAAAGGTATGAATCCATCTCTTCTCCCCCATCCCAGCAGATACGAGTCAAATAGCAGAACAATTTGGGTCTTATAGCCTTGGTTGGCAACCAGTCCACTGCAGAAAGAAATGGCAGCCTTCTGTGGGTAAATCTTCTGCGTAGTCAGTCATGAATCAAAAGAGACAGATGGCACTTAACTGACTGACCCAATTCTGTCTCCAATGCTTCAGTTTAAGCATTTCACCACTGATAAATGATAAACATTTTTAACATTGGGTTAAAAAAAAAATTTTTTTACCAAAAATTTATTAGTGTCAATTTTGAACCTTTATCTGTCTCTGAAAACTGTTATTAAAACAAAAAAGATGCTATTGTCAATGATTCCTGATCATTGCTAGAACAAGATGATGAATAATAAGCATTTGAATAGAGTAATAATTTTAGTTGAATTGAGGCCAATGAGATATTTCTTCATGTTCATCATGTGATCGCAATTGTTTTTAAGAAAGTCACTCTATTAGAACTTAAAAAATTATTTTTTCAAAATGCTTACTGACATTTCTTACCTTATGAATCAAGAAATACAATAAATTAACTTTTTCAATGGTTAATCCAAGTAAATACTTGGATTAACCATTAAAAAAGTTAAAGCAGAAAAGAGAGCTCAAGCGACAAGAGAAGGAGAGTACTTAATTATTCTAGTATACAATAGTCTAACACTTTCGCCCCAGTCTTACTCTCTGGGTTGAGGTGTCTACTCGAACTTAACCGAACTTAAGGGAGTGGCCGTAGGTCCCCTGAACATCCATAGATTATTCGGCTGGTCCACTGGTTTAATCCTTCTTCCTGCCAATGTTGTGATTTGTTTGATTCAGAAAGCAGAAGTGATATTCATCCATTCACAGTCGACTGAAGATGTACACACGGCTGGAGAGTCTGTGCTAAGAAATTTAGAATGCAGCAAAAAAAAAATTAATATCTGCAGAAAGCCGGACAACCAACTATTCAATGGTTGAATTGTTAATGTCTTTTATATAGTAGAAAAGAATAGTATAGAAAAGAAACAGGTTACAGAAAAGAAAAGTATTTGACGTAAAACTGGATTCTAGACACAGAGAGAGTGTATTGTGATTAACTTGTTAAATCATCTCAGAATGATATACAACTCTTGCGATAGAGGGATAAGATTTCTGTGCAGGGCTTAAAGTTTATAGTGGCATTCCTCCTCAGCAGTAGTAACAGTAGTAGTAATATTCATGGTAGCAGAAGCAGTGGTACTTATATCAACAGTACATGTTAGCGGACGCTTCGTTCCAATCTCTGACGTCACTTCCTCTCCTCCTTGAGTCTCCAACTCTACTCTCCACTGTCTCTAGCCCAACTGTTGCCTGGGCTAATTCTCTTCTCCAGTCTCGCCAAGAATTTTCTCCCTTCTCTCTCTTCTGTCTCTCACTTTTCAGCATAACTACGCGTTTATATAGAAAAACCCGGCTGGTCATAAACGACCCTCGGTCCTACTACTTCGCACGCAATTATCACGGGGTTCTGGCTGCTTCAACCAAAATCATGTGAATTCCAAAGTTCCTTATAGCTTACTAAGCTCTATTTCAATTTTTAACCAATAAAAATTATTTCGACCATTTCCATTGTCTTCTGATGACCCAGATTCAATGGGTACAACTTCTGCCCTAGATCAGATTTCCCATCAGTAAAGAAAATGCTTTGATCTAATTTCGCTACTCAGATCAATAAAAAAAAATATACGTGTACGTGTGTGTTTCCCAGACTCTGTCACAATAGACTAATATAGTATTTACCTTATTTTCTGACTTACAAGATGCACTTTTTTTCCTAAAAAAACAACCTGAAAAATACATGTGCGTCTTCCAAGGCAAATGCAAGGCAATGCCCAGGCTTAAGTAAGCTTGGACGGTCACCTAATTTTGACTGATAGGGACGTGGATTTGTATGTTGAGTCATTACAGTATGTTAGCTAATTCAGCCTTTTATATGATGTAACCTCAGTACTTAGCTGTTACAAGTATTTCCAAGACTATAAACCTTTCTGGAGCCAAGCCACAAGCTGAAACATGCTCTGTTTACTAACAGCAGTGGGAGCCTTTCTGCTCTTGACTAAATATGTCATTGGCATACAAACAAAATCAGACGAGTGATTAATGTAAACAATATGTGATGCCAGTATATGATGGACGCATGGTGAATGTGTTGTTGTTTGATAATGACGTTTTTTTTTTTTCTTTCTTAGAAATTTCTTTCCACTATTAGGGTGCAGCATCTTGTAAGCCGGAAAATACAGTAATCACAGAGACCATAACATTGATAATCTATATATACTAGTTTGTATGATATGTGACTTGTTCTACATAGGGTGCCTTTATCTTACTTTCTGGCTGGAACGACAACTATATTAGCTCTTCATCTCATTTAACCAGTTTCCGTCTTTTGTTTTTTTGGGGTTTAGCAAAGAGGGAAGTCTTCTCTTAAATATTCCAATTCTTTCCCCATTGCACCAAAATCAGAGGGTCAAAATACTCTGGTTGATGCATGACAATGACCATGGGCACAGGGTCATTTTTGGATTTGGTTTAGATGTATGGGCAGGGTCACTCCAAGTGGAACCATCCATATATTACATCTAACCACAGGGATGTAAAAGGTGAGAGAAAGATCAATCCATGACATTTCCTTTGCTGAACTCAAACTTTCTGACCAAGAAATGTACATCATAATATTATGGGGAAAGAATTTGGGAAAGATGGGGGGGGGGTAGTCCATGATGGAAGCAAAGGCAAGTTGTGAAAGAAAGGAAAGAAAGGAAAGAAAAATGTGAAGAAAGTCAGGTGAAAGGGTATGCATGTGTGTGTGTGTGTGTTTATGTATGTATGTATATATATATATATATATATATATATATATATATATATATATATGTATGTATATATATATATATATATATATCTCGATTGATAATTGGTGGGGATAATTCCAAGATGGACATTAATCCAAAGGCAGCTCAATGTAAGAAACAGAGTAATATAATAATAAGTACAGATGATCCTTAAAAATCCATTCGGTTATAATTCATGAATATCCAAATATTCATCTCTTCAAACCAAGGTTTTTTTTTTTTTTTTAATAAATGGAATCAATTTGTCCAGACAAAAAGGAAAGGGAAAGGGGAAAAGAAAATAAGATAAAAAAGAAGAAAGGGAAACATTTTATATTAAAAGAAGAAGAATGGGAAACATTTTATATTAAAAGAAGAAGAATGATAATACATAGTTTCAAGTTATGTTATATTTGCAGAGTGAAAGTGTTCAATATCCAGGATAGAGTGTGTGTAAATATAAGAAGTATGGACATAGCTGTCAACACTAAAAGTGGTGACAGCCTGTTTCATGCTTGAACGCAATTTTTAAGTGATGTGGGTTGGATTATAGCTCAACCATTTATAAAGAGTTAGTCAGTGGGGTATTGTGGGTAGCAGTTATTTCCAGTTTATTGTGTTATTCTAATGGCTATTGAATAGGCAGGAACACTTCTATTTTAAATTATCCTGCTGCCCATTGAATAGAATGAATTATGGGACAGAAAGTGATTTTTTTTAATTATTGTATAGGGTCATATATTAACTTATTTATTATTAATTACTTTAGTAATTTCTGTATTTATTCATTAATTATTTGTTATTATTATTAAATTTACTTAATTGCAGTCATGTGTAATCATACAGTTTATTATTTCCTTAATTATTTCATTCATTTATTTTATTTTTTATTCATTTATTTACTTTTTATTTAAGTAGGGAGATATTTGTTTTGTCCAAGCTATTTTTTTTTTAAGTACATTCCTTCATCTGTGTTGTATATAATGCATATATTTGCATTATTCTTTGTAATGTTTTACAAGATATAAGGTTATTTTTAGTTTTTAAGTAATGCAATAAAAAAAACTTGTTTTCATGTCTGCATTTTGAGAGAAGTCCTGATTTTTTATTTAGTAATTTGCGTTGGTCTGGGAAAAGTTATTGTAGCAATTTTTTTCTCCAGGCAAACTTTGCAGTTTTTTGATTTATTGTTGTAGGCTGATATTGTTTTCCTTATTTTCCATTAGATTTTTGTTGTTGTTTTTAATGTTTATGCTGTTCTCGTATTATTGTTGTAAAAAGGTAGGTGTGTGTGTGTCTGTGTGTTCCGTTTCTAGTATCTTTAATATATTATTTGCTGTTTTTACAGTGGGGCATGGAGTATATTTGTTGCTTAAGGGACATTCATGCTTTGCAATTACAGATGGGGGTTTGGTTGGTGTGGGTAGTTTCTTGATTATTTTTCCGTTTTGCTTTTTATTACGTCTGTAATGTTCTTCGTACAACTGTAACTTGTCTTTCGTCTTAATGTGTTTCTGTTGAATATCATGTTGAGAGTGTTTGATGGGGTGGGGGAGATGTTTGTCGATGAGTTTAATGATTATTTTTCATACGTTTGTTTTCATGTTTTTGTTATATGTTCAGTTAAACCATATGGTCTTTCATTTTCTTGTACTTTGTAGTGTGTATGTGAGTGCGCGCATGTCTTTTTAGAATTGTGGATCATAATCTGTTTTTGCTTCATTGAACATGGTTTCATATGAAGAATTGTTAGATTTTCTACACTTGATTGATTCTGGGATTTGTTTAATTATTGCCAACAAGTAATTGGAAGTTTGTGTGTGTGTGATAAAAACATACAGGAAAAATTTTATATAAATATATTTCTTCCACAGGTGTTATAAATACAGTGACCAATGTTATGAGACAGAGCTATAAGTATATATTGGTGAATTTGCACCTGAAGATTGCAGCAACTGCATGAAACTCTGAGTTGTGCTATCGATGTTGGATATTATGCATATTCACTAATATATATGTGAGAGAGAGAGAGAGATATGACTGACAAAATGGGAAAGTAGGATCCCCCCACACACACACTTAATTACCTACTATTCATCTGATATATCTTCCATATAAAAATATGGAGGATTCAGAAAAATTCTCAGCACAACCTACTTATTAAAATCTGACTAAAAATTAGAATTTATTTTAGAATCTCTTCTTGGCTGAACTAGTAACTTTTCAGCACCCCCACAAATGTAGAGATGAGAGAGAGACTTGCTAATTGATATAAAGAAGAAAAAAATGTTTGATAGAGGGAAAGGTGCAAAAATTGCAATTCATTCAAATTTATTTATGGAGAGACAGAAGAAAAGAAAAATAATAAAAGAGAAAGCCACATAAATTCATTATGCATTTCTTAATCTTTGTTTCTAAACTAACCTTTTAATGGATGAACAATGAAAATTGAAAATTGTTATAAAGCAAAAATAACAAAAAGACACAGACAAAAGATGAGACAAGAATGCAAGCATGAGATTATATCAATTGTCTGGCTAGTCGAGTAAAATATCTGAATTTAGGTGTTTAGAACACAAAGTGAATTATACTGGTATGTTTAGTCTGGTATAAGGCCACAAATATGGAGTACCCATTAAAGATTTTATAGACTAACTTGGTAACCATCTTTTATATCAAGGTGCCCAGAATAAAAAGGAAACAAGATTTTCCTGCTTCAGTTGTCATGTAATACATGGAAACCAGTTGCAACAGGTTTGTGGCTGGTAGAATTAATCTTTAGCATTCTACATTATTACTTCTCCTTTGACGACATTACTTCTCAATGGTTCTCAATTGCAGTATTGTTAGCGTAAATCTTTCATTCAAAATTGTTTTCTGTTGGCAACAACACAACTATGAAATTTAAAGAAATTCAAATTTCGGGATCAGAGTTACATTCAGTAGTAGGATAAACTTTTTTATACAGAAAATGAAATCACATACAGAGTGATAACGGTTAAGCTCTTCATTAGGAAAAGAGAGACACACAAGCACAAAAAATATGGAATCCCCTCCAAACTCAACTTAAAAGAAAAAATAAATCACATTTCAAGTGATAAGAATATTGTTAGCATAATGAAAAATGTAAAAAAAAAAAAATGAAAAAACAATCAGTGAGGCGGGGGGGGGGTGTAGACAACATGAAAGTAAAAAAAAAATTCCAGAATGAATAATGATTAAGACCCATATATACTTTTGATAAATAAAATTTTTAGAGAGACTATTCTTTGATGTTTATGCAGTACAATGTCAGAAGTAGTTAAGTGCTAAAGAACAGAGAGACTAAGAAATAATCACATTAACAAAACACAAATGGAATTTACAATCAAGCAAGAAAAATATTTGAGACTACTTAGAAGCAAGAAAGGCTATGGATAATGGAGAGAAAGAGATGAGACGTTATGCGATTGAGAAATGATGAGAGTAAGTCATATTCTGAAGCATGCCAATATCACAGAAACAGATAACAAATTGGCAAGCAGAATAGAAAGCACAAAGACCAAAATAAAAACATTTAACACAATATTATTGACTTTATTCTATGCTTGAAAGATAGAAAAGATAGCAGACATGCAGACACACACACACACACACACTGGCCATCAGTATTCAGAAAAGAAATAAACATTCATGATGGCGTCTCAATAAATCAACAAGACAAGACCAAATAATTGGACAGGATTTTGGCAAACACACAGTTGGAATCTAACTTAATTCTGTAAATCAGCAAATACGGATTTGATCCTTTAATTGGGATTTTTTTCTTTCTGCTACTTTCTGCTCAATCAGACCGAGCACTTGTTTCAGGAAAGCCAAATTATCATTGACCAGATTTAGGTGAGAAAGAAAGAAAAAAATAATCAATGTCTTTCACTGAGTGGGGAGAGATTCACTCATTTACATCTCTGTCGAGATTACGGCCTGTTTCCTACTGGCAGAATAACAAACTGTGTGATGGGGTGACTTCAATCAGAAATTAAAGGAGAAAATACTGAAAGTGGTTAATTAAGAACTAAAATTATATTGAAGGAAATGCAGAAAAAATCATCTCAA
This sequence comes from Acanthosepion esculentum, assembly GCA_964036315.1. Lineage (NCBI taxonomy): Eukaryota > Metazoa > Mollusca > Cephalopoda > Sepiida > Sepiidae > Acanthosepion > Acanthosepion esculentum. Next base: position 2,183,844 of record OZ038480.1, on the reverse strand, counting down.
TTTGTGATTAAGGAGAATCATTCTTATTAGCATGACAGAAGGGTCAAGATTTGTGTGTGTGAGTGTGTGTATATATATATATATATATATATATATATATATATATATATATATATAAAAAAGGCTGCCAGTTATATTGTCCTGAAACTTGGATTATTATAATTCTTTTTTTTTTTTTTACCTCTCCAAATCAGTTTATCTTAAGCTCTTTAGTTAAAAATAATTGTAAAAAAGTGTATATACCTGGAGAAAAAAAATTAATTAATTCAGCTAACGTTAATATGTGAAAGAAAAGTCAGGAAAAGGCATAAAAATAAAATAATAATTCAAGTGTGAATTACTGTTATACCCATTTATTTTCAGGTCAAGAATTCCACCAGTTATCTCTTATTTTTTCATTAATCATTTCTTCATATCAAATTACATTTCATAAAGATGATTTCCAATATTGCTTTTTTAATCTTTGTGATTAAAAAGAAATTAAATATGTTCAAAAGAAATCAAATAACTAATTACATGAGATTTTGTTTTTTGTGAAATTAAAAACAAATCTACATTTATTCAGAATTTGCCTTTTGGACTTATCAGAAACTGCCTGTAATTGTAGTGCATTTTAAAACAAATGAATTTCTATGCTAAATGGATAAATTTAGCAATAGATACAAATTCACTAACAATTCGCATGTTAGTCAACAAAAGAAAAGAAAAAGCTAATGCAACTTCAGTGTTGACCTTTGGCACAATGCACATCTCAAAAGCTGCTTAAACTTTGTGTTTATTACAAAGAAAAGAACACAAGAGAATCAAACATTGAATTGAATGTGAAAAAGCCTTGTTTAAAAAGTTTTTCTTTTTTCTAATTGACATGCTAACAAAATGGAGGTAATGAATTTATTAATACCTAAGGCTAAGAAGATCAAAGGTGCACATTATATTTAAGCTGATGAAGTTTCTTCAAAACAATTTGGAGAGGAAAAGAAAAAAAAGAAAGAAAAAAAAACAACATATTTGGTTAATAATAAATTGCCAGTAACATTTACTTTCTTAATAATCATAATTTCCAAATTAATATAGAAACATATTTCTTCATGTTAAACGAGACAATGAGAGAGAGAGTGCGTGTGTGTGCATACACTTTCTACTAGTATTCTGTGAGAAGAGGGAATAACCTATAGCCATGAAATCTATGCTATCCGACATTCACTCGACAATTCAATACCCTTGGCACATTGTTTCTAAAGTCTCCAGGTGCATAAAACTGGGAAAAAAAAGAAACATCTTTCCACAGCTTCCTCAAAGTTTGTTTCTTTTTTTTTCTGAACCTTCTTTAGTTATAGCATATAGCATAGAAGCATATAGCATAGGAGCATAGAAGTATAGAAGCATAGAAGCATAGAAGTATAGAAGCATAAGAGCATAAGAGCATAGAAGTATTCTGCATTGTTTAGCTCTTCTTACAAATGGAATACAAAGAGAATGGAGATAATTCGTCCATGTGTACATGGGTATGGCGGGTTTAGCTGTGAAGGTCTAAGCTGGTAGAACTAAGGAATGTAGTCTGTTTTAATATTTGCCATCGAAATAGTGATAGTGTAACGAGAGGCTTGTGATGTTTCATCTGTGGAAAATAATTCATCACCCACAAGGCCATGTAGATGCATTTGAAGGCTGAGAAATGATGATCAAGCATCTCCATTGCAGATATATGGCAATAATGCTCTATTTTTGGTTTGATCTGAATCTTAGAAAGATGAAGCATGATAGGAATCAACCATGTTACCAGCATTTTCCCCCAATGGATTATATATATGCATTCCACTTGAGGTCTGCAGTGAACTTGAATCTTAAGTGATGTTCAAAGTAAGCAGCTTCATTGAGAGTAGAACCAGACAAAAAATCAGCTTGTAAAGATTCGGGTAATTTCTAAAGTGGTACAAGAAACCAGCCATTTTACTAATATGCTGCATTAGAATTTATAGAGTATATATATAAATTAAAAATCATAGCATTTAAGAATTTTTGTCTTTGTCAAAATACAATTATGAGATTTTAACAATCAATAAAATATTAAGATAAAAATTATAGACTATATTGATTATACAGCTTCAATTCCTTTTATTGATAAGATATTACATTGTTAGGGTAACAGCAGATATTACTCAATGCCAATAAGCAAACATGTTCCACATTGCCATAACAACAGAATGTCTCAGTAAGTAGAAGGGAAGCAACTGTTAATATGTTGCTTTTAATTTCTTTGGATATTTTTACAGAAGTAAAATTCTTTCTTACATGTATAATAAAGTTAATTATATCAATAAAACCTGACAGTACTGATATAGAAAATATAAATGATGCAATTGTATCATTTTTTTTTTTTTTACAGTATTGGTGAACGAATAGTTTTTATAAACCAGGAAAAAAAAAAGATTAAAATAAATTCTGTTGGAAAGAGAAAAAAATAAATGTCCATTTGTCAGTGTCAATTATTATTTAGCAAATCCAGATTGAGAGAAAAAATTTCAAAATGTATCAACAGAAATGCTTAAATGGAGAATTGGGAAAATATTTTAAATATTCTAACTAAAAAGATTTTTGAAGAAAATATTTCTATTAACAAAGATATAAATAACTGAATTAGTATTTAAAAAAAACACTGCCATGACTAATTGCATGATGGACAATTTTAAATATCTTAACTTTTTTTTATTTAGGTTGCATTCAAGCTTCTTTTTTTTTTTTTTTTTTTTGGTCATACTCTTTATTAATCATGTAAATAAAAAGAAAATCTAAATCTGATGTGAGTTTACATTCAATAGTAGTTTGGGTATTTTTACCAAATAAATCACACTTCAAGGACTATTGTGCAAAATTTCAAGGGGTTAAGAAGTTCTTTCATTAAGCCTATGCCAAAATATTATCTCTGTATTTTATTTTTTTTGGTCTGTGAGTCGGAGGAGGGGGGTACATTAAAAAATGTCAACCACAAAAAAAAAAAAAGAAGAAAAAAACAAGAAAAAAAACACACGTAACCTGAAGATAGTAAACAAAGTAACAATATCCCTGCCCTATACAAGTAAAGGTCACAAAAAAAAAAAAATCCTAAGGATCTGAAATCAATACTATGGTGGCCTTTCAGAGTAAAAACTAATACAATACAATGTTCTTATAAAAGTCAATCCTCTACAGGAGAAAAATGACCAAAAACTGTATATATAACATCCAATGTAGTTGTTGTAGAAAATACAAGATAGAAAGAAATTCCTTTTCCCTTCCAAAGATTAACGCTCAGGGAACCAGAAAGCAATCACCTGAAGTGAGTTAGAGAAATCAGGCATGAAAGAACAGACAGAAGGAAAAGTGAGCACAAAGTTAAAACCATAAAATATAATGTTTATGAAGTGAAAGAAGTTGCACACAAGAATTTCTCAGAAACTGAAATCAATCAGTAAATAAAATGTAGATTTTTTTTACCTTTCCTTATGGAAACTTGGTAGTCAGAAAAATTCAAGAGCAAATTAAAGGATATTAAAAAAAAAAAAAAAAAGAACCAATTTGCTAAGGTACTGTGATTTCAAATAGGCATCAAAAAAAGTTAATCCCTTAATAGGGGACAGAGATTTCCTAATCTTGCCTGCTTTCACATGAACACGACAAAAATGTTGCTAGGTTGTCATATCCTAATTCAAATGAAAAGGAAGGGATTTATATGCCTGAGATTTCTGCTTCAAAATATATATAAAAATATTAAATACTTATGTCGGAACTTCAGAATATGATGATAAACTACATCCAGCCTCTGATCAGGAGGTTTTGAGGAGCATGTAACCACCTCTTAATTGCTTTTGTTCTTAGGTCCAACCTGACCTGGGGTAGTAGCACCTGTTAGGGTCCTACCAATAGACAAATAGTGAACCCCCAAACTGTGGTCAAAATGCTATGAAAGTATAGAAATATTTTTATAATAAAAATACCAGCAATTTTAATAGTAAAAAAAAAATTTTTAAAAAAATAATAAGCAAGAGATTTTGAAAGAAAGAAAAATTTTCCAGCAATAGGTTTTGATAGAAGAAAAAACAAAAAATTCCCAAAGATCCTGAGAAAATAAAATTTTGGCGTTAAATGCTCTATGAGGAATTGATATGCCATTAAACAAACCAACCTGAACCAAACTTCAGAAGACAAGAATAATACTCCAACAAAATGATGCTAGCAGACACTTTGTGCATTTTTGAAGGGAATATAATCAAACAAGTAATGAAGAAAATGGATTCCATAATTTATGAAAAAGTTCAATTTATTCCTTCATTATTGCAACACTGTAGAAATAAAAAATATTTTAATGATTTAGTCACAAGTGTGTTGGAAATGTTGAGATTGAATTGTTTCTCATTTCCTTCTTTCTTTTGAAGAAGCAACGTCTGTAGATGAATTTTTCTTTAATTATTCAACAATTTATAAGAACAGTAAAAGAAAAATCTCATTTCAGAAGCAGAAATGAGAAAATATTTTTTGCAAATATCATCAATTCTTGTAAAGTGATGACACAGATCAAACATACCCCAATGTATTAAGGGAGACTTATAAATCACATGACAGCCACTTAAAAAAATAGTTTACATCTGGAGAGAAATAGCCTCAGAGAAAAAAAAATCTAATTAAATTGTTAGCCTGAATATTTGCTAGCGTTAATTGTCATTTACACTAAATTTATTCTGTCAGTATGCTGCTTGAATCTATTTTTGTTTTGTATACATTTGTTAATTCCAACTGAGGCCGATTCCATTTGTTTGTCTTTGGGAAAGGCACAAATGCACCTCTCCCTGCATTGGCCCATCACATATTTGGACAAAATATGCCATGATAGCTGATACAGAAATGATTGAGCAAACCACTTTCCTATGACTATTTTACCAGCCTAACCAGTGACAACAATATATTGTTACACTTATTGTGAACCTTGACAAAATCTAATGAGATAACCAAATAAACATCAGTTAATTATAATGAATTCTTTTCCTTTTAAAGATTCACCAACAAATTGACAGATTATATATTCACCCATATTTGTCTGTGTTTGTCCAAGCATCATCATCAATTTTAAATGGACTTCAATGACATTTTTTGCAAGAGCAAATTAGGGACCAAGGAACAATTGATTAAATTTGGGGATTTTATACTTTTTTTAAAAATAATTCTGAAGTTTTGTGTATGTAAAGAGTTGTGGATATATAAGGAATAAATATTTGGAGATTTAAATAACTTTTCATTCAAAATATTCTCTTTTTGTGTTGACTGAATGTTCATGAGGCCAGTAAATATGATAAACTACATTATAGTTGTTTGTTCAAAATGCTGATAATATTTTTCTTAATTATCATAAACATTTTGTCATGGCATCGTCTAGGATTTGAAACTTGTCTGTTCAGTTTTTAGTGACAATGTCATTGGCAGAAATATTTACTCTGAGTTCTTTCTTGTTTTAATCCTGTGCTAATAATAATTCCTAAAATTATTAATTTACATATTATAAAGATTTATTTCTTGAATGATTTTTAGATTTTGTTGGTTCCAATCTGTATGGGGTATGACTGCAAAACACTTGCCCCTCCCTAATTTATAGGCATACAAATTCATGCTGGGATTTTTTTTTTTTTAGCCAATAAAATAAGTTGGTTCTCAGTTTCATCTGACTTAGTCCCAGTCTGTCTTGAAATCAGAATGCTACATTTGCTTGTCTGAACCCCCCACTTGTATATGTCAACTCGAATACTTTGTTTATGAAATTTTTGCCATATTACTGTTAATTTGCCTTGCATATATTGTTTGCTTGCTCTATATTATTTTTTAGCACTTTTCTTTTCCTTCTTATTGCTTATTGCAAACTTTGTCAATTCTGTTTGTTGGACAGTTATGTCATTTATTTTGTATTTAACCATGGCGACTCACTCCACAGATTTTATTGTAACCAAAATTATTTTCAAGTAGGTTGAGAGAAAAGCAAGATCCAAGCAAGTACAAACTGATGCTGTAAGGTTGATAGCCATTGATTTTATGACAATGTTTCCTTTTGAGAAATCCAGTGAATCTAGAATTCTTCCTTTGCATTCAAATATCTAACATAAAAGAAAGGCAAAGGAAGCACGTGTGATAATTAAACAATACAAACAAGCTTCCAACATTAAATCTGATGAAGAGGAATAGTGATAGAATTTGTTAAATGAATACAAAACAATGAGGAAAAAAGGCACAAGAAAACATTAACTGCTAATCAGAAATTCTATCCATCCATCCAATTACAATTGATCAAAATATTTAAAATGAAATGCTGCAATGATTTTTAAAATACAAAGTCTGTTAAAAAGTTTCCAGACATCTAATGTTCATGAAAACTAGCCTACCTAGGGTAATGGCACCTTAGTACCCATCAAAGTACTTCCCTTCCACTATTTAAAATAGTCTGAAAAGATCTACTTCACATTCTCCTTGGCAGTCATAAGAAAACCTGGAAATCACAAGGTACCAAATGCAAACAGGAAGCAGATGGACATATTTGGATGATAGAATAATTTAAAAAAAAACAAAACTGCACAAAAGAAAGAATCTAATCTCTTGGCCATTGTGAATGCAATGGTAACACAGTATACACATGCTCACTGAATAACGTCTCAGTGCCAACTGAATAACTGAATGGGAGAGTATCTGTTCATGCATGAGCAGTAAAATTCCATTGTCAAATTAAACCAAGGCTGTGCAACCAGAGATACAAAATGGCTGGATATGCCTTGGACAAACCCCAGTTTGTTCCTTTTACACATCACAAAATGTAAAAGGCAACAACAATTGTTAGATAAAGTAACAAAAAATTAATACTGACAATTCTTCAGCTAAGAAATTCAGATCGCTAAACAAATCATGTATCTACTACTGATTTTTACCCTATGCCATAATCTGTTTATAAACAGATTATGGCATAGGGTAAAAATCAGACAATGCAAAGTGTAGCTGTACAACTAAGTTTAAATGAAGTCTGCTGGAGAATTTTCAGAGTTCATTTAGCAAAGTACTGTTCCAACAAAAGGCTTCCAAGGATAAAGTGTAGAAATTAAAATCTTGGAAATTGTCTTTCATTTCTGCTCCAACCTGATTGCAAAAACTTTTCAAATGTAAAATTACCAAAGCATTTAAGAAAAAAAAAAAAAAAAAAAGCAACAGAAATAAGAAAAGGAAAATTAATAATTATCTCATTTAAGACATTTGAACAATTTAAGATCAGAAGAGAAACATTTACTGTGCCCTTTAATAACCCAAATTGTAAATTCACAATATATTTAAACTCTTAAACTTTATCAGTCTAAACCATGTCCCCACTCTTGAAAGCCTGGAAAATAACCTATATCTCAAACTTAGTATAAAGATAATGAAAAATGAGAAAAACAGCAGTCAATTGCTGAAGCCTAATAAGTGGACTGAATGATTACAAAAAAGTTCATCTATGAAATCCTGGAGTTGAGGCGCTGAATATAAAATCCATCAACTCAGTGAAAAATTTTATTGTATTAATCACACACACACTATATATATATATATATATATATATATATATATATATATATATATATATATAATAAAAAGGCTTAAACACTAATATTTCATGGTCATAATTTATTCCATTGGAATCGTAGATACGATCCAATTCATCAGACCTACAAATTCAAAAAGAAAACAGAAAAAACAACTCCAGGAATAAAAAATAAAATTTAGTGAGAGCGTATGTATGAGAGTGTGGGACGAATGCTAGAGTAAATGAAAGATATAGGGAGGGGTAAAAGACGAGAGAAGGACAGGAAGGTCTAAAGATGAAGGGGGGTTTAAATTTAACAGAGAGAAGCTTTAAAGAAGGGAGACAAAGACGGTTTAAGTGAGAGAAATATGAATATTTTCAAATGTCTAATACATTAAAGATACACCGGAAAAGAGTATACGTTTTGTGGTGACATACACGCTACACACAATAGACGATATAATCTTAAAGCTCAGAAGATGAGAGAGGGAGAGGGAAAGAACAAGGGGTGGGGGAAATAAAACTGAAGGGCATTTATAAAAGGGCTGCTGTGTAATCAAGAAAATTTAACAAAGGTAATATCGACTACAGGTTACAAATCTAATATAAACATAAAAATAACGATTATCTAATCCAGCAAGGACTCTTTAAAACTTCTGTTAAATTTTAATCCCCCACTTCATCTTTAGACCTTCCTGTCCTTCTCTCGTCTGTTACCCCCTCCTTATAGCTTTCATTTACTCTAGCATTCGTCCCACACTCTCATACATACACTATCACTAAATTTTATTTTTTATTCCCGTAGTTGGTTTTTTTTTTTATTTTCTTTTTGAATTTGTAGGTCTGATGTATTGGATTGTATTTACAATTCCAATGGAATAAATTATGACCATGGAATATTAGTGTTTAAGTCTTTTTATTATATCCTTACTCTGTCCTGGACATTGAGTTCTACCTGGATTCTATCCTCTTGGAATTATTTTTTATACATATATATATGTATGTGTATGTATATATATTTATATATTTTAGATATATGATTGCATATGTATGTGTATATAATTAAATAAAAACAGAGCATCTACTCAAATATGAGTATCCATTTAAGAATAATGTTTAAATAAATAGATTAAAAATATGTCAGATTTAATCGATTTCCTAAAAAATATAGATATATGTATTCATATCCGAGTTCAAGTGCATGTTTGCTTACAGATATGTGCATGCATACAACTGTGTTTGTCCACCTGTTATGTTATTACCAATGCATGAGTGCTTGAAATTTCTCAGCTTTAGCAAGAAAGGATTTTTTTTTTTTAAAATTCAGTCAGGAAGTGGATTGTAGAACCAATGCGATACTCACCTTTCCAAACTAGCATCCAGTTGGCAGACAGTGGGTGAGCAAGCTGTAATTCAACCCAGCTCTGTACCCAAGCAAACATAATGGTGAATGATGGACATTTATCTATCACAATATCCACATTAGAACCAGCAGCCAACCAGGATTGCCTAAGTGGCCGAATAGAACATTGCAGCTTGCTACATATACTAGCTATTCTAACCTCTAGGACAGGAGAGCTTACAATACAGCAAAGCACTAATCTGGTTATTCAATATGGATACGGCTAAGAACTTTTCAGCATCCACTCATAATAAATTGACTCTCTACTTTGTAGCTTAACTGAACAAATAATCTCACTACTTACCCCAATGCCCAGTAGGTCTTGTGACCTATTAGCCCAGAAGCACCTCGTATGCAGTGAACTTCTGTTAGTACAAGCAGCAAGATGGAATCAATTGCTGGCTTACTAGGCCTGCTCATCCATCTGGGTACTGACTTAACTTTAGTGATTGGATGAGTATTGGTGTTTTAACATGATACAGTTGTAAGCTGAACAAATTGAGCTTACAAAAACTATATTACTTCATTTCAAAAGTCCTCATTATGTCACATTTGTAAAAGTTAAATCACAGTCAATATTCACTGTTTCTGCTTGCTAATGAATGCTTATTTCACTGAGCATATAAATCATGATCCTCTTTTGTTGAACCTTTCTCATTTTCCAGTATATCAAAAAAATTGGGGATGAGTACAAAAAAGCTAATAGTATCCTGATGACATCTCACTGTTTATCATCGAGTGATAAGTACTTATGATATACACACATATTAATATAGTATCAAAGTTTTGAAAGATAAGAGATCTAATATGAAAATCAAAACAAATTATTCATCAATTAGATTTCATTTAGTCAAGAAACACAGAAATAACAATATAAAGTAGTTCTGTTTGTCATTACTAATAAATTGCTATATAAAAGTACTTAGACATTATTTTAATAAATAAAATAGCATTTATATAGAACTTTAGTTGCACATCCTTAGAACTGGGTTTGGTAAATTTTTGTAGTGCTACTTGACACTTTTGTCCATCTTGGTTATTTATTTTTTTTTTTAGCAAAGAAAAAAAAAAGAAGAAAAAGAAAAGAAAAAGAAGAAAAAGAAAAGAAAAAGAAAAAAAAGAAGAAAAAGAAAAAAAAGAAGAAAAAGAAAAAAAGAAAGAAAAAAGAAAAAAGAAAAAAAGAAAGAAAAAAGAAAAAAAAGAAAAAAAAAGACAAATCTTAAATCAAGTTTTGATTGATTTGTTTCTACAGTTTATCAATCCTTTGCAAATTTTTTATAGTACGAAAATAATTTTAGATTGGAGGAATTTTTTTTTTTTTTTAGATAATGATTTAATTATACATGTCTTACTAATTAACCCATAGTGGAAGGGAGAAGAGGTGGATTCTTACCTTTTCGAAGGGTATTTTTGGATAAGTGAATATAACGAACCCAACTGGAATTGGAATCTGCTCTCTGATTAATAATTTGAAGTCATTATCCATTACACCACCCACGCTTACACGCATCTGGTATTCCTCCCAAGTGCTGGTCACCCATCTGAGTACTGACCAGGCATGACTTTGATTAACTTTGGTGATTGTATCGAAACAGGTGTTTCAACAGCCATTATCCATCACACCACCTGCACATCCAAGCTTACAGCACCTGGTATTCCCAAGCGTTCACTCATCTAAGTACTGACCAGGTTCAACATTGCTTAACTTCAGTGATCGTACAGTGCAGAACAAGTGTTTCAACACAATGTGGCCATAAGTCTTATGAGGACTATGCAACACCAAATAAAATTTACAAAAAAAACCCCCGCTATCAAATTGTATTCACACAGCAAACCAGGTGTGTTCTTTTGCAGCCTTAAAGTCTAGGTACTACAGTCCTACTTTATATATAAATGCTGTGCTTATATTGTTTACATGATGCCTGATGAAATAGTTAAGTAATGATTACACCAATTCACCTGACAGTTAAAATCCAAACCCTCAACAAAAAATGTCAATAAGGATTTTTATCAATTCCATCAGAAACTGTCCAATTCAGTTTGTGAACACAGATCTTGTTTCTCAAAAGAGAAAAAATAGCTTTGGTATCTGAAAAGGTCAAATAAAGCAATCAGATGAAAATCTTTTCGCCTGAAGTTTTAGGCTATTCTTGAGATTTTTTTAGGTTTCTTGACAGACTGAGTATTCACCTGAATATATATATATAAATATATAAAGGTGCTTTGGGGTGAGAGGAGATAAAACAAACAATGAAAAAAACTTCTAAAATGTTTATTAGCAGAACAGATATAGAATTACCGTTGATCAGGTAAAATAAGTAAAATAAACACAGAAGAGCTGTGGCCATTTCCCTCTCAATTATTTTCTTTCTAGTTTTGGGCTCCAGCAGACCACATAACTCAAACATTCTGCAGAGGATTGCAATGTCTAAAAACTGTAAAAAAAAAAAAAAAAAAAAAATTCAATTACTTCTCCATCTTGTTTTGCAATATAGAAGCTAATGCAATAGAATTCTTATGAAGAATGTCTTTTTTTTCTTGAATCCTTTAAGCTGTAGATGTTTTTGAAGCGCAATAAGGAGTGGTTCTACAAATAATACTTTACACTTGTGTATACAAATTTTATGTGGAAAGGTGTGGAAATGTTTGGATTGGTCTACCTAGCAAAAAAAATAGTCTACAAGCAAATCTTATTCAACAACTGAATACAATAATGTTTATAAAAACCTAACTACTGATTTTATCCTATTATTCAATAAAAAAAAACCAACAAATGTAATTCTCAGTAAATTTAATAAAGGAATATTTGTTAGGACTGTTTTCTAGCAAAAAAATATGAAAAACTCCAGCTATCAGTTGAGATGGATATGGATATGTCATATTCTTCCATGAGGATAATAAAAATGCTTGCAAAATTAAACCAAAATAAATAAAATAAAATATTTTTACAGAAAAAAAGCAATTGTTGTTACATGTTAAGGTTTTGTCTAAAATATGTCACTTAAAAATTCTTTCTATGTAGATGAAAGTTCAAACTCCTATATAGTTTATCTGTTCCTGCCAAAAACAGTCATTTGTGGGTGAATTTATTTATAGCATATATATATATATATATATATATATATATATATATATATATATATATATATATATATAAAGAAAAAAGAAGGGTAGGGCCTGTATTAATCCGTTATTCTTGAAGCATTCCAAAAGTACTGGGGGGGGGGTATCCTCTATCCTCTAGCCGATGATAAAAAATAATTTATGCCATATCCTGTTTTAAATATCTTTGTGAGATGTTGTGTATGGACTTATTTGTATCAAGTAAGAACAAACATGCAAATTGAACTATTATTATACATTCATTTGTTATAACAAATAGATATAAACATGACCAGTTGATTCCTGGTAGATTAAGGGTCCACAAGGAAACACGAAGGAATACCTGACAGCCATATTGAAATTCCTTTTTCCTGAGTTCTGATCAAGGGGCACAACTTGGTTCCCATTTAGTTTCATTTTTAAAACTAACTTCAGTTTAACTCCATCGTCTAAATAATCTAATATTCTTTGTTTTTTATTGCTATTGCAGGCTTACCAGTTTTGTTTTGTAATATTCTCTATAGATTCATTTAATTTAAATACCCAGTGATTTTTTTTTTTGTATTTACTTTGAGAAAATGTTTTTCTGCTTGTTGTAAGAGGCAGAGTTACAGGTATTTGTCTTAGTTTCACAGAAGAATTAGGCATTAAACAATTTATTTGCTTTTTTTTCAAGTCTCAAAACGTAAATTTGGAATGGTGCCAACTACACATTTTTTCTTGTATCTCATTCATTTATCTATGACTGCTCAAACTGCCTTTGAAAATAATGCCACAAACCGTGTTTTTTAATCTCTCAGAAGTTCTAAATGCCAATAAAACACACAAAAATATTCTATTTGAAACCAGGATAATGGCTCATTCTTGAAAATTACCAGTCTCTTAATGTTATTAAAATTTATAAAAAGAAAAAAGAAATCTAACAAACTCTGAAGAAGAAAAAAAAATATTTGTAAGACAAACAAGAACAACTTTTATTTTTATCTTAAGTCGTGTCTATTTCAGATGAAATACTCAAATAGAAAAATGTACAACCTATCAACTTCAGAAATTTAACAAAACATTAAAATTAATTAAATGTTAAAATTTCAAACATTTTAATATTCCAATTTCTTAAATTTCATCTTGAGTTAACCAATTCATAAGCAGAGTCTCTTGAGTCTGAGATCAAGAGAGAATGAATTTAGAACTTTGGAATTTTACTGTTGTTTTGGAAACTTCAGCTCAGCTTATTTATTGTTTTGTTCATTAAAAATCACAATAATTCATAGTAAATAAATGTTGCATATTACAAAGATTGATCAAGATTTCTAGCTACTAATGTTACTAACAGTGGATATCAAAATGTGTTTGAATATGTATTCAGTAGAGTCTATAATGTCCTATTCAAATGGGATTCATTTCAGTTCACACAATAAAACCTGAAAAAGGAATTTCTTTTATTGTACACAACAACAACATAAGGCAGCATTGAAGTGAACAAACAATGCAAGCAATGAGATGAAATTCACAGCTATTTCACACCCACCATACAATGCCAATATGGCATAATCATGATCAAACTTCTGGTTGTTTTCAAAAGTGAAAAAGGTCTTAAGAGGCCAATATTTTTCATCTGATGCCAAAGTTGCTGTGCACAATTGGATTGAAAGTAACCCAGAAACTTTCTTTATGAATGGAATGAAAGAATAAATAGGTTTTTCAAAGCATGTGTAGTTCTAAAAAATGGTGGCTATGTTGAAAAATAATTTTAAAGAGAAATTTGTTTCCTTTGCATACCAGTCAGATTTATATATTTTTTGGTCTAAAAACTGTTCTCTAGAATTGGAGACATTCATTCTGGTCAGAATTTTTTTTTTTATGTAGAATTATTATTATATAATTTTCTAGTGATTCCTACATGCTCATCTTGGTTGTTATCGTAACAATATTCAGCAGTATTACTCTCCGGCTTTCTTCAGACAGGTTTCTTTGTACTTGATAACTTTCTTGGAATCTAAAATTGAAACCTTTATTCAATCCACAGGAATAGACAGTTCTCATTCTTCTTTCCACACTTTAGGTGACCCATAAAAGGGGAAGATGAACATTAAAAGGCAAATGTCCAAGAGAGGCACTGAAATATGGCATGGCTGATCAGATATGGAGACAAAAGGTTGGAGACAAAAGGTTGGTCACAACCCTTGTGGAATGAGAACAAGACAACTGAAAGAATAAACACACATTTTAGACATTGAAAACCACCTCAGTAGGCCTAGCATAATAATGAATACCACCTGGGAGCCTCTAAACAAGAAATAAAGAACACTCAAAAGATGTTCCATCATCTGAATCGACTCATACAGCACCAATACTCGACTTCAGACAGCCAAATTTCAAACAAGATTGTTTAAGCAACACACAATGTCTCGTAAAGCCTTGAGAGTTTGATTCCTAAGCCTGACAATGCTGAAAGGTCACATACGTTGTTTTAATAGAAGACATGAAACAAGCAACATCAAATGGAATAAGACTTGTGATTCTCAGCAGACATGAAATATCCCATTATTTACATTGTTCAGACAGTTGTTCTCATCTTTATTGCTATATTTGACGTTTTGACCAGTGGACCTTCCAGCCTTCTTCAGGTCAATGGAATTTATATCTGAACCCTTTATTTCATCTACCAGGGTAGATTATTCTAGTTTAACATTCCATGCCTCCTCTGGATGTCTCAGTTGTCTCCCTTTAACTGTTTGTTCAACACTGCATTAGCCAGGTATTGAACTCACAACTCCATGGGTCAAGTCACTGGATCCGACACTTATCTACTGTAATTTTATTCATATGAATATGGCAATAAAGATGAGGACAACAGTCTAAATAATGTAAATAATTACTATCTCATCTGAGATATATAGACAGATATTGAAGTAAAAAAAAATGATTATCGAGACATTAAGTTTATAAGTCTCATAAATTCATAGAGTGATGACCTCAAGGACACATGGCCCAGTGGATAAAAGGGTTGGGTGAATCCAGTGACTTGACCCAAAGAGTTGTGAGTTCAATATCTGAACAAAAACTTGGAGAGATTAAAGGGAGACTGAGACATCCAGAAGAGGCATGGTACATGGAACTAGAACAATTTACTCTGGTTCTGCTCAACATTCCAATCACCTGAAAAAGGCTGGAGCATACAACAGCTGAAATGTAGCGAAAATGGCAATAAAAATGAGGACAACATTAAAAACTGTTCCCGCCAAAATAATAGTTAGAACTACAATAATCAATCCCAAAATTGAACAAATAGCTTTATCTTCCCAAGCAAAAACAAAACTATTAAATAAGCTATATAAACAAATTCTTACTACATTAATAAAAACACCGATAAAAATAAATAAATAAATAAATATATAAGATAAGAAATAAAAAATAAAAATAAAAAATGAAAAATGAAAATAAATAAAAACAAGCAAAATAATTTAACCCAAATAATTAAATAAACAAATAAACGATTTCCAGTAAAATAACCGTCAAAATAGATTACCCACAATGCACCACTGACCCGTATATATAAATAGCCAAGAAAAATAACAGCACTCGTGGCCTGACAATTGCATCTAGCATGAAACAGACTGTCGCCTCTAAGTGTTGACTTCTATATTCACTTTTATATTTACACACGCTCTATCTCTGATATTGAGCACTTTATTCCATAAATATAGCACATCTTAAGACTATATTTCTTCATATATATATATGTAATGTTATTCTTTCGCATTTTTACCTTTCTTAAAAATGCATCACATGTTGCTTTTATCTTCAATGTTAGAATAATAACGAAACACCAATTTACAAAAAGATGCCTGCTGCAATGACAACTATTACAATTCTTTCTAATGCAGTTCAAACTAAACATGACTCATGACAAATTTTTAGCTGACTTGATGCAATTAAAATGAAATTTCTACCTCATCATCGTGATGCCAAGATATGAGAGCCCTTTGAAGTAAATGAAGCCACATATTTACTGGACTACCTCACTAAGGCAGGTATGTGACACAAGGTCGGTTTTACATGGGGGTGCCCAAAGACGTACAATTGCCCAATCCCTGCAACCACTGTTGTCATCAATAACAGTGCAATGAGGAAAATGTTGCTGCAGGGTTGGGATCTCAGAAACGGGGTGTCTTCTCCCCACGAGATGTACAGTTCATTTCTGGCCAAAAGTGAACTCCTGTGTCAGGCAAGTAAATGAAGCCAGGGTTATCAAAGCTATTACTACTTTTATATTATACACATAAAGACATCCTCCATCTCCAACTTTTATTCCTAAGTAAAAATTCTCCATGGTGTAAATCAGTGCTTCTTAAATTATGGCCCACAACCCCAAATGAATGAAAAAAGTTTAAGCAGCACTGGTGTAAATTAATGGTAGTCTTTAAAATGTGGGGTCTGGAAATAAAGACAAAAAATGTTTTGCCAAAAAAAAAAAAAAAAAAAAAAAAAGAATTTTTTTTAAAAATGGGGAGAGAGTGGAAGAGAGGTAGAAAGAATGGAGAGAGTGGAAGAGAGGTAGAAAGAATGGAGAGAGTGGAAGAGAGGTAGAAAGAATGGAGAGAGTGGAAGAGAGGTAGAAAGAATGGAGAGAGTGGAAGAGAGGTAGAAAGAATGGAGAGAGTGGAAGAGAGGTAGAAAGAATGGAGAGAGTGGAAGAGAGGTAGAAAGAATGGAGAGAGTGGAAGAGAGGTAGAAAGAATGGAGAGAGTGGAAGAGAGGTAGAAAGAATGGAGAGAGTGGAAGAGAGGTAGAAAGAATGGAGAGAGTGGAAGAGAGGTAGAAAGAATGGAGAGAGTGGAAGAGAGGTAGAAAGAATGGAGAGAGTGGAAGAGAGGTAGAAAGAATGGAGAGAGTGGAAGAGAGGTAGAAAGAATGGAGAGAGTGGAAGAGAGGTAGAAAGAATGGAGAGAGTGGAAGAGAGGTAGAAAGAATGGAGAGAGTGGAAGAGAGGTAGAAAGAATGGAGAGAGTGGAAGAGAGGTAGAAAGAATGGAGAGAGTGGAAGAGAGGTAGAAAGAATGGAGAGAGTGGAAGAGAGGTAGAAAGAATGGAGAGAGTGGAAGAGAGGTAGAAAGAATGGAGAGAGAGAGAGGAAGAGAGGAGACAAAAATCCTTCAAATATGCTACATTGATAAGAAATTGAAATTGATTGAAAGAAAAGCGATATAATTCAATTTGAAGGAAATAGAATATTACCTGCATGAACACACAAACTGTGTATTCCAGTCTGTTTGAGGATAAGCAGCAAATAATCTGATGACAGTTCTCAAAAATAGAATCAGCTACAGACAAGCCTTCAGCAAGAGTTGGATAAAAAAAACCCTGCTTAAACAGGTAGAACAAATCCACTTTCAAGTTGGAACTCCAATCAAAGAGATTTTTCTGATCAAATGAGAAAACACAAACTACTTTTCAAACCCATCAGAGAGCAGTGTGATCACATCAAAGATATGTATAATCATAAGCAATTATTTCAACTATGAGCTGTTTATGTAACTCAGGATATCACAGACAGGATTTATTAAACTTTCATTAAACTAATGAAAAGAGTACTGAACTGTTACATGATATCTGTCTTCTTATATGACAATGAATACTGGACAATTTCAAAGATGATGAAGAGACTTGAAGCATAGAAATGTGGTTCTACAGAAGGATACTTTGGATACCATGGACAGAACATGTGAGCAACAAGGAAGTTTTAGAGAAAATGGAAACAAGAAAGAAATTTATACTTAACATCAGAAAGAGATAGTTGAAATTTCTAGGGCACATAATGAGGAAAGAGGGCTTGGCAAATCTGATGCTCACAGGATAGATTGAAGACAAGAGGAAAACAACACATAACCTACTTAGTGAACTTGAGCATATGGATGGCAGAACAGGGTTTATGAGAAATAACAAAAAGACAACATTTATTAAGAGCTACAATGAACAGGAAATTGTGGAGAGACATGATCACCTATGTCCCAAAAGGACACAGCACATAAAGAAAATATTGCAAAGTAGTTCAGAATTAAAAAATCAAAAAAAAAATCTATACTATAATAATGTTATATTTTAGCAATTGACTGTTTTTAAACTTTGCCTCTATAAGTAAAACGTATGTTTTTCCTCATCACTGACTACTTTAGTACTACTCTGCTATTTTCAAACTAAATGTTTCTGATGGGAAAGGGTAAAAAATTGAAAAAGAAAAAGTAAAAATGACTGAACTTGAGAATAGAAAGAAATATTTTCTGGTTGTTATCTAATCAAAGAAATCCAAAAGCCACAAATAAACAGATATCTGTGTAAAGAAAGAAATCTGGCAAATGAAAAGAAATTAATATTCTTCGTATTTATTGGAATAAAACTTAACTTGGTCATCATTTTGCAGAAAATAGAACTTTCACATTGAATATTACAAAGACAAATGGATCCTTGTATAAAGAATTGGAAGTGAAATAAAAATTTTGGTAATTAAAAGAAAGCACATGAGGAAGAATTAGCAAATTAAATAATCTTTATTATTGCTTTCACTAATTAGGTAAAATGTGATATTCAACTAAATTTTGAAGCTGTCTATACTCAACACTGATTTTCTTGGAGGATCATGCATTTATTATTTTTTTTTTTTTTTTCTTTCTTTCTGATCATCTTTCTCCTACTTTTTACATGAAAAACATTCGAATCATTTCAAACAAAAAACAACATTAAGTGGCTGCAAGGGACACAACTTATTGTAGAAACTCTTAAAAAATATTGCATTTATTTCTCTTCAAGAATGAAAATGAAACAAGACAGATCTGTCATCAATGGATTACATTCAGGATTTTGGGGTTCTTTTTAATAAAAAATTAAAATCAAATAAAAACATATAAAGTTGCCATGAGCTGAAAAGTTAAGAGCTCAGCCCAAAATCTGACCCATGTCCATACATTTATTTATTTATTTTTTTTTTTTTTTTTTTTGTAAATCTCTTCTTGGTTAAACTAGAACTTTTTGGCACTTATATAATTTCAATTGAATATAAAAACTGCCAGTTTTTTGTCTGTAAAAAAAAACAAAAAAACAACGTATTAATATAACTGTCATCTGGACAGTTTTAATATTATCTTAGGTTTCAAATTCATTTCATTTTTTATTTCACAGATTGTTTATTTCTTGTCCCCACCACATAAACCCATTTTTCTAGTAAAATCTTGTATTTTCAATCTTCATTATCTAAGAGATTCATTTTATGATCTGATGAAATAGTGATATACATTGACAGAAGGAATATTATCATTAATATTATTATTAAAGATTTGGAGCTGGTGAGGATTATCCAAATTTTTCAATAGAAAATAGAAACTTCCTTAAGAAAAAAAAACAACCTATTCAGGATGAATGGCAAATTCATGCTGGCATAAAGAAATATACTCTAAAACATAACCTTTTAGTTTTAGTGATATTTTAGAAATTTAATTTTTTGGTCCTTTTTTTTATTATTATTCTCTGTAGTTAAAAGAAATAAATAAATGTAAAAGCTATTTTTCTTGGAGATGATGAAAAATATTTCTTGGCTAAAAGAATATAGCGTTTTGGCAGCTTAACATCAATGAGAATAAAAAAAAAGTCAAGAAATTCTTTTTCACTATTACCTTCCCAATCCCCACCAGACCAAATTGATCAAATGTAACTGGAAATAAACACAATGGAATTATCTATTTACGAAAATTAGACTTTTTAAAATTTATTAACGGAATCTGAACTTTCAAATTCACATTATTTCTTTAAATTCCAATCTTAGTATAATCAGAATTCTTTGAAATCTGTATGAAAAATGAAATTCCTTTCCTCTTGAAAGCCATGCAAATTTAGAAAGACAAAAATCAAAGAGAAATGCAATCTCTTCACACAACAGTTCTTTCCTATTCATTCTAAAATCTACTTGGATCACTGCAACAGGAAGCAATGGCTATCAAGATTATCCTTTGCCAAATCAATCTAAGCTTAGAAAACAAGCAAATCACCTCACCATGGAGCAATGGTATTCTAGCAATTTTCTCATAACATTATGACTGTCACACAATTGTGCCAGCCAGACCAAATTACATCTCACCATAGAGCAGTGGTTAGGAAATTTGTCCAGCTTGTCTCATTATTTATAGGAAATTTAGTCTTTGCCATAGACAACTCCCTCTTGTAACCTTTTGTACTGTATTCAAGCTCATTATGATATTGATGCTCCCCCCCAAAACCTATGTTAGTTAAAATTCAAAAAAAGAAAATTATATATCTTTAGCTACAGCATTAATTAATCCTAACACTTTATTACAGCAAAAACTTTCATAGGATGTCAAAACAAAACATCAGCTATATGACAAAGCATTCTTGAAGCAGTCTCAATTGTTGTTCAAGTATTGTCCAGTTCAGCATTTCAAAAATGCAAAAGAAGGTATAGCTATGTTTCATAGATTATGCAAATGCATTTGATAAAGTATGTCACAAAGAAATCTTGAAACTGCTAGGTAACCTTGACATGTGTGAGAAGAATATTAGAATAATGCCCAACCTCTACTGGCAGCAAAGCACTTGCATGTGGATAGAAAATGAATTCAGTAAATATACAAAAATAGAAAGGGGTGTAAGACAAGGTGATGTCTTCTCAATAGATTTATTCAAATGATACAGTGAGGCAATTCTCAGCGAATTAGAAGTCCTTCCAGGATTCATTATTTTGACCACAATCTTAACAACATGCAGATGACACGGTGTTGATAGGGGGACAGAGAAAGGAAACTACAAGAACTCGGAAAGGATGGAGTGAAAGAAGTAAAAAGAAAGGATTAAACGTTAATCGCAAGAAGGCAGGATGCATGATTGTTATTAAAAGGAACCGAACCCCAACATGCAAATTACAAATTGGAGATACCAAAATCAAACAAGTACAATTTAAATATCTGGGAAGTGTTTTAACAGATCACAGAACGTGTGACACTGAAATTTGCTATTGGGATAACAAAAAATGCCTTCCAAAAACTAAGAACAATATTAAAAAACAGGAAAATTTCATTAGAAACAAAGGAAAGGGTACTGAACTGTTACATAATATCAGTTCTACTATATGCAGTGAATGCCGGATAATCTTTCACAGATGAAGAGATTGAAGCAACAGAAATATTGTTCTACAGAAGTATTCAGTCCATGGTATCCTCAGCACCTTTCTGTAGAACCACATTTCTGTTGCTTCAAGTCTCTTCTTTATCATTGAGGAGATTTATATGGCAATGAATGCTGGACAGAGTACAGATATCACGTAACAGTTCAGTACTTTTTCTTTGTTTCTAATGAAGTTTTTCTGTCTCTTAATACTCTTAGCTTTTGGAATGAATCTTTAGCTCTCCCAATGCATCTTTGGATCTTAGTATCACACTTCCCAGATATTTAAAGTTTTAACTTGTTTGATTTTTTTGCATCCCCAATTTGTAATTTGCACTTTGGGCCAATAACCCTTTTTGCTGATAACCATGCACTGTGTCTTCTTGTAGTATTTCTCAAATGACTTTTTCTTTTTTAAACTGTCTTCAACTCTGGCTAATTTATTCTGTTTGAATTTTTGGAATTGAATTACTTTCATTACTTACAATCAAACTAATATCCTCATCTTTGTTGTTACTATCACAGGACACTCGCCTAGAAGACTAATGTGTTGATTTGTAAATTTGGTGGTACTGTAAATGCAAGTTCAAACCATAGACTATATAGTACAGATTCCATGAAAACAAGACTAGCAATAACTGTAGTACTAAAAAGAGAACAAGATGAGATTATCCCTAGACATGGACCACAGAAGGGGAAGAATCTACCCGCACAGATTAAATAAAGGGTTCAGTTCAAAATTCTATGAAAGTTACCAGGATGAAGGCAGCTGTAGAGCACAATAATAGAAATGTAATAGTAATAACAAAAAGGCGGATATTAGTCAGGCTATAAAGAATGGAAATATTTTAGCATCTTTAATTGTGGATTCCTTCATTTTGATTTTATCCAGGCTTTCAAGCCTCTAGCAGTGATTGAACAGTGGCACTCAAATAAATGGTAAGCTCTTGATTTGAACGCATGTCCTTTTGACCTCACGGAGAGGCTGGTTGAATGGAACAGCTGCTCTGGCTTACCTTCAAGAACCCTACAATTTGGTCAGTTAAGTTTCTAACAAGCTCAAAAATGGAAAAACAATCAAGCCATATGCAGTACTTTAAGGACAAAGCTGTACATATAGTTTGGGGGGGAGGGTTCCTTTCTTGATAACAAGTCTCTTGCTTCAGTTTCTTTTATTGAAGACATCTATCCTGTCTCATCTGAATCATCTTCATATCACTGTATCAAAAATGTTCATCTTCTTGGTTACACTAGGGTACAAATAATAAGCATTGGTTCCAATTCAATTATGGGAACGATTGCAAAACACTTCCCTCTCTCCAAATTTATAAGCAAAACCTACACAAATGCATGCTGGGATATCTTCCTAGACAATAAGACATTTCTTGGTGTCATCTGACTGGTCCCGATCTGTCTTATCTTGAATTCAGAACACTACGTTCATTAATCTGAATCTGCTTGTCTGTCAACCCCAAATCTTACTTTGTGAACTTTTGCCTTATTACTTTTTACTTGCATATATTGTTTGCTTGCTTTGTAATTTTTTTTTTCTTGTTTATTGCAACCTTTCTCAGTTCTGTTTTTTTGCACAGTTCTGCCATTTATTTACATCTGACCATTGGCCACTCACTCTACAATAAGTGACATTAAACTCTGTTAAAGTGAGAACCAGAAACACTTCTATTTTATAAAGTCTATGAAAAGTCCTAATTCTAAACTTTCTGATGGTCTTTGTAAAAAAAACAGTTTGTATGGATTAAGAGAAGAGACAAGAGCAGAAAAAACTCTTCAAAAAGCTTACAACTCTTAGTTTAAAAAGTAAGTTCTAACATAGGTTATTGTATAAATGCTTACAGAATTCAGCTTAGTCTGGTACAAAGGCAGAATTGTGAGGCTTCCAATGTGACAAATTATAGTATTGTCTGAGAGAATCACTAACTAGGATCAACAATTCTTCAAGAATAAACTTGTTTCAGACTCTGAAGAAACATCACTTTTAGCACAATACAAAAAAAAAAAAAAGTCTTGGAATACAAACTTCAACATAAAAATTATACATTACCAAAATGTTGAATTTTCAAACTTACCTGGAAAAAAAAAAAAAAGTACATTTAGTGGTGAAAATAAAACAAATTCTAATTTCAGTTATTAAAGTAGCAAAAGCAACTGTTAATGCTAGACAAGTGAGGTTCATGCAATATGAAACATAAAATCTCAAGTCTTACTTGGCAAGGAAACCTTTCAGAAGACAACAACTTTTGTTTCATAGGCAATGGCAAACCACAGATAAATACTGACCAAAAATAGAAGAACTTAACAAAAGAAGAAATATGAATAATGAAAGGCTGAATAAATGCCTTGGAAGAATAGACAAACTTCTAAAAGAATGAAACAATTTTACAATGCATAAAGTTAAGAATTAAGAGAACACAAAGAAAGAGCAAAACAATTTATATATTTACAATAAAATGCAGTTAATGGCTCTTATTGTTCAATCGTTGGAAAGTATTTATCATCAAAAGAAATTTGTTGTCAGGTAATTTTTATGAATAAAAATAGAAATCGTTTTCTTGCTTCAGTATCATTGTTGTAGTCATCGATGACATTCTGCTAGGAACATAAGAAACGATAGAATGAAAAACTCTTTGCCATTGAATCAAAAGTATCAACAAAGCCCACACACATTTGTAAGACAATCATTCTCAAATGAAGCTCCTCATGTTAAATTCAGTTATTTGCTTTTGTCAAAAATAAAATAGAAAATAATTTTCCTGGCTTATGTCTGGTTAGATTAAGGAAATTAATATTTTTTTTTTATAAGAGATTTATTTTTTTTATTGTTATCTTTTTAAAACTGGTCAGAATATCGAGGCATTATTGCAAGAGACTGAAATAAAGAAAACATGAAACAAAAATATGCTTCAATAAAACATGAGAGTTACTCAGTAGAACAAAAAATAAATTTTAAAAAAAAAGAAAAATGTCCCCTCCCCCACCTTACTAATACAGAATAAGTAATATAATACCTTTTGTGTCTGTCTATATTTCTGAGATGAGGTATTATGTACAGTATTTACATTAGTCGGACTATTGTCCTCATTTTTGTCACAACATTTTGGCCATTGTACGCTCCGGCCTTCTTCAGGTGGTTGGAATTTCAAACAGAACCCTTTATTTCGATCACTGGGGTAGACTGTTCTAGTTCCACGAGCCATGTTTGATGGATGTCAGTTATCAGTTATCTCCTGTTAATTTTCCCTCTGAAAGTTCTCCACTGCCTTAACCGGGTATTGAACTCACACTCTTTGGGTCTGTCACTGGATCTAACCAACGCCTTTATCCACTGTGCCATGTGTCCTTAAGGCAATGGAGAACTTTCAGAGGGAAAATTAACAGGAGATAACTGATAACTGACATCCATCAAACATGGCTCGTGGAACTAGAACAGTCTACCCCAGTGATCGAAATGAAGGGTTCAGTTCGAAATTCCAACCACCTGAAGAAGGCCGGAGCGTACAACGGCCGAAACGTTGTGACAAATTTGGCGACAAAGATGAGGACAATAGTCCGACTAATGTAAATACAATACCTTTTGTATTTTTCCAAATCAAAATAATTCGATTAGTAAAAAAAAAAAAAAAAATATTCTACATGTAGAAAGTAAAACTTGGAATCCAATTAATTTAAAAGTTATTGCATAAACATTCAATTGATATCATTGGCTATCATGGATTTTAGAAGACTGATCTTTTAGGGAATTAAAGTCATTTTAAACAATTGAATGAAAACTAAATCTACTTCTCATGCTCCTTAAAATTATTTGAAATGAGTGTATAAATCTTTCTTTGACTTACATGCCTTTTTACAACACAGAGCATTTCCTTAAGGTTTTAAGACTAGCTGATGTGATGTGCAAAAGAAAATGTTTGCCATGGAATATATATTTAACTGATATGACAATATGATGCCACACGCTGACAGAGGACCTGAAAATACTTATAAAATGAAAATAGAATCATTCAACTTCCCCACCCCTAAGGGAACTCTAATTCTACAGACACCTACCACTGGTAAATAGGATTTAGACAGCATCTAGTAAACAACCAACTGGCACTGAAATATAGCAGTGCTCATGAAGAATTCTAAGGATTTCTGTGATATTTTCACAAATTCGTGTTTCTTCCTCTGGGAGTGAATTTGTCAACAATTCAAGATAAAACCAAATTTTTGGGAAAAGAAAGAAAAAAGAAAGAAAGAAAAAAGAAAGAAAGAAAAAAGAAAGAAAGAAAAAAGAAAGAAAGAAAAAAGAAAGAAAGAAAAAAGAAAGAAAGAAAAAAGAAAGAAAGAAAAAAGAAAGAAAGAAAAAAGAAAGAAAGAAAAAAGAAAGAAAGAAAAAAGAAAGAAAGAAAAAAGAAAGAAAGAAAAAAGAAAGAAAGAAAAAAGAAAGAAAGAAAAAAGAAAGAAAGAAAAAAGAAAGAAAGAAAAAAGAAAGAAAGAAAAAAGAAAGAAAGAAAAAAGAAAGAAAGAAAAAAGAAAGAAAGAAAAAAGAAAGAAAGAAAAAAGAAAGAAAGAAAAAAGAAAGAAAGAAAAAAGAAAGAAAGAAAAAAGAAAGAAAGAAAAAAGAAAGAAAGAAAAAAGAAAGAAAGAAAAAAGAAAGAAAGAAAAAAGAAAGAAAGAAAAAAGAAAGAAAGAAAAAAGAAAGAAAGAAAAAAGAAAGAAAGAAAAAAGAAAGAAAGAAGAAAGAAAGAAAGAAGAAAGAAAGAAAGAAGAAAGAAAGAAAGAAGAAAGAAAGAAAGAAAGAAAAAAGAAAGAAAGAAGAAAGAAAGAAAGAAAGAAAAAAGAAAAAAGAAAAAAGAAAGAAAGAAAGAAAGAAAAAAGAAAGAAAGAAAGAGAGAAAAAAGAGAGAAAAAAAGAAGAGAGAAATAAAGGAGAGAGAGAAATAAGGAGAGAGAGAAATAAGGAGAGAGAGAAATAAGGAGAGAGAGAAATAAGGAGAGAGAGAAAAAAGAAGAGAGAGAAAAAAAGAAGAGAGAAAAAAGAAGAGAGAGAAAAAAGAAGAGAGAAAAAAGAAGAGAAAAAAGAAGAGAGAAAAAAAGAAGAGAGGAAAAAAAGGAAAAGAGGAAAAAAAGGAAAAGAGGAAAAAAGAGGAAAAAAAGAGGAAAAAAAGAGGAAAAAAGAGGAAAAAAGAGGAAAAAAAGAGGAAAAAAAGAGGAAAAAAGAGGGGAAAAAAGAGGAAAAAAGAGGAAAAAAAGAAAAGAGGAAAAAAAGAAA
Source organism: Acanthosepion esculentum (assembly GCA_964036315.1). NCBI lineage: Eukaryota > Metazoa > Mollusca > Cephalopoda > Sepiida > Sepiidae > Acanthosepion > Acanthosepion esculentum. The sequence continues at coordinate 2,157,338 of OZ038480.1, read as the reverse complement.
AGAGGAAAAAAAGAAAAGAGGAAAAAAAGAAAAGAGGAAAAAAAGAAAAGAGGAAAAAAAGAAAAGAGGAAAAAAAGAAAACAGGAAAAAAAGAAAACAGGAAAAAAAGAAAAGAGGAAAAAAAGAAAACAGGAAAAAAGAAAAGAGGAAAAAAGAAAAGAGGAAAAAAAGAAAAGAGGAAAAAAAGAAAAGAGGAAAAAAAGAAAAGAGGAAAAAAAGAAAAGAGGAAAAAAAGAAAAGAGGAAAAAAGAAAAGAGGAAAAAAGAAAAGAGGAAAAAAAGAAAAGAGGAAAAAAGAAAAGAGGAAAAAAGAAAAGAGGAAAAAAGAAAAGAGGTAAAAAGAAAAGAGGAAAAAAAGAAAAGAGGAAAAAAAGAAAAGAGGAAAAAAGAAAAGAGGAAAAAAGAAAAGAGGAAAAAAGTAAGGGGAAAAAAAGAAAAGAGGAAAAAAAGAAAAGAGGAAAAAAGAAAAGAGGAAAAAAGAAAAGAGGAAAAAAGAAAAGAGGAAAAAAGAAAAGAGGAAAAAAAGAAAAGAGGAAAAAAAGGAAAGCGGAAAAAAGAAAAGAGGAAAAAAGAAAAGAGGAAAAAAAGAAAAGAGGAAAAAAAGAAAAGAGGAAAAAAAGAAAAGAGGAAAAAAAGAAAAGAGGAAAAAAAGAAAAGAGGAAAAAAAGAAAAGAGGAAAAAAGAAAAGAGGAAAAAAGAAAAGAGGAAAAAAGAAAAGAGGAAAAAAAGAAAAGAGGAAAAAAGTAAGGGGGAAAAAAGAAAAGAGGAATAAAAGAAGAGTAAAAAAGGAAAAAAAAAAGAAAAGAGGAAAAAAGGAAAAAAAAAAACACCTTTACAAGAAGATCATAACATCTGATTTGTTTGAAACAAAGTAAATTTTGTACATTAAAAAACAATGAAAAGAAATGAAGCATTTAAATGCTTTAATAATGTTTTTAGGTTAATTGCGATGATTTACAGTTTGACCGAAATATTCTTCAACAGTCAAGCCTGACTCTGCTTCTTAAATAGATTTACTCTCAACAATTGAAGTGGCTGAATTTATCATTTTTGTTTTGATTGCTAATCTATCTCTTCACAAAATGATAGCTTTACTTCAAAATCAAGAAATGGCTGTTATCCAATTAGCTGCAATTGGCCTTTCACTCCTTTTTTTAGCTGTGTTTCTAACCTGTGTTCAAAATTTAGACTTGAAAATTTCACTTAACATAAATAAATAAAAATGAAATATGTTTTCTTTCTAATAGCTCATTTTGATGAGCTTCATTTATCAAATTTTACAATTTTAATACTTGTTCAGAAACACAGATAATGACCAAACAGCATTATAAAAAAATTGCTAAGCAACTTGACTTAGATAGAAATCAAAAATTTTAAGAGCATAGTCTGAAAGTGTGAAATTAATCATTGTTAATCCAGAAGTTATTTGGGTTAATATTCTTATCCTTGTTGTGGTTCATTGTCATTCTACAGGTGTAACATCACCTCTGGCAGGAGAGAATCCTTATGTGAGCTGAAGAGAGACGTACGTGTCAGAAATTCTTATAGGCAAATTTAAGAAGAGTTAAGGATCTATAATAAGAAACCTTGCCAATCAGACAAAACAAATGTGTTAAATGAAAGAATCCAAGTTACCTACATACTCACAGATAAAAGGAAAACAAAAAGATGAAAAAGTTAACAGAAACAGGTAGAGACATTCAATGACATCTCTCTATATCTCTATGACTCTGACATACACAGAAATTTTATAACAATATCTGGTTTGAAAACCTAATAATCCAAATAATATTTTAATTAGTCATATCCTGAGGTATCATGAGTAGAATTTGGTAAATAAACATGTTAAACTTTCATTCACTCTCTAATCGTAACAGCAAATTTAGTACAAAAAAATTATCATAGTAACAACTCTATTTGAATCTGTTATCCCTTAGAAAGGTTTGGGATTTTCTTACTGCTGCCCACTGATTTCACCACCCACTCCACTTAGCTTTAGTCATCTTTACTAACAAACTAAATATTTCTTGTGGTTGGGGAAAAATAAAACATTAAATTTTGCAATTTTCTAATGTAAAATTTGTTAGAGCAAGTTTTGGAATTTCATCTGTAGGTTAGACATTCAAAGTGTGTGTGTGTGGGGGGGGGGTTGTTAATCAAAGAATTCAGAAAAGTTACAGACAAAAAAGTAAAAGTAGAAATAGGCATGAATTAACAAGAATTAAAACATTGTAAAAACTCAAAGCACAAAGGAAGAAGAAGTATGTCAGATTTTTTTAGAACAGACTTAATATTGAGGGCATGCATTTAAGTAAGATGTCCGACACAATAAAACAGAAGACAAATACAGAGGTATGAAGATTAAATATGAATTTTGATTGCCAAGGACAAACAATCCAACAGAAATTCACCATGTTGGAATTATCTAGTGTCACTGATACTCTCAAAAGTTCAACAGTCAGTGAACAAATTGATAGCAATTGTGTTTGGAAAAGCAAAAATTCACTGTTCATGTACTTGATATTACATGAGCAGACAATGCAATCAGATATTGTGAAAACACTGGATAAACTGATGTTTGGCATCCATCAAGAGATCAGCATGTCAACATAAAGGTGTTGTTCTGCTGCAGGAAAATGCTACCACCACACATGCGAGGTGGCATAGCTCCAGTAATAGAGTTTTACGACATCCACTGCATAATTATAAAGAAGTCAATCAGAACTGTTTGGACTCCTCACAAATGACCCTTATTGAAGAGGTGCAAATTTAGCATCACTGCAAATAATAATCTTTCTTCAAAGATGGTATTTATGTTCTTGCACATGGAAGGAGAGAAGAAAGGACTAAATGTCAATCGTAAGAAGAGAGAATGCATGGTCATTAGCAAAAGGAACAGCCCAACACGCAAATTACAAATTGAAAATATCAAAACCAAGCAAGTACAACAAAAAGACAAGAGTGCTAAAATGTAATATCAGTCCTCCTATATGGCACTGAATACTGGACAAGAAGAGACTTGAAGTAACAGAAATGTGGTTCTACAGAAGGATGCTGAGAATACCATGGACTGAACATGTGAGCAATAAAGTTTTTATAGAAAATGGAAACAAAAAAACACACTTCAGAAAGAGATAGTTGAAATTTCTAGGATACATAATGAGGAAAGAGGGGCTTGGAAACAATGACACTCACAGGACATAATGACTGTAAGAGGGAGAGAGGAAAACAGTGTATAACCAAGCTTGTGTAAATGGATGGCAGGACAGGAAACTGTGGAGAGCCATAATTGCCAATGTCCTGCAATTACATGGCACAAAGAAGCATCACAACCAATGGGACAATTGCTTTAATCTCAATAACAACTAAATGGTAAAAGTGGAACGTAGTAACATTTGCACAGTTTCATTTGTTTGCCAATAAAGGGCAGCAACTTTTTTTTTTAATCTCTTGGATTAATGCACTGTAAATAACAAAAATGTATTGCCCACCATTTATTTAATAATTCATTTAAAATCATGAAGAATTTTCCAGTGGTCAAGAATTAAGATAAGCATTACTGACAGAATAGGGACTTGTCAACAGCCAGTCACAGCTAATCCAATCAGTACTTTTATTCATAAATATAGCATACCTAATATATATATATATATATATATATATATATATATTTTTAAACATACAATGTTTGTTGGTTGGCACATGTGATACCCTGTCTTTATCAGCCGCCAACCAGGGATGATATATATAAGAGAGAGAGAGAGAGAGATATTAGTTTTAAAGTATGCTATATTTATGGGTTAAAATACTCAATATCAGGGATAGAGTATATATAAATATAAAAATGGACATTAAAGTCAACACCAAGAGGCAACAGTCTGTTTTGTGCTAAAAGCAATCGTTAGGATGGATATATATATATATATTTGCAATATTTGATAAGAACAAAAAGGAGAAAATAAACGATCATTATTTATACATTATTTGTATGAACAGATTTTTTTAAAATTATATTTACCCATTTCCCAAATAACTGACTACATTTTTGACAAGTTGCAAAAATGATTCCAATACAGAATCAAAGTCTGCATTCAGAATCCAAAAGTGTCTATAATTATTAAAAATAGAATTGCAATGAAGATGGTGTAACATTCACTAATCATTAATGGTAGATTATAATAATACAAAGTATTCTTGCAAAATTTATTCTGATCGATGCATTAAGCAGTGAGCGACAACAGTTTTTATATTTAAATGTTGCATGCAAATTCTCCAATAACAAAACCAACAGCTATCAATTTTCAGTGATTGACTCTTGTGTTGGCCTCGACAAAAACAAGGTGAGTGGGGAAACGGAAGCTTGCACTTTGTTTTTGCTGTAAAGTATCAATTATTTTCTGTTCAACTGCCATTTGGTGGATTGGCTTTTGCAGGTCACAAGTATCACTTGGCTATCAAACTCGACCAAAGTAAAACCAAAATCTTTACTCTTGGTAAGCAGTGGCCTTTTTGTGTATTTCTTTAACTAAAGAACAATCTTAAATTTATACATTGTTATATAAGAGTTTCAAAGATTGTTATTCCTACGATTGTCAAAATCTCAATTGTTGGATTTGAAATGAAGAAAAATGTTCATATCAAAAAGAATCTTGATTGTTAAACAATCTTTTTTTTTTTTTTTTTTTTAAACTCCGTTTCACCCCATGCAAGGTAGTAAAGCCATTAAGACACAAGGGGTTACTGGATGGGGTAGAACGAGGAACAAAAACATTACTAATGAGCGGGAACAAAAAGAGTAATCAGGAGGATAGTAGATAGCAATTGACATAGCATTTAAATTTTTACAGATTAAAGTTGGCTGGAAAGTATGGAGCCAGAAGCGAGTTCCACATGTGAGAAGTGCAGGATAAGAAAGTGTTAGAATAGAAATTACAGCTACATTTAGCTAGCTCAACTGTAAACCGAGATTTTGTTGCCAGTCTAGTTTATTTTAATAAGTTCTTTTCCAATATATAACTAAAGAAAAAAAAAAAACATGGACAAGAAATCAGTGTTGATTTTGAACAAGAAAGTAGTTTTACCAGTCGATGTACTTAGTATTTATAAATTTGCATAAATAAATATTTCTTGATTTAAACTTTCTCTTTTCTTTTTGTTTAAGGACAGTGATAGATTGAATTTTCTTTATCTTATCCAGAATGATTTCTTTTTTCTTCTTTCTCTTTAAACATTTATACACAACTGATATAGTGGGTTAAATGATAGTACAAAAAATATTACACAAATACAAAACTCCCATTAAAATCAAACTATCGTAAAAAGAACAAAATCCAGTTTCTACTATTATTGATTTCTCTTCAACCTAAAACCGAAAAGCCTGGATCTTCATAAATCAACTTCCACCCGATTATACTATTTTTACTATTGACTGTTTTTTAAAAGTTAATACGACCTCCAACAATTGATAACTTTTGCCAATTAAAATAGGAAAAATATGAAAGTTTCTGTCACTAATACTTACCTATTCAGTGAATAAATGTACATATGGTAGTCATTTGTCAGATTAACATTGCAAATCATACTAGCCAAATGAAAGCAGTCATGTAGACAGGTTGCTCACCTACAGAAGAAACCACTGTACATAAGTCATATTACTGCGACAAGTCATAGTTTGTCCATTTCTTTGACATAATGCAAATTTCCTATTTTGGGATTTGATTTCAATACAAATTTTGAGTTCCATTGTTGTACCTTTTTTATTACAGCCTGAATTCCTCTTATTATTGTTGCCTTTTAAAGAATGAAATTTGAAATGAAGACTTGAACACAAAACTCACACCTTGTAATTTGGCTTTGTAGATGTTGCCTAAACGACTTCTAAAGTTGATTAAGTAGAGTACAAATTCATCAGCCACCCCTTTTCTCTTAAATTATCTCCAATATCTTTGTTTTCCAAGAGTTATGGCTAATTTACAAAAATGCTTTACTTCTAAAAGCCAATTGCTAATATATTTTGAATTTTGCTATTTGTGATAAATTCTTTCAGAGGTGGAGGTATATTGAAAATAAGTTGTACTAATTTGAACTACTAATGAGAGGAAAGTCATTTTAACATTTAGTAGCACTGGTCTCCCAATCTGCTACTTCTAGCACATTCTGACTAATGGCAGAAATGAAACAAAATGCTTCAACATCTTTCTTTTCTCCTTTTGTATTTATCTTCTTTTTCTATCGGAGCACATTTGTGTCGGACAATGTATATATTGATATGACTTAAGATTAAATTTAGATTTTCTCATGCATAGTAAGCAAAAATTATTGGTGCAGAAATTATAGTAGCAATATGTACAGTATTTAATATTAATAATTTGACAAGTTCAACCTATTATTAACAAATCTCTAAAGAGCTATCAAAGACTTTGTCTGCTTTCATCAGCTTTGTCTCAATGTCAAAGAGATTGAATGCTTCAAAGAGATTAATGGACAGCGGTCGGTTTCCAAGAATTCACTCCAGTGACCAGTTCACTTCATTGAATAAATATTAACTGAAATAGCATCAGAGGCAATTTTTAGCCCAAAAGTACAAACAAAGGTCAAGCAATAACGAGTGTAATTAGTATAATCAATAGAAGAGCAAAGTGCCATGTCCAGCAACAATAATGGCCACAGCTTTGGCTAACAAGAGCTAAAACCAGATTGGGACAAATTGAGAGATTCCAGCTATTCCCTCAGTTTTTAGCTAAACATGTGACAGAATCAATTGCTAATTAAAAAAAAGTGCATAAAAATATAAAATTATGAAATATAAAATTATGAAGATACATATTCATATACAGACACACACATACATACATAAAAATACATATCAATATGAAAATCTAAAAGTATACACATGCATACATACACACCCCCATCTATACACACACACAAAACATACAGATACATATAGGCACATAAGCGTGCAGAAAATCATACACACACAAACACATTATATATATATATATATATATATATATATATTTGCATACACATATACAAAAACACAAACAACTATACATAAATACATATGCATAATTATATATACACACACAAACATACATATATATATATATATATATATATATATATATTCGCATGATGGACTCTCCCGTCGAACTCGACGTATGAGGGTCAGGCAGATCAGTTCCCAGAAACTGAAAGCCCGGCACCGACACATGAGATTTGATTATAGTGGTGAAGGCTTTGTGCAGGGCCATCCACACTTTTTGGAGGGACGAATACAGGGACCTGGTGCAGCGAATGCCACAAGGTCCCCAAACAACCCTCCGCAGGTTTTCAATTCAGAGTTGTCCTTCTCCTAAACCAGTTGCCATCCAAGGCTATAGAACCCAGTCTGTCCTCATTCGCATACACATATACAAAAACACAAACAACTATACATAAATACATATGCATAATTATATATAACAAAAAATATATTATATATAAAACAGGTAAAATTAATCTGTAAATTAAGGTTATAGATAGTGTAGGGAAGAAAACCACATGAAGGATGCTATATGAACACTGCGAATACATGTATTCATACATGTTAGTGTCATACAAAACATTCGATACTTCAAGTGTAAAATTCTCAAAAATAAATGTTACTTGGGAATTCTGAAAACATTTTTTAATGAAGACAAGTTCACTACATTGGTTCAGTAATTCATTGGTGAATTATAATAATTAAATATGGGAACACCAATGAATTTCAATGATAGATGTGTTTAACACACCACTTTTTTTATTATTTAAGCAGTATAAATTATGCCTACTGGCCTATGCAATTGAGAGACTTACTAAAAAAATGTGCTCTCTGGCAAGGTTCAAACCTGTGTCCACCATTGTCAGGGAAAGCACTATCTGATCTGGCGTGCTTTAGACCACTTGGCAACAGGGAACATCATCGCCCAGTATGTAATAAATAATGTTGGATTAAAATAAAATTAAAAAAATAAAAAATTAAAAAAAACATTGACACAGTAACTGACAGAAGTCAAAAAATCTAACTTCAAACACCAATTTTGTAATGACCAACTTAGGCCTTAAAATCTTTTATGAATTCATTTATAGCTTTAACTAAAACTCTTAACATTATTTTCCCACTAAAAATATCACTTTGCATATCCTCGTTGTTATTGCCCGCAGATGAAAATGTATCACAAAATGTTAAGTACAAGATTAACTTGTAGCCCACATCTTAATAGGAAATAGCAACCATATTAGTTAACTCATGGTTGCTAGTCAGTTTGTGTGCGTGTAAAAAAGTGGTTGGTCAGAGTTGAATAGGCTAGGAAACAGTAGTATTAAAAAGTTGTTCAATACACACATAAATAAATAAAATTTTAGCATACAGAGCTTTTAAATTTAAAAATTAAGAGATCAGCCATTCAACCTTGGTTTCAACCTTTTGGTATCTTATAGTGATTTTTCATTTTTTTCTTTTTCTTTTTTTAGCCTGAATGTTCTGAAGATACCAAAAGGTTGAAAACAAAGAAATATGATTGGCTTATATATATATATAGAGAGAGACATGATTGAGTTAGATGTAAATATGTCTCTCTCCCCACTCACTTCCTCACTTCGTTAATTTACATATGCTTAGTACTGCCCATCAAAAATGTGTAAATTTCTTTTCATTTTTCGTTTCAACCTTTGGAAGTAAAGTCTGATGATCCAGTCCTTTAAAGGGGCTGCGGTGAAATAATTTATTACATGGAACCTTAAAGTGGTCTGTTTTTATTTTTATTTAAATTATTAGCTCTGATTTACATTGAGCTCTCTGGATTTTATCATCCTTAGGTCTACCCATATGGATTACCTAGTTTTTCATAAACTATATATATGTGTGCGTGTGTGTGTACACACACACTGGGTGTAACAGCAAAATTGCCCAAATTGTGTAATAGTATGATTATCCATCCGACAATATGTTTAATATCTATATAAAAAAAACTAAAAAACTAAGCAAATTGAGTTACTTTTCCTCCAGGGTTTCAGATAAGAGGTTTAGCCACCTTGGTGCCATTTGTTGTAAGGATCACTGAAAAACACTGAGGTATCTAGCAAGAAAGAGAACAAGTTAAAATCATTTTGTTGTCAGCCCCACTGTCTTCCAAAATGAGCAATAGTGAGAGGAAAAAGATTATTCAGGCCTGCAGTAATAGTACCAACACTCATATTCTGGCTTCCATCTTCAAAACCTATTCAAGATCAACAAGAGAATGGTGAATAAGTTTTAAAAAAGAAGGAAGAGTAGAGAGGAAAACAGGATGAGTAAGTCACAACAGGAAAAGGGATCAGCATTTCAACTTAGAGTTAAAGTGATCAGTTACAAAAGATCCAACTCAATTCATAAGATGTTTGGCACATGAGAGACGAGTTTCAGTTATGAGAGTCTAAAGAGCAGTGAAAAATGACTTGAAAATGAAATCATACGTGAAACCTGAGAGGCAACTTGTTACTCCAAGAGAGAAAGTTACGATAGAGAGGGTGAAGATCATCCTGAATAAGTGGGAAATGATCCTGGAATTATATATATATATATATATATATATATATATATATATATATATATATTTGAACTTTATTCAAATCTTTCATGAATTTGTGATCCTTAGCTAGGATTAATTAAGGATGAACATGTCATTTTCATTTATGATCAAGTCTTCAGGATACTTCTGTTAAGCTTAAAGAGTATTTATACTACATTTTTATTGCTCAAAGTAGAGTCCAATAATGCTATAAAAACCTCAGAGAATTCTAGTAAGATTTCTTTTTGCAAAATTTGACCGCTTTAGTTTTAAAAGGCAATAATAGAAAGGCAGATTGAAGCAAAAATGGCTTCATTTAGTTGAATGGCATTATGATTGATTAGTATTTGAATAGTTATTTCTTATGCTATACCTCATTTATTTGATAAACTATATTTCCTTTCATTAATATAAATTAACAAAGTGAATATTTCTGGATAATATGCTTAAATTATTTTTTGGTGTTGTTGCACAATGGAAATTTTCACTTGGACAATTTATAAAGTTGATTGTATTTTCCTTTTTCTGTTTTAAGTAAAAGTCACTTGAAAATAATTCAATCTAAATCAAGAGATTAAATCAAAGCAAACTTCCCATTTGTTTGTTTACAGAGATATGGATGGAGATCGTTGTTTTCTCAAATATAAATTCCAAGTAATAGCAAGCTCTATTCTTTTGCTTGACACTTTGTATTAACATATAGCAATAGGCTGGTATATAGTCTGCCCTATCTACAAATTATCTCCCTTGTAATGTTGATGGCAAGTGAGAATTGTTTCTTTGACAATGGTCCATAAGATTTATGAAACTAGGAAATGAATAGTGATGTGCAAAAGTGATATAATAGTCTTTCTTAAAAGTCTTGCACTTTGTGCATTTGTATGAATTATTTTTCTTTGTTTTATGGACCTTCAATGTAAACAGCCTTTCAATCTTGAAAATGTGAATGCATTAAAGATTCATCGCTTAAATTCTCATTCAGTTTATTAGTAAAATTAACAGAAATCTTTTGTAGTTTTGCATTTGTTAAAAACACACACAAGCAAATATGTTTCCAAGTATTGACAAATAGATATTAGAGGACACATCATCATTTAGACATTTTAATTTCTTTAAAAGATATAAATCTTGTTAATTTGGTACCAATGGCTGTCACTAGAATTTAGCTGTAACTGGCTTTCAAAATATGCAAATTTAAGATTTTTCTATTAAGTTAGATTTTACTTACAGATCTGACAGCACAGGTGTTGTGATGCTGGCAATTCAGATTTACCTGAGAGAAGCTTGAAAGTGTTGCCTTTAAGCAAAAAGGGGTCAAAGGTTTTAACTTTAGGACAGAAGCTGTATTCTGAAGTTACTTAGTAAGAATAAATCTTCTGTCATAACTTTTATTACAGTCGCCTTCAAACTGTATGTTCACATGAGTGTTTTGGGAAAAGGTAATAGAATAGTTCCCAATCGCTTTTGCCAAGGTCTTGAATTCAGCATTGTTCTAGATTGTTCTAGCCAGGGCTAGAGAAGCCTACTTTGTCCTGGTATTCCACACATTTTTTTTTATTATTGTTCTATTTTATTATCAGTTAATGTTATCAATTTCACAATTTGCCAAATTTCTCAATTGAACTCAAGTCTAGAGCTGAATGAATAGTGTGCATTATTCTGCTCAAATAAACCATCATTGAGAAACATGATGGAGTTCATGAATTAGTGTATTGTAATTGTCAATGGCATGTATTGGCCAACCAGCAGACATGAACACATCTCCACAATATTATGGAACCAGCTCCAGCATGGTGTCATGTTGACAAGTCATGGGTCCAGTTTCATTTAAACTTTTCTACCACTCTACCTTGTTAATCATGTTCTTTGGTCCTCTGACACCACACACACACACACACACACACACACACACACACACATATATATATACAAAATAAATAAATAAATAAGAGTGTTTTATCTTTTGTTTTTGTTTTTTATGAGTTCTCTGAAATCTTGCTCTGTATAGGCCATTTTCTTTTACATTTATTTATTTGCATTGTCCTCTCTCCACTCTCAATCCAGGTTCTCTGAAGAACTTTCATAATTATCTTTGTAGTTGTTTCTCGATGGATGTGTGCCCTGGGGGTGAGGGGTGATTTTACACTGCAGTTACGTAAAATTAAAAATTATGGTTTTATTTCTACTGAACTTTCCTTTTATTCCTGTGGAGTGATGAACAGATGACCTAGGCTTTTTTTTTTTTTTTTTTGGTGTATGTGTGTTGAAAATTTATATATAGTTTTGCTTGGGTAGTTACAATGTTGATAAACAGGAAGTGATAGTATAGCTATTGGATTATTTTGTTTACCAAAGAATAACAGAAAGAGTTTTTATCTTCATGCCTGACATGCCTTCATTTTTAAACAGCTTATCATGTATAAATACAGGCATTCTTAGGCACAAAGGGTTAAGCTGATTTCAAATTTATTGCAGGGAGAGGGGAAAAAAATCAATTTTCTGTTGTATTTGTTTAAAAAAAATTCTCTTTCTCATGCCTACAGTTTTTGCTTGATATTGATAGTTATGAAGGTTAATCAAGTCTGATTTAAGACCAAATAGCAATAAGAAGATTGTATAGCACCAATTTTCCAAGTGGAGAGAACTAGCCTGCCAGCAATGAAGAAAAAAAAAATTCTAGCTTTTTCTTAGTTCTAACCTTTAGACTATTTTCTTGATTATCCATAAATTGATTATTTGGATGTGAAATGAAGGGAAACATTAAAATCCTCCTAACATTTTTCAGTTATCCAAACTAAAATCATTTTAATATTTCATCTCAGACAATCATTTTTAGAAAATGACATCTACTTGAATCCAACTTCAGGAGTTCATTACAAAAAAAATGCAAAGCTAGCTGAAAACGTTTCTATAAATAAAAATTTGAAAAAAAAAAAAAAAATCTGGAAAAAGCATTTGACAATCTTATTTGATGATATAAATGTAAAATTTATTTCAGAAAATGAGTTTTCTTCATTCTTCTGTGATAATTTAGTTATTCAATTATTGGGAATTTTGAGGTATCCAGATAATCTAGGAAGTACGATACCATTATTGCCAGTGATAAATAAACTACCTCAGTCACAAGTGCCATGTTGAATTGTTAGTAAGCATGTTATCAAATAAGAGTTGCTGAAGGTATCCATACAGTAAGAGTACAAAGTTTCTACATATTACTGGAGGCAACAAAACATGTTTGATAGCTTTATTCTCTGTCATGGCAGGTGGACATTATTGAGACATTTGTCAAAGATAGTAAAGTACCAAAAAAGAAGTAGACAGAGCCACAGTGGTACATTGGATGTCCCCCTCCCACCAGATAAGTGGATTCAGCTGGATGAGATGTGCGTGATGTGATAAGAGGTAGTGTGGCTGTGACAGCTATGGGATGCAGACAGGATTTGAAACTGATTGCAGTGTTGTAGGTAGAAAACTTGAACAGTGAGAAGAAACTCTTCTTTTTTTTTTCTTCATCTGGTTGGTTTAATCTATGCATTACATTTAAAAGACAGCAATATTTGTTTTATATTTGATTCTTGTAGTCAAATTGTTTCATTTCAGGGTTATTGTGGAAAATGAATACAAGGAAGTGTGTGTGTGTGTGTGTGTGTGTGTGTGTGTGTGTGTGTGTTGTCCTGCCTTCCCTATTTTGATAGGAATACAAAAGATTGAAGATAAACACTATTATAAAAAGTAAATAAAATACATTACAATTAATGTAACAATTAATTGGACTAACAGGAATAAAACAAATTGGCCCAATTCAGTGTTAAGCAAGATAAAATTCTACATGTTTTTCAATTATAGCAGAAAGTAGGAAACAAATTGTCTACCCCATTTTAATCTGTTAAGCAAAAGCTAAAACAAATCCAAGAAATCTTTAGGCAGTAAAAAAAATTTAATATTCTTCATAGATAAATAATAGACTGAACTGTGTAAAACTTCATATTCAGTGAAACTGGAAGAATTTATCAAGTAAACCCTATCTTAGCCTCTAACATGGTCACAAATTCAATGCCAGGATCTAATCAATAGAGAGACATCATTATAATAATAATAAGTAGAAGTCCACCTATGTGCTTCACTAGTTCCTGATTAGTCACTCATATTTTTACGGTTTGTAATTTTCCACTGAAAAAAAAAAAAAAAATCTCATATAGAACTGCACCTAATATATATTAAACAGGTGTTCCGAATGCATACTAACTGGTTGACTGTTCAGAATGCATACTAACTAGTTGACTGGAAATGACTAAAGCAAGATTGATACTACAACTGACAATGAAAAAGTTACTATTCTTTTCGTTTTTTGTCTGATTTTTATTTTATGCTGTTACAATTAAAACAAATATACTTTATTTAATTATTTTTTCAGATTAAAGCACAAAGAAACACAGAAATGCCTTGATGAACCAGTGAGAGCCAATTAAGTGGAATCTGTCAGAATCTGGTTAAAAGTCTGACACTGGTTTCCAGAAGTAAATCTTGAATCCGACGTCAAATATTGTCTCAGGTGTTTTGTGTTTATCATTAAGAAATTTGTTCAAATGATAATTCAGTCAATCATTTTGGTGATTGGGGGCATGCTGAAAAGTTCTTGGCCCAACAAAGAAGCCCTTCCAAAAAGTCTTCTGTTTAGTCATTTGGTCAGATTTAGGAAATCAAATTCAATACCCTGTTTTCAAAATTCATAAAAAAAATTGTGGAGTTGATTTGTGGAACAGGAAATAAAAACATGGGAATTATGCAAATGAATTTTAAACAAATCAATAATATCGATCCAAGACAAATCAATAATATCAGGCAATTAACAATTTCCTTTAGGCTTGATACTTTTCAAAAATCAATTCATTCTCAGTTTAATTTTTCACAAATTTAATCAAAGGTTAAAAGATAAAGTATATTGCATATTAAATTTGGTATATTTTGTAAATACAAATATTTGTGAACACTACCTATACTGAAAAGGTTTTCTTGATTTTCCATTGTGTGTGTGTGTGTGTGTTCCAGATATGATTAATTACAAACAAAAATTGTGCAACATCATATAATAAAGCATTTTCCTGATTTAAGCAAACGAACATGAATTTGCTTATTTCAAACTAATATTTATTTTTTCACAACAGAGAACAATTTCTGTTTCTTAATCTAGTGCTCAAAACCTTGAACAGAAAAGTTAACTTTTTTTCTCCTAATACCATTTTTGGGTGTGGGGAATTAATGCAAACTCAAAATTTTGCTTATATAACGCTTATGAACAATTTATACAAATTCATTTTTAAACCAATCTCACATTCTTCAATAAAAAAAAAAAATAAAAATAATCCCCTGTTATTTCTTAACAAAAATGCTCCTGGCATTTTATAAACAACTTTAGACATGTTAAACTTTCAGTATGCCAAAGATATAGAGGCAAGCTTCATAAATATTTTGCCAATTGGTCATTATTAAAAGATTTAACTTTTTTTGACCTTGTAAAAATGTAAATGTTCAAATAAAATTGACTATAATTAAAAGCAAGTTTCAAATATGATGAGATAGCAATACTGAACATTTCTTTTTATAATCAAAACAGATTTGAATTTTCTAAAAGACACAAACAAAACACTTTGAAAAAAATCCTCAATGAATGATGAAGGTTTGTCATAAGGTAATCTCTCTTCTAATTTTAAAATTATTAAATTCCTAAGGATTTTTCTAACCAAAAATTTTAAAGGATGTTGAAACTCAGCAGAAAAATTTCCATCTCTTTTCCGACTCATAATCCGGAACTTCTGGATGCATGGTTAAAAAAAGAGTTAATTTGTTTTTGAAAAGACAAGTGTTGCAAACATTCACGGGAATTTAATGAATGTTTAAGGAAAGGCTACACTTCATGTAAGCATAGTTAGAGGATTGGGTCAGTCATGTTAATATTAATCCAAGAAAAAATGGAGATTGACAAGCTGCTGCTGTGAATGAGGATGAAGCCATTGTTCTTATTACAATGGGGAAAAAAAGCTCTATTGTAAACCTTATGTGAAAGCCTTCAGTTGACTCATTGTAGTGCCTATAGTGGAATGCAATCTCTTGGCTACTTAATGGTCTGTGCAAAGTCTGTGCAATGCTGACTATCAACTATAAAGACAGCCTCACATTTCATTTGTTTGAGCTGATGAAGGAGGAACACAGATGACAGTGGGTATCCAATGTTTATACAGTGAAAATGGCAAAATATACATGACTAGGAAAGCAGCGAAAAAGATTCTATGAGGCACAGGTTTACATGTGTGCTGCCCTCATTCAAAGGTGGAAACCACAATTGAGAAGAAAGATTATTGAGGACTGAATTTGAAATTCTGAGATTTTTGTGGCCATTCTGCCGTTTTGTTTATTAAATCTAATCAAATGAAATAGAAATTATTTTTTGATCAATTGTTGCATTTTTGAAGAAATTCAATTTTTTTAAGAAAAGAAAAATAACAGCTAAAAAGAAAAAAAGTCAGTGTCTTTAGTAATTTTTTTTTAATTCAATGATGAATTAATTTTTGTATACTGACTGAAAGAAAAAAACTAAAAGGCTGATGTTTACAAATTATTTCAGTTACAAAATCCATGTGGTGATTTAAAACTAGAAATTATTTAAGAAACTGCATCAGACAAGCAACAGAGTAAGGCTGATGAATTGCATCTTTTAAAAGTAACCTTTCTATATCCTTTTAATCCCTAAGACTTGTATAAGATACGTTATTAATGTAATTAAAACAAAACTTTCCAAAATATTTTCAACCATCAGTGTTGTCTTTTACAGCAAAAAGCATCCTTCAAATTTTCAGACATACTAAAAAATACTGATTGTTCAAGACTGACATGAAATTTCAATGTCATCTTAACTGCAAATAAATTGACTGATTTGCAATCAACACCAAATCATACAAATATATTTAAACTGAAGAGATTGAAAAGAAAAATAAAGAAAAAAAAATCTATATTCATTCCTACTTTAAATAAGTTCTTTTTTCCTCAACTCAAGGCTACATAATTGTGAAGGATATGATAAAAAGATGCCTCTAATCAACAAGTGTGATTTTAGAGGTTTTCATAGTATCAAATTGACATAGAAATTATTTATCTGCTGAAGCAATCAGAAAAGGCAATGGAACATGAAGATGATGCTTGTCTAAAATCTTATAAATGATAATATATTTTTTTGAGAATTGTTCATTTCTTTTTATGACATCTGATAATCGCTTTGGGCGATGAGTCATAAATCTGATTACCTAATGAAAAATGAATCACAATGAATGGTTGACATTCACAGAAACTTGATTGGCTCGAGTTCAAATCTTGGAAGAAAGAAATTGTGTGCTGCAATGCCTGTTATCAAATAGAGGAACTGAGTTGTAGCGGAAGTTAAAGGCAGGTTGAATTGCTGGCTACCCTTCGATATGAGGATGCACGTCACCATTGATGATCAAAAAAAAAAAAAAAAATGCTTGGTGTGCTGCATATGCAGGAGAGGATGGCTGACACAAACCCAAAAATGTCTGCTTGCAAAAAGTATGGTCGCAGTAGTGGGCTGAGCGGTGCCTAGAATTTGTTTATACAAATGATTTGTGTCCTGCATAGCAAGATTACCACTGTTTCTGGACTCAATATAAATAGATGGGTTTTCTGTTTAGAAGGTGAGTTGCCAGCAATATTACTATTGGATGGAATGTTGCAATTATGATTTCTTTTTTTGTTTATCATTGCTTTCTGTGTCCTAGTTACATTCGACCTTCATTAGCACCATTCCTGCGTGGAATTCTTCATCACCTCCGTTTTATTCCATCCGTCCTCATTTGTGTTCCGGCAGCAGAAAAACAACTTTCATGAGTATACCGCACAATTTGTTTTGTTTTTTTACTTATATCTTAAAATGGTTTAACAACAGGAAAATGAAGAAAAGAAATTTCATTATTATACACCGATTTACTTGGACTAATGTCCCCATCTTAATAAAGTCACAACATTTTAGCCATTGTATTTTTCAACCTTCAAGTATTTATCATCATTGGTAACCTGAGAATTTCAAACTATACCCTTTTATTTAATCTGAGTAAATCAGTATATAAATATGATAATTCCTCATCTGAGAAATTCAGATATAAATTTACTACCAAGAAAAACTCAGAACTTGGATTATTTTGCTTTACTTTCTGAGACAGACACACAACGCACAACTTCTAAGAATTCATTAATAAAAAAAGCATTTGCCTCTCTCGGTGGCTTCAAAAATGACAACAAAATGATGCTGAGTGCACTTTGGGCT
Source organism: Acanthosepion esculentum (assembly GCA_964036315.1). NCBI lineage: Eukaryota > Metazoa > Mollusca > Cephalopoda > Sepiida > Sepiidae > Acanthosepion > Acanthosepion esculentum. Next base: position 2,139,432 of record OZ038480.1, on the reverse strand, counting down.
TCCTGCCAGCAAAGATCATTTGACAACTGCAATGACAAGGAATCTGGAGTTGAAGTCTTTGAACTAGGAAACTTTTAAAGGATCATATTATCCATCCAAGCAGACTATTCACTTGAGCATGGAGATATCGATGCATAACCAAAATGAAACCTGCATTGCGGTTTGACAGATGTGGTGTTCACTTCATTAGTGTCTCTCTCTCTCTCACACACACACACAAAGTTCCTGTGATAATCTTAGGTTCAATATAGAACAGTAAGTTATATTAAACAAAAAGAATTTCAGGTAACAAAATAATTTTCATACCTTACTCAAGATCAATGCTAAATAAGTCCCTTGTAGACATTTGTCTAATAATGAGAAATAAAAGCATTTTGCAAAAAGTCTTATTTAATTCCAGAAAATGCTTAAAGCTTTTTTGCTAACAGACAAACTTCATGCCAGAGAAATTTAAAAAAATAAAAAACATTTAACATTATCATTCTTTAGGATAATTCTATTACTATCATTTATTTATTTGATAAAAAAATGTTTGCAAATCAAAAGATATTGAATAACCTAGAAACTGATGTGAATTTTACATTAATGCAAAAAATAATTTGCTAAAATATTCAAGTGAAGAAAATGCTTGCTTCTGATAAAATGAAGGAATTAATAAAAATAACAGTGTTTCTGAAAATTTAAGAGTAAAAACATGAAAATATAAATTAGATCCTTGCAAATAAAATTCATATTTTCTGAATCAACCAATAAGAATGTTCCTTAATTTCTTTTTTTTACTATATAATATTTCTCAATACAGAGAAACATATTTAATTTGAAAAAAAAAGAAAAAAGGAAAATATTACACTGTGTCCAATGCTCTGGTGTCCTGACAAAGAGACCATTTTATGACAACAGACACTTGAAATAGACAGTCATGGGGTCTAGATGATTTGCAGTAACTAGTAAAATTTGAAATACATTTGTAACATTCCTTCTGTAATTTTCCACAGTTGTAGAGGATATATAAATCAGCTAGTTTTGAAATATATATATATATATATATATATATATATATAACCAGGTGTAACAGCAAAATTGTCTAACTGTTAGATGAAGCTTTGAACCATTGTATCTTAGAAATGATTAAAGATACCTTACTGGAATTCTCTGAGGTTTTTATAACATTATTGAACTCTACTTTGAACAATAAGGCTATATTTAGCTCTAATTTGAAATGATGATCTCTCTTTCAGATCCCAAGATCCAGTTTTCCTCTCTACTGTTCCCTCTTTTTTAAGGTTATTCACCATTTTCTTGATGGTTCTTGAATGGACTTTGAAGATAGAAGCCAGAGTATGAATGTTAGTACCATTACTGAAGACCTGAATGATCTTTTTCCTCTCACCATTGCTCAGGTGGGAAGATATAGTGGGTCGAACACAAAATGATTTTAATCTGTTCTCTTTTTAGCTGAACCACTCAAAGGGTTTTTCAGTGATTCTTACAACAAATCATGTCAAGATGACTAAATGTCTTATCTGAAAACCTGGGAAAAGAAACTCAATTAGTTTTGTGGGTTTTTTTTAGATATTAAACATTTAGTGGAACAGACAATTATCCCATGCTGTTACAATTTTTAACAATTTGCTGTTACACCTGCTGTATATGTATTCCCCATATGAAGTAATTTTGTTTTGGGGTTTTTTTTATATGTACTTATTTGCTCTGTAAAAATAAATACATTGAGCTCTTTTTGTGGATCAGTTTTAATATTTTATATTACTAAGATCCACTTGGATTATATACCAATGGATTTATTACTAGAGTTTGGTCGGTTTGGCAATTTATGTTTTGGTATCAGTTTTCTGGTTTTGTTTTCCTTGATACCGTGGTTTTTGATTCGGTTTTTAATTAATCTGTATTCATTTTTCTAAGGAAGCCTTTCATTTTCTTGTGTAATGATAGCATTTCCAGTTGATATCTGATTTCATTTGAGATTGATAAATTTGCAACTTAGTCCGGTCAACTCGCAATTTCTCATGTATTTCTAGTTCAATCTTAAAAATATTCATATGGCTGGAAAGAAAAGAAAATAATCTTTCTATGTAATTTGTATGCGCTTTTATTCATTATCTTTTTACAGCGAATTAAAATGGTGTTGCTTCGACCAGATGAAAATGCGAATTTTTTTTTTTTTCGAGACTAAATTTTACACGTTACTTTGTTTCACAAAATCAAAGTGACCAATCTTTATCAGTGTTCGTGAAATTGTACATTCAATTAGAAGACAACTTAAACTACAACCAGGAAAATATTAATTTCTTCTCTGACCCGAGGAAGAGAATTCCTTCAAAAATTATAAAGTAAAGAAAAAGAAAAAACAGGGGGCAATTCTTTTCTGTTACACCAGTCAACTATTATTAGGGTTTTGCAAATAAATTTCTTCTAAACAAGAAAAATCAATGAGTTATTTTCCCCTAAATAAATTATGTTTTTATCTAGTGAATACAACTAAAATTAAATATGAAAAATAATTAAAAGCTTTTTTAATTCCATTTTAGAATGTGTAGATTTCCAAATCTGCAAGTATCCCCTGTTCTTTTTTAGATACACATTTTAAAAATGAAATTAAAAACTATTTTAAATCTAAGTGTATTCACTATAGATAAACCTTAAAGATATTTGTAAAAATAAAATAAATTAGTTTTCCTTGTTGAGAAGAATTTTATTGGCAGAACACTAACAAACACCCACCAAACACCAGTGGCTAAAAAAAAGAATAATTTTTACTTTGGGTATAAAAAAAATGACTTGCAGTTTTGAAAATATAAACATTTTCAAAATTGAGATTAAAACTTACTTTTATTTTTTTAATATATAATTTTACGTGTATTCGCTAGATAGAAACATAATTTTATTTGTAGAAAACAGAGACTCGCATATCTGGAAATATACACGTAGGTGCATACCCTAGATAAAAAAAACAAATTTATTTATTAAAAAAAAATCTTTATTCCTTTTTCTTGTTTGCAACATTATTTCATGATTGGCGTTATGGCTTACTAAAACCCTTACAAAAAAATCAGACATCATAAAATTTAACATTAAGACGAACCTGTCAACTATTTTTACTTGCTATTTTGTTAACTTAATTTTACTGCAAAAAGTTTTTTTTTATTTTGAAAACTGAAACAAATAGATTTCACTTTCAGACATCATGTATTTCCTTTTTTTCTTCTTCATTTCTTTTGTAAACAAATAGATTTCACATTTATTTCATAAAACTAGTCAATTAAATGTTTTTAACATTTTTATTCAATCTTTTTCTCTTACAATGGTATAAATGTTGATAAAATTTAATTTTATTAACATCTGAAAGTCTTTTTCAGTAGTGTTTCTTTGGATATGCTCACTCAGTAGTGATATAAAAATGAAACCGAAATCTTTTGGTTTTGTAAAAAGAATTTCAATGAGATTTCACAGTGTGAAGATGAAACTGAAAAAAGTTGGTTTTTCAGTTTAAAAATGACACATCTCTATTTATTACCTTTACTATAATTGCATCTAGCATGAAACTGCCTGTTACCTCTGAGTTTTGACTTCAATGTTCACTTTTATATTTACATATGCTCTATCTGATATTGAACACTTTATCCCATAAATATAGCCCAACTTATATATATATATATATATATATATAACCAGGTGTATTTATATTTTCCTCTGCAAACCTGAAACTATTTTTGTATTGATGCTCAGAAAGAAAAATCTTGTAAGATTTCTGACATGTACATTTTCATTGTCAGTTCTTAATATAAAACATGTATAAATGAGTACAAATAAAATCTGAGAAAGGACCAAGTATAGTAATGGGGGGGGGGGTTCTGCTAAAGAAATCTCATCTCAAACTATGTCCTAAAAATCAGCATTTTAATAACTAATCAAAATATTAATTTCAAGAAATGGGCCAAACTAATCTTTTCAGTACCCACTTATATATATATTATCCATATTCAAATAAATAGTCAAATCCAAAACAACTCGATTATCTGAGTCGGAAAACTAGATGATGGGGTAGGGGTGGGAAGAGAGAGAGATGTCAATGTTGGTTTCTGAGATTCATGAAGACTTTTGTCCAATTCCCCAGTTAAGCATATCTCCTGGAACACTCAGCTGCCGTGAAGGGTTAGGATAAAAGTATACTCTAGCTTTCATACAACTGCACTTAATCCTTGACTTTCACTTGTTAAAGACAGACAAGAGTGAAAGAGAAGATATCTTAATAGTCACAACAAGTAGTGGCAAGTGCCTGTCTCAATGACAATATAGCAGGCAGCTGACATTTCAAGAACTGAGGCAGACACAAGATGACATTTCTTATGTACAATATATTTTTCATGATAGAAGCAATGAGCTGAAGATATTAAAAAGGGAAAATTTATATAAAATAAAAAAAAAGAAAGAAAAAAGCAAGATGGTTGTATTGTACAAATTGCAACAAGCCTGGATATAAAAAAAAATTGAGATTCATTCATTTCTTTTATTAATGATTTTTTTCCTCCTCAATTCATGTTTCCATCAAAAGAAATTTAATTGGAAAGAAAATGAAACAATCTTCTAATCAGAATATGTGAAACTATTCAACACACAAAAAAAAAAAAAAAGTCACATGTACCTTCATTAATCAGGATGAAACATAACTGAAAAATCATTTCTTTAATGATCAATAAACCCTAAGGAATGAGAGGAGTGGGGTGAGGGGTTCAATGTCCAGGTTGTAAAAGACCATATCATAAACTGATGATAGATTGGTTTGAATGATCCCATCTGATTTGGCAATCACAAAATTCTTCTTTCAAGTAGAAATGCTTCTTTCATGATTCTTTTTTATTTAGAGCATTTTGGTCAATTCCCTGCACTGACTTCGTATATCTTTGAAGTCAAGATTTTGACTAAATTTTCAAGCAGAATGTGAATAATTATTATTTACTCAATGGATTTTTATTTGTATTATTATGATGATGAAGATGATGTACATAGATATTATTTAATAAAATATTTTGTTATTATGCAGAAGAGAAAGATGGTAAAAAACATGGATAAATATTTATTCAATTTTTTTCATTATTATAATAAAGAAGAAGAAAATATGGAAGAGAAACAAAAGGAGGAAGATGAGGAACATTGGTATCATTTAATCACTTTTTTTTTTGTAATATTAAAGAGATGAAGAAAATGGATATTATTTAATCAATTTTCTTTGTATTATTAAAATGAAGAACATAAAGCTGATGGGGAAGATGAAGATGATGCTCTGTCTTTGCTTTGTGGAGTACAAATCCCCCCCTCCCTAGGCTCCACCAGAGACTTCAAGAGACAAGTTTTTCTATCAGAAGATTCAAACAGATGAAGTTTGATGCAATCAGGGAGAGAAAAAAAAAATAATTGCCATGACTATATAGAGAGGAATCTATACAAGATGTGAAAAGTAAACAAAAGTTTGACATTTTTGCAATTCACATATTTTAGGGTTAATAGGAATATGATCCCCATTTTTCTTTGCTCCTTTTGATATAATTCCTAAAGACACAATAACAACAGGTCATCATGTTGTCTTCAGATACCACATTCTTGAGGTCATTGTATTTACTTAGTTTCTCATATGTTTTCAAAGATGTGTGGGCAGTAACATCCATCAGAAGAATGGTATTATTATCATTATTATATTCACTATATTTGTGTATGTAGAAGATATATAGTGAAATTTTGTCTTCCTATCTATACTTTTAATATCACTAAATGATTACATTAATCAAACTAAAGGAAAATGATATATTTGATAAATCCTACTCATGATATCAGTTTATATAAACAATTAATATAAGTGTTATCTTTTATGCATTACAAATTCTCATCCCAACAAAGATATTCCAAAATAATTTTGATGTTTGGTAATTTTTGTTCAGATTTTTGGAAATTAGTTCTGAGAACTTTTCAGCCCCACCCTCTATTCCTGACATAGATGTAAAGAGTTGAAACTAGGTTTCTTTTTATTTTATTTTTAATTTCAATTACTTTTTTAAAAGTTTATACAGAATATATTAAAAACAAGCATATTTATCTCTTTGAATCAGGATTCATTCAATCTGTCTATAACAGGTGAAAATAGGAATATTTTAAAAGATTAGAACTATGACAAATATTAAAACAATTACCCCATTGCCACAAACTAAAAAAATCAGTTATAAATGCAGTTACAACAAAATCCAGGAGAAATGTCAAATATTTAAATTTACATGGCTATTTTCCAGTTTTTCCCTGCTGACATCTCAATTCTTGAAGGTCACAATATCTGTGCAGAGTTGATAAACTATAATTTAGACAAAAGTCTCTACAAGCTTCGAAATGCTAACTTTTAAACACTGGTGCCATTGTATGGATTATTACAATCAAAGCTTGTGTTGAACTTCTGAACTGGCTCGTCTCTTAGGTCTGATGAAGAAATGCAATGCCGTTAAAGTGTAAGTTATGTTCAAGCATATCCCAGGAGAAGATAAACTAAGATTTTTTTCTTTCCTACTCTTGCTATTTGCTTTGACCTGTATGTTTAATAAGTGGAAGCCTACAGACTGCTACTGTAAAAAATAAGTCATCCCTTTACACTCCCTCAGATGAGGTGATGCCTAGTTTATGTTATCAATTTGGAAATTTTATACATATATATATATATATATATATATATATATATATATATAACACACACACAAAACAAAAGTCAACACAGAGGAAATCAGTTTAGCAAAAAGAATATAAAAGCAAATTTTTATATACAAATGAAGTTGAAAGATTTAATAAAAGATGGGGTAGCCAATTAGTGTGAAGCCCACAGTGCTTTTTGCTCAGGTATGAAATCCTTCCTCTTAGAGAAAAGAAAAAAAAAGTGGAATAAAATCGATACTCGTTTCCCTCCGAACAAATCTCTAATCCCTAAGCAATATCCGCTACTGAATGAATAATAAAAATCAATTTCTGTAAAAATTATGCATACCACATTTTTTTTTTTGAAACATTGAAAAGCAAAAGTGTTTATCTAATTCTTAGGCAAGTTACCAAATGAAAAAATACAAACTTTATATTCAACTCAAGTTCACATATTTCTCTAAAAGAACAAAAAATAAAACAATTAGGAAATGAAGAAACCCTAATGAGAAATAGGATAAAAACTCTCTGGGGTTAACCTGGTCTGGTGCTCCTACTCTTCATCTCAAGGTTCTTGGCAAAATCCCAAAAAGGATCTGTAATGTAATTGAACCTGACCTGGTATTTTTACTTCAGTCCTTTTCTCACTGACATAGTGTGGTTTCCATCCATCTTTGCTGTAAATATTTTCATGGCAACAATATTTTCCCTTTCTACTAGATTGGAATCCAGGTCCCACCTGTTTACTGTTGAAATAGTTAATTGGGGTGAAATGATTTTAAAGAAAAAAAAAAAGGTCATTATTCAGTCTTTTTCGTTTTTAACACATTTTAACTCCTTTTCATTTCTCTAACCAGAAGATAGCAGTTCAATAGAAACCTAGGAAAGTATGTTATGGTTTGATGTTCATTATGCCAATAAGATACCTAAGGAGAGTTCAAAGAGCAATAGCTTACATTCTTAAATAGCCTTTTAACTGAAATGTAGTTAAAATAGTACACACACAACAATGAGCTGAAAGCTGCCCCCCCCCCCAATGAATAAAGTTGCCATTTTAAAAGTATAAGGAAACAAAGTCATTTAAAAACATCAACTAAAGTACTTTGAATATATATGCATTGTAATCATTTCCATAACAAGGGTCACCTAAAAAACAGACTAATATTCTCTTGTTCGCTTATGAATACTGACAAGAGACCTTTAATATGCAGTCCCAGGATTCACAGGTACTGATAAACATTTCCGACAAAAGAATTCAATCTCTCTTATTCTCTTATCAATACCAATGACACAAGAAAATACTGTAAGCTAAGATTTTGATTTTAAATGGGATTAAAAAAAAATACTGTATTTGCCAACCCCTAAGATGTATAGCTTAACAAGGGTTTGGAGGGGTTGGAAAATCACTCACTGTAACTCATTCATATCACACAACTGTCCATTTTGAGCTTTTCCTGAAATGACTTCTAAGGCATAATACTAGCACAATAAACAAAGTAATATTCACATATACATACATGCATGTCATATGAAGTATAACAAATTCTTGCCTGTTGTCCAGTTCACACTCCTCCCTGGTCTTTTGAACAAAAGTAGACATTTATCCTGTGTCTTCAGTTCCTTCTAAAGTCTACTTCAACTCTATACTCCTTACGTCTCCATTATAGGAGTAGATAAGGTTCACCTATTGTCAATTTACACTCCTTGCCATTCTTTTCAACAGGAATAGAATTTTATCACTTGTTCCCTGTTTAGGATTGGGCTTCTAATTCCTTCTAAAGTCTTTTCATATTCTCTTTCACTTCCAGTATCTCCTTCAATCTTAATGGCATTATTGACTTGCTTGAGGTGGATTGATTAAAAAAAAAGAAAGCATTCCTGGAATGACAATAATGTATCCCTAGGGTAATAAGTCAGGCAGACCTTTGTATCCAAGCATGACATTTTCTCAAGACACTGATCACATGAGCTAGTTGTTGAACAAATTTGCTGAAGGAAATTTTACGTTGTGATGTTATACTATTGGTAGAAAATGGGTGAAAGGAATTAACACAAGATCAGTGAAAATTGGTAAAAGTGCTGATGAAATGTTATTAAAAGTGGCTTATGGAGAATATGCGATGAAAAAAATGAAGTGTTTTCAGTGGCTTAGGTGGCTCAAAAAATGACACAATGATGCCTGAAGAGAGCAGCAGCAGCAGCCCCAAAATGGCACAATGATGCCTGAAGAGAGCAGCAGCAGCAGCCCCAAAATGGCACAATGATGCCTGAAGAGAGCAGCAGCAGCAGCCCCAAAATGGCACAATGATGCCTGAAGAGAGCAGCAGCAGCAGCCCCAAAATGGCACAATGATGCCTGAAGAGAGCAGCAGCAGCAGCCCAAAAATGGCACAATCATGCCTGAAGAGAGCAGCAGCAGCAGCCCAAAAATGGCACAATGATGCCTGAAGAGAGCAGCAGCCCAAAACACAAAAAACAGATGCAAATCTTCATTTGGAAATGCTTATGACAATCTGTTTGGAGGAGAGAGAGAGGAAAAAACAAAAAGAACAAGGTTTTTCCCCATGACAATGCTTCTGCAAATGAAGCTCATACTTAATTTGCAGAAGTTTACAAGCTTCTGTCTAAGAAAATGATTTGTTGACATCTCTGGCACTTGAAAGGTAACCCAAAGAATGATTTCCAACAATATTTCCAGGAATGGCACAAATGTCTCACAATAGTGACCAGGTAAGCAAAATTTGCTTTCATAGAGCCAATTCCAGGAATTGTTCCACCTTCTTTTTATTTTATTTAAATATGCATCTTATACACTGTAAATTCTAAATACTGCTTACATTATTATAATTAGCTGATAAATGTATATAAAGTGAAATGTATTAAAAACAACAAGGGAGAAAAATTATTTCTAAAACTAGAAGACATATTTAACATACAATAATATATACTGATGACAGTGTACTGATTGCACTGGAGGTGAAGTGACATCAGAACAGTTTTGCAGCACTGTTATTGGGGATCTTGTTGCAGTTTTGACACTGGGGTCAAGTCAGAATGTTCACCACCTGCAGCTGGATGCAAATGTGAACTTGTGGTGATTTTAAATGTGGGGCTGCAGAAAGGAGGAAACAGTTGGTGTTTAGAGACTGGGTATTATTTTTGATTAGTTAGGTCTTGTGCAGACTGTCCAATTGGGCATAAGGTAGAATCAGGCATGTCTTTCTTTATCCACAGAATGCCAGTCATGTTGTATTTCTCCTCCAAGAGACTTCTTAGTTCTCAGTGGACTGTATGACACATGAAAACAACACAGCATATGAATGTTTGAAGATGGTAATTCTAACAACAAAGAACTCTTCTCCAATCAAAGTCTTTTAATATCTTCAGTAGAATTTGACACACAATGAACTTCCATTCACCTCTTTACATCCTTCAAATTTTGTTTTGTTTAATGGCATATCAACACCTAGGTGAGTCATCTAATGCCAAAGCAAGTAGGGTTGGGATTTTATATTTGTGGATTAATATTTTGTAGTGAAATTAAGTTACTTTTTTTTTTTTTTTTACATTATAGTCATGTCAAAAGTGGTAGTTAGTTTTTGTATTTATAAACTGCACTTATGTTAAGCCCCCCCCCCCCCCCAGATTTTGGTAAATAGGTGTATTTCTTTTAAGAATTTAAAAATGTCATCTGGATTGACCCTAGTAAAGAGTTATTTCAGGTTGTTTGATAATATTTGATTTGGACTAGTTTCTCCTTCAGATTTAGTTTTCCTAATAAAATAAAATGTTATATGTACAATATTGTTTTAATTCCTATATCTCTTACATAAATATCCGCATCTCCCTTGATGAAATATCTCTCTATTATAGAGTGGCAACCACAGATATCAATATGGAGTCACCCCTAAAGAAGTTGAAATGAAAAAGCCAACAAAACAATCATCCTCAATTAGTATGCTTACTTTGTTATGACGGATTACAAGAACCAAGGAAATAACCCCCAAGCCCCTCCTTAATTCTTGTACAGACAAAATATCAGGAAAAAAAAATGAAGAGAGAAAATTACTTCATACTTATTATCTCAAAAACCAGGGCGTGAGAAAAGAAAAAAAAATGTTTTCAAAATTTATAAAAAGGAACAATTTGAAAATAATTATGTTTAAGAAAAGTGAAAGAAAGAAAAGAGGAAAGAGAGGAGAGAGAAAAGAAGAGAGGAGAGAGAAAAGAAGAGAGGAGAGAGAAAAGAAGAGAGGAGAGAGAAAAGAAGAGAGGAGAGAGAAAAGAAGAGAGGAGAGAGAAAAGAAGAGAGGAGAGAGAAAAGAAGAGAGGAGAGAGAAAAGAAGAGAGAAAAGAAAAAGAGAAAAAAGAAAAGAATGAAAAGAAAGAAGAAAAGAATGAAAAGAAAGAAGAAAAGAATGAAAAGAAAGAAGAAAAGAATGAAAAGAAAGAAGAAAAGAATGAAAAGAAAGAAGAAAAGAATGAAAAGAAAGAAGAAAAGAATGAAAAGAAAGAAGAAAAGAATGAAAAGAAAGAAGAAAAGAATGAAAAGAAAGAAGAAAAGAATGAAAAGAAAGAAGAAAAGAATGAAAAGAAAGAAGAAAAGAATGAAAAGAAAGAAGAAAAGAATGAAAAGAAAGAAGAATGAAAAGAAAGAAGAATGAAAAGAAAGAATGAAAAGAAAGAAGAAAAGAATGAAAAGAAAGAAGAAAAGAATGAAAAGAAAGAAGAAAAGAATGAAAAGAAAGAAGAAAAGAATGAAAAGAAAGAAGAAAAGAATGAAAAGAAAGAAGAAAAGAATGAAAAGAAAGAAGAAAAGAATGAAAAGAAAGAAGAAAAGAATGAAAAGAAAGAAGAAAAGAATGAAAAGAAAGAAGAAAAGAATGAAAAGAAAGAAGAAAAGAATGAAAAGAAAGAAGAAAAGAATGAAAAGAAAGAAGAAAAGAATGAAAAGAAAGAAGAAAAGAATGAAAAGAAAGAAGAAAAGAATGAAAAGAAAGAAGAAAAGAATGAAAAGAAAGAAGAAAAGAAAAAAGGTAGGGGTCTAGATTTTGTCTGAGTAAATCATTAAACACTTTATTCAAACTAATATCCTCAATTGTTGGATCCTTCAGTGCCTTCAGTAATGGCCTCCCAATTTTGAAATTAACTCTTTATTCAATCTATAAAGATAGCCAATTGAATGGGAAGTGTGTGACATGAATTCAGTCCCTGGATTGAGGAATATTCTTGTTTGGAGAAACAAACAGAAGTGGCATCATAATGGTAAACAAAAGAATAAAATAACACTAGAATTCCTTAATAAGCACAATGGAATGAAGGCAATTTACTCCTGTATGTCTTGCTGGACTATTGCTCGTATTTATAATGAGTTGGAATTGAATGCTCCATACTTGGAACCTTGTGTCAGGTGAAGCTTAAATACAAGACACCATGATGCAATGGTTAGTAATCTTCAACTTGTGGCCTTGGGCCAGACTTAGTTAAATTTAGTGAAGACATATCAAACTTTGTTTGTTCCAATCGCATAAGATAACTGCTAAAAACATCCCCATTTGCAAAATTTATTTTTTTTTTGCTTTGTAATCAAATTTCTATAATCACTTGACTATCTTCTTTTGCATGTGAACACATTTCTTACTTTGTGAACTTTTTCCTTTATTATTATTGTTTTGACTTGCATATTATTTGTTTAGTATTATTTTACTTTGTTTTTTTTTTCTTCTTCCTTTTCTTAATGTTTGATAACAACTTGACAATTCCATTTGTTGAGCTGTTGTCTACTTCATCTACAAATTGCAATTCATTTCATCTGGATTTTCTCATCTACACTATATCTTAATGACCCATAGGTACGTATGATCATGCACTATAGTCAATTGCCACCACAAAGACTCAGCCAGTTTGTTAATGGCATAGTCTTCTTTTTTCATCTGCTTGGAGACTTTAGTTCATCTCTACTGTTAAAATCTTCATCTTTTCCAGGTTTGCTGGTGAAACCAAACTTCAAGTATAGTAAAAAAAAAAAAACAAATTCTTGAGAAAAAAAATTGATTTACTGCAAAAGTGAAGATAAATATACACAGGCCGAGAGAAAATATTTTCACTGAATATTTTTAGGAGAGATTTTGTGTCACTCGGTAGTAATAAATAAATAATCAAAACTTCTGCAGAACTGAACAAGAATAACCTATAACCAAAGATGCACCACTGTTGCTACAACAGATTGTGGCATTCCTATGACCTTAATTGTGTATGGAACTCCTGATCATAACCACTTTTCTTTATACATAGTTTAGCCTAAATAATAACAGTTCATTGTACTGATAAGTAAAGCAAGGAAAATGTTAAAAGCATCCAACCACAAGATACAGTGAAATTCTAAACATCTAGGAATAGTAATTCGTTCACTCAATGGTTGTTACACTCAGGTGCATGGAGTGCCGATAGTGTGAAAGAATAGGATAACATTAATATTATGTTATGTTTTTGTTTCATTGCTGATGTATACAACTTTTAATCAAACAAATACACAGCAATTTCACTGAGAAGGGCTTTAACAGAGGACAGAAATTGTGACATAGAAATCCAAATGCACACTGGGAGAGAAAAAGATAACTTCAAAAGCTAAGCAAAGTATTAAGAAACAGAAAAATCTTGTTAGAAATAAAGAAAAGAGTACTGAACTGTTACATATCAATCTTCCTATATGGCAGTCAATGCTAGACAGATGAAGATACTTGAAGAAACAGAAATGTGGTTCTACAGAAGGATGCTGAGAATACCATGGATCCAACGTGAACAACAACAAAGTTTTAAAGAAAATGAAAACAAAAAGGACACTTAGAGAAAATGAAAATTTCTAAACAGGAAAATGAGGAAAGAGGGCTTGAAAATTTTGATACTGACAGGGCATGAAGGCAAGAAGAACAGAGGAAGACAACACATAACCAACTTAGTGAACATGAGTAAAAGGTTTAGGGGAGATAACAAAAAAACAAAATTTATTAGGAATTAACAGGAAATTGTAGAAAGCCATGATTGCCAATCTCCTGAAGACATAAATATACCCACAATATAAAATTCATGTGAAAGTAAATTGAAAAAAAGGCAATAGCAGCCAACACATGAAATTGTTTGATAAATTTTAACATTGTTATTTAAATGTTTAACATTTCAAAGTGTTATGGACCTTGAAAAAGGGTTAAAATCTGCTGCAACATTTATTGAAAGAGAAAAATTAAATAAGTTGATTAAACAAGATTCCAAAAGTACAAGACAAAGACTTTAATTGCCTTCTTTTTGTTGGTCATTGACCAAAATAATCAGCATGAAATTGGTTAATAATAATTGACCAGAATGGCTCAGTGCTGTGGAGATACTTGACTGTTCTGGATAAAGAATTGAATTTTTTCTTTTTTTTATCTTTCAAGGTTTTCCCAATAAAAAAAAAAAAAAAAAAAAAAAAAACACTCCAAACATTACAATTGTAATTTTTTTTTTCAAGGTTATATATATATATATATATATATATATATATATATACACACATACATACACACACACACACACACAAAGTAATTTAAACTGATACTTTTGAAAGCGGTGAATGCAAACAAAGAAAAACATTTTGGAAGAACTTGGCTGACAACCAACAACCTCAACTGTTCATGGAGAGAAGAAAAAAATTTTAAAAAGGTGAAAGTTGAATAAAGTCATGGATATTAAATCTTAGAGTAGCATCAGAAAAATTTGTGAAAAATGTACCCATTTACTACAAATACACACTCACTTCAAATGGGGGTCATATGGACTAAAGGTCAAAGTAAAAAAAAATAAAAAAGTTAACGGGGCAAACAATTTTTGAAATTCTTCACAATTGGATCTGAACCAACAAAAACCTAAGAGATGCCAAACCTGTTTATAAAGTCTATGGTGACAAATTTTAAGTTGTAAACCAATGTCACCTGTGTCTCCTTCAACACTTTGACAGGTACTGCGCCTCTATGAAATTCTAAAAATGTACTTGTGTCCCAAAACTCAGATTGATATTAATTTTTTTTAAATATTTTTAAATAAAAAAAAATATTTTTGAATAATTTTAACTTGATTGTAATGCAAATTTACATCATTTCATTCTAGATTCATCAGGAAAATACTTCAAATGAGTAACTTAGACGCTAGACTAATAAGCCAACTACTGGGGTATAAAAAGAAGAGTCATTTTTGGAGATTGGCTTTATTTTTATAGCTTATCAACCTATTGTGGGTTATTTAAAGCCAAAACATTTTGGGGTTATAAGAATATTTTTTTGGGTGTGTGAATACAGCATTAATTTTTTAATAATAATGATTTTTTTTTCCAGATAAAAAGTTCTGCTATTTAACCCATATGTGGAGGGGGAGATATAGATTCATACCTTTCCCAAGGATATTTGCATGTGCAGATGTAAGAAAGCCAACTGGAATTTAAATTTGGCAATCCAATTTCTCATTCCAAGCCACTATCCATTACACCACCCACACATCCACATTTTTGGAAAAGCTTGTTTCCATAAAAAAAAATACAAATGGCAGAAAATATGGTGGATAAAATAACAGTGTTATGATTATTTTTACTTAGTTTTTGTCAGTACAAAAAACAGAGTTTGAATTTTGTTTAAGGCTGTTATGTCAAAAATGGTATAAACAAGAGTTCAATTGTACTTCTGTTTCTCAATTCCTTTCTGTAACTCTTCACATGAGCCACAAAATAATGTAGTGGCAGAGACACACAAAAAAAAAAAAAAGAACTGAATTACTATCAAAAATAAAACAAAACTTTGGTAAGATATGTGCAAGTGCTGAAAAGTTCTCAGCTCAATCCACTTCCCAAAATCTGAGTATCATTTAGTGATGGTAACTGGGAAAGGTGTTCGTTTATATTTTGTAAAAGTGCCAATTTACAGGATCCTTGCACTTATTTTTGAATTTCTTTCAGAGTCATTATTAATGGAAAGTGAAGAATATTTAAGTGTTTAACTCAAAGCAAGTTCCTGTTCTTGCAAAAGAAAACTCCAAATGAAATCCATGAGTGCATGATGCAATCATCAGTTGAAATTCTTCATCATGTTCAGGAGCTAATTTTGGACAACTGACAAATGTTGACCAAAAGAATTGCTGAGACACTAGAGATATTCAGAGAATATATTAGGTTTATAATTCCATGAGTAAATGATTATGCAGAAGCTTTCAGCTAAGTGGCTGACAAAATATTTGAATGCCAACCAGAAAAATATTATTATGTGGACACCTCCAAATTGATTTTCTAGTATTGTCAGCAAACTAATGATAATTCTATTTGTCATTGTTGATGAAACCTGATGATACTATCAAATGATCGAGAGGACAAACAACAGTTCATGTAGTGGGTTTACTCAGGTTTTCTATAGCCAAACAAATTCAAGGCTAAGAAGACAGCAAGAAAAAGATCATAATTATGGGTTTTTTGGATAATCAAAGTATTTCATGAGAATTTCACAAGCCCAATAGCGGATACAAAATACCGTTCTAATTGACAAATAAAAGAGATGCTAATAAAAAAATAGCAAAAGAAAATTGCAGAAAGGTTCTTTTGTTTTTACAGGAACGTGTACTTGGCAAAGCAAAACAATGTTTTAAAGAATTTAAGATTTGAATGCAAAAGGCCACCCACCCCTACTTTTACTAAATATTGATTCTCCTGTTTCCAAATCCTAAAAGGGAGTTTCAAAAAGAAATAAATTTTTAAATAATTCAGAGCCGACAGCAGCAGAGGGGTTGATAGAGTCAGAATTAACAATTTCAGCGATCATAACATCAGATTGTTTTTGTGTTTCTTTTAAGGGCTAAAAGAAACTAAAGAAATGTGTGAAATGTGTTGAATTACAAATACACACACGTGTGTAGGATACACTTTAATTTGCAGGTTTTATCCTAATAAATGTTTCTGTATTTCAAGGCTTTATGTGCACTAAGTTATAACAATGGGGTCAATGGAATACAGAGGAGATGTTTTTGAATGGTATCACACCACAAGAAATATTAGAAATAACAGCAGTGGATGAAGCAGATAATGCTATTCTAGAATGTAATTAAGTAATAGTACTGACATTTCAAATGCAGTCACACTAGCTTAAAAAAGACCCATTTCCCAGCAGCTCTTTGTCATTGATGGTGACAATATCCAACAAAAGATTGCAGCTTAACAGAATAACTATTTAGAAACTAGTAGACACAATCAAGATTAATATAGGTCTATGGAAAAGAAAAATCATCCATGAATATGAAGAAAGTGTCAGTACAGACTGTTCCTTGTTTGATCACAACTTTCCAGCAGGAAGACCAAGTCAATTGCTCCTGTAAAATTTTGGCCATCTGTGATGAAAATCAAAGAACTTTTTTAGCCAATGAATTACACTGGAAAAAAATATGGGTTCATCACTTAAACGAACAAGAGAGTAAAACACAATACACGCTATGTACATTGATTAATCCCAACCAAAAAGGTACGTGCCTAAGCTTCTTCTGGCAGTATGATGCTTGCAGTCTTGTAGGACCAAAATAGCATAGTATGGATTCCTTGGCCAAGGGTTCCACAATAAACAAGACTTATGCCTCATCACTGTTGAAATTATGCTATGAACATCCACAGGCAACACTATGCACAGCCAAAGTGTTCAGATCTTACATGACAAACAACTTGCATGTTACATAACTAGAAGCATAATCCTGTGACAAGAAAATTCTTTTGCATTCCCACTATTCTTATAACTTGACACCATCTGATTTCAAGTCGTTCTCTAAAATTATTATTTGAAAGACACATATTTATTATTAAGGTACAGTATCAATCTGCAGAGTTCTCCGAAAAACGATGCCAGAAGAGCGTAACTCTGTGGAAGCTGTGTATGGAAAAGGATGAATCAGTGTGCCAATTTTCATATCTATTCATACACTGGAGATAAGGTCAAGAGCAATTTTTAATGAACACCTTTCATCACTTCCTTTATGGCAATTTACATTTGGTACCAAAAGAAAGACCATAATTCAATCCACAAGTAAAGCTAAAAAAGATTTACAATTCCATACTCACTTTTTTTTCATTTGTTATTAATGCAATCAAGATTAAATAACAATTTCAAGATTTTCATTTCTTTATTATGTAGAGGAAAATTTTTAATTCACTATTCTATGTTTTTGAATAAATATTTTCTCTTCAGCAAATTGTTTTCTGTCTAAATTCACTGATTTTTTTTTTTTATGGCTTATCAACCTTTTGTGAGTTATTTAAAGCCAAAACCTAATTTAGGTTGTATTTTTTCTATATTTTTTTTCTTTTTTGTGAGTGAATATTGCATTAACTTTTTTTTTTCAAATTGATTCATGAAGAGATTAAAATTCTGGTATTCCAGGAAACATCCATGCAGAAGTCTGCTTCCTGGAAACACTAGAATTTTAATCTCTTCATGTCAAGGGAAAATCCTTATCTCTTCTTAACATCACTCCCTATCAACATCTTTTTTTTCACACCTTATATCTTCATTGTATTCATTTATTATAACATTTCATATTAAACATCATAATTTACATTATTCATTTTTGAGGTGTTTTTTTTTTCCATCTTTGTTTTTTTGTGCAATGATCCACTTTATTTTACATTCTTTTGACAAGCTCCCCAAGACAGTGGATCAGAGTTCAAATTTTGTCAGAAGCAAACTATTTCATATTGATGCAACTGTTGTAGGACATAAAAATTGTGTGGAGATAAAAAAAAATAAATAAACATAAATGAGAAGAAAAGAGCAACTAACTAAAATCATGAAAATGTTTCATCTCAAAAATTTCACTGTTTCAAGTTTTATTGCACTGATAAAAATAAATTTGATTGAATTTTGTAAAATTGGAAACCTTATGTTTTTTCTCAATCTGTTTTTGCTGAATACAAAAATTCCAGTATCAATAATCAGACATCTCAAAGCATTTTAATTAAAAGTCTTTCCATACAAATTTGGATTAGAATTAATATATTTGGGGTGAGGGAAATAAATTTTAACAACCCCATTTCTTTCGAAAAATTTTAATCAACTTCCAAAATTTAACAAATGAGACATTTTTGAAAACTAAATGTCTTTAATCATGAAAATAGATTTAATAGTGTTTCTTTACTTGTCATGATTAAAAATTGAAATATATTATTTGATAAAATTTTTTAAAATAAAAAATATAAAAAGAAATAAAATCATATTTAATTAAAAATAATCAATTTGAGTTTTGAATATTGAGGAAGGAGGGAGTGGTTCTTTTCCTTTCCAAAATCTTTTTAATATTTCACGGTGAGTAAATGCTTTAATTTTGAGAAGGATAAGAGTTCCAACATCTTAGTTCCAAAAATTCACAAGTACTTATTAATGTTCTATTCAAGTAAACAATGTATAGCACAGAAATCCTTAGATCCTTTTACAATTAAATAAAGGATCAGATAATTAATGATTTAAAAAAAAAAAATCAGACCTTCCTAGGGTAATGGTACCTTAGTCTATTTCGAAGTGTTCCTCTTGGAATCTTACACAATTACTTCAGTATGCAAAGTCCTATGAAAGCATCACTATCATCTGCCTTAGTGCACACCTATTAATGTTTTCCATGGATTGATATTCTCTTTTCATCAGCTATTTCATTTTAAGAAAAGACATAATAGCCAAATCTGGATGACAGTCAGGGAGTAACAGATCTGCACAAAAAAAAAAAAAAAAAAAAAAAAAAAAAAAAAAACTGCATGAAGAAGAGAAAGGAAAGATATTCAAAATAGTTGAACAGTTTCTGGTATGTGTGTGTGTGTGTTCAAATCATCTATCAATTCTTGCTGTCAGTCACCAAGGATTTCATTTCATAGCAGCCTGCACTTGTTCAACATTTTGAGGTTTTCTGCTTTGTTGAAGGCCTTCAAAACAGATCACTTTCAACAAATTCCTAACCAGAATTGAAGCATTGGTACCAATGGTTTATCTGGCTTTTCTTCATTGAATTATCACCAAGAGTATTTGTCATCATTTAAATAGTACGCTCAAATTTCATCTAACATATTCACCCAGTGTTGACTCACTGCCGACTGAGTAACCCCATCTTTGAAACAATTTTCACTAGTGCACTTGTATTTTTAGAATTATTGTTATGCTAGAAAGTGAATCATCATCTTCCAAAAAGACACCTAGCAGAATTTTTCAGATTTTCTTTTAAAATATCATAGTGCACTTCTTTTATCATGGCTCCAATTTTAACCAAATGGCCTTTTCCATTTCCAGTAAAACACCCTCAAAGCATAGGATTGCCACCTCCATGTTTTACACATGGAATAGTGTTTCTAGGATACTCATCCTCCATACTCAAGGAGTTTAATTCCAACAAATTTAGTTTCATCAATCTATAAAACTGAATACCAAAAAATTACTTTTTCCAAATAGGCACATACAAATTCCAATGAGTTTTTTATTTTTTTTAAATCAATTTCACCCCCATCAAGGCAGGTAGTAATGCCACTAAGGCACAAGTGAATGTGGAAGAATTAGAAACATTACAAATAAGTGGGAATAAAAAGAGTAATCAAGAGGATAATAGATAGCAACTGACATTGCATTTAAGTTTTTAAAGTTTAAAGTTGGCTGGAAAGCATGGAGCCAAAAAGGAGTTCTACAAGCGAGAAGTGCAAAAAAAAAGTCCTTAGCATAGAATTTATGGTTACATACTTTGGTTGCTTGCTTACTGATCAAGCTGAAGGACTCTAGCCTTGTCCAGACCTCATCTTCAGACATTATGTCCTTGTTGACGTATATATCATCGATGTGGACTGATGTGGCTTTCATTGTTGACTCGTCTTGCGCCAATACCGCCTTGACAATAGCTTTCATTATTAGGGGTGTCACATGAAGGCCAAAAAATATGTCAGAAAATATCTTGTTCCTTTAATTAATACTGTCTGAAATGGCCACAGGGACTCGTGAACTCTTATCAGAGTTTTCAGATAATTTTGTCCTTGCCAATTTTTAATGTTTATAATACGACTGTATTGAATTATATATATCTCCAATACAAGGCCCAATAGCCACTGAAGATAAAGGGTTATTGAATGAGGTTGTTGTAAAAGAGGAGGAAGCAGAAAGTGCATATTCTAAGGCTATGTATGATAAATAATGGTCAACCCTAGCATTGAGGAGATTAAGATTGTAGTAGAGTGTTTCACAAAGTGATAGTTCTAGGGAAGAAGGTGTTTGAGTGGAACTTATTGCCGAAAGGGAATGAAGATGATGTTGGTAAATGTAGCATGATGGGGGTCTTGGCTGTGAAGATCTGAGCTGGTGGAACTAAGCAATGTAAACTGTTAGACTAATTCTATAGTAATAGCAATAGAGTAGTAAGAAGCTAGTAACATTTCATCTGTGGGATAAGTGTTGCAGGAATTAAAATAATTCATCACCCAGATGGATGTGTATTTGTTTTTGAACTTTGTCAAGACTGGTTGGACAGTGAAGATTAAGCAGCACTTGCCCAAATATGGCAGCAATATTCTGTTCTTGGTCTGATCTGAATCTTGTAAAGATAGCAGCAGGAGTCTGGTATTTTCTGGAATGATTCAAAGAACCGACCATTCTTTGAGAATTCGATGACACAAATATACAAATTCCATTTGAGGTCTGGGGTGAGCTTTTGAGCCCACAGACATTCAAGGGTATGACCTCTCATCAGAATTGGAGCAAATTTGGGGTCTGCTAAGTGGTGATGTAATTTTACTAGCTTAAGATATTGAATGATACAAGTCTGTCTTGAGTCAACTTAGATGTGCAACACACTGGTCATTTAGATATCTGGAAGTATTAGGTATCTGTTAAGATAATGGTAGCAGAGAAGTGTGGTCAAACTGGAGTGACCTCTCTAGGGCACAGTTATGGGTGATAATATCTAGAGGCCATGTGCTTCCCAAAACACACAGGCTCCCACTCAGTCAAAGAAACAAGATTCAAAGGATATTACATCTGGCACACCCCCTCTAGCTTTACTGCAGTGCCAGAAGTTTGTCATCAGTGTTGACAGCCAACAACCATCAGGGATTCATTTTAGATTTTCTGTCTGGATTTAATTCCATAGCCTTTCCTGGGATTGGATATTGCCCAAAACATTGGGAGGATTAAATATAAGGGTTTTCTTTCCTCTAGATGGACTGTCTTCCTGGTCTGATAACCTCCATCCACCATATATATATATATATATATATATATATATATATATATATATATATAAATAAATAAAATCCCAAATCACCTCATATGAGGAATAGCCTATTTCGGCAGACAAAGATATCGGTTGTCTGTCTTATCAATCCCGTTGTGGATTGACAAATTCAAATTTCCATAATATAGGTTGAAGTTAATTTCCATAATATTCATTCCCCGCTAACTCTTCAAATGTCGAATGTATAACTAATTCTAATTTCTATATTCTCCCCTCTATAACCTCTTTACACTATATTAATTATAATTTATAAACTTCCCCTCCTCTGAGATCTCCCCCCATCTCCCCCCATTGATCCCTTACATCCTTTTATCTATATATTTGAAAGTTATATTTAGACCCCTTTTTATTCATCTTTTTTAAATCAATATTTCATTCATGTAACCCCAAATTAATGTCATACGGTTAATATTCAGGTTTAATTTAATAAAACGTCTTCCCTTTAAGACAAATACCTTCCCCTGACCTGTCTCGTGCCTTTCATCTGGCTGAAACATTAAAATGGATAAATTCTGTATTAGTTTTTAGACAGCTGTCGCAGTTAAATTTCTAATTCTGACACAAACTCAGTCTATATACCAGGGTTGAATAAAACTGACAAAGTTTCCATTGATTGAAATAGGTCTATTATCTATAGGAGGTATTTTGGATTTTATTGTGTACTAATTATTTGCTTTGTAATAAGTAATACATTGAACTCATTTGTGGATCAGTTTTAATATTTTATATTACTAGGATCCACTTGGATTATAAACCAACAGATTTATTATATATATATATATATATATATATATATATATATATATATATTAAAGATAACGAGGCATGGTGGAGTAATGGACAGTGGCTTGGACTGAGGAATCGGAGAGCAGAGTTCAAATTCCAGTCAAATACATTACATTCACTTACGTGCTACTACCCTTGGGAAAATGAAGGTACGAATCCTCTTCTCCCTCCAGCTATGGGTAAAAAGCAGGAAAGACTGGGTTCTATAGTCTTGGATGGCAACTGGTCTAGGTGAAGGACAACTCTGAATTCAAAACCTGCGGAGGGTTGTTTGGGGACCCTGAGGAACGTAGTGTACTAAGTCTCTGTATTCGGCCCTTCAAAAAGTGTGGATGGTTCTGCACAAAACCTTCACCACTATAATCAAATCTAATGTACTGGTGTCGGGCTGCTTGACCCTCATACATCAAATTTGACAGGAGAGTTGTGTGTGTGTGTGTGTGTGTGTGTGTGTGTGTGTAGTGTAATGGATAAATTATGGTCTAAATTACACAAAAATGAAAATAAGACTGACATTTCATTTTAACAGATATATTTACTAAAATTACACAAAAATATCTTGAAATACTAGACTAAATTTATTCAATAAAATCACCATTGGTTTCAACGATGGCCTCCAGGCAACTTCAGAATCTGCAACTGGACAGTCTCCTTGTTTAAGTTGGTGATTGCTGCCATGATACTTGCCTTCAGTTCATCTTTGGTGTTACAAGGGGTTTTGTTAGTCTCTCACTCAACTGTGCCCCACCCATAATAATTAAGTTGGTCACAGTCTGGGTAGTTAGGTGTAAGAGGTCCTCTTGTCAGACAGTCTTCCAGCAGCCACTGTTTGAACCCAGGAGAGCATTACCTCACCAAGGCACTTGATGTCAGCCTGTGTTGAGTGAGCCCCTGCGGGAGGATGAAGGTATGACACTGCCATAACTAGTGATCACTTCAAACACTTTTGTAATCACCATTAGACTCGGCCAACTGTTTCCAAATCCTTTGCGCTGTCCTCAGATTAACACCCAAACAAGCTGAAATGTTCATATTGGAGCTTCTAGCACAAATGCCAAGCAGTACAGCTTGTAGTTTCCAAATTTCTGGCAGAGTGAATTGTGTCAAGATGTTCTTTTTCTCATAGATGGTGCCCAACTGACCCTACTATACTGTGAAGTCAACAAAATAAAAAATAAATGTGTATGCATTAAATGAAAAATATAAAATGGCAACAATTTACCCATCATATATATATATATATATATATGTGTGTGTGTGTTTAAGCAGCAAATTTTGTTAGGCATGTCTGATTGAATAAATTACAAACATCACGTCTGCATATTTTTATAATGCATATTCACAAATATTTTTCCATATAATACAATTAAATGAGGCAAGAAATGCACTGTTACAGTGAATTTCTTGCCTCATTTGATTGTAATATATGGAAAAATATTCGTGAATATGAAAGGATTATGATAAAAATAAGCACACATAATTATTGTTTTATATATATATATATATATGCTTTATACAAGATGAAATTGATATTCTTGTAACTATAAAAGCCCGTTATTCTCAAATAATATATCAATATTATTACGCTTCCTTTTATTCCTTCAACTGGATGAAAGAAAGGATAAATTCTGAGTGCAAAGAAAAAGATGACAGGTGCTACATGTAAAAATGTAGAAATCAAAACAGTTTTCAAATGCATGCAAAGGAATAAAAATAAAGAAATAAAAAATACAACTCAAAAGCTACCAAGAGGAAAACAAAATGTTTTATTCTTTGTTTTATTTCTGGTTTTCACCTACAAGATAGCATAACAGAGACAAAAACCAATATTTTCTTTGGCTTCTCCAAGTCAATGAAACCCGTTTCTTTCTTTGTATTAGATTGGATTATCCCTTTAACAGTCTTCTTCTGGTGTAGAATCCACAAGGAAAGAGTTGAGGAGGGAGGTATCATGTTACAAAACAAGATGGGAAATAGAAGATGAAAACTAAGATACCAAGAAGCTAAACTCATTCCAGCTTAGCTTGACACATGCAATCTTATTCACCACCCCACCATACATATATCCATTTAACACAGATGCTCCCTAATTCCTTGAACAAAGAAAACCACACCTCACTGAAATCTTGGAATGCTAATGACCGTTCTGAAAGACAAATTTATATTTTTCATCTTTTTACAGATTTCAGATCAGATGTTCTTTGAATAATAGAAAACGACTTTTTGGAAAATCAACATCTATATGGGTAATGTTTTGTTACATTTACTAAGTCGAGATTAGTATCACACAAGGATAAATGGAAAAAAAAATATGATGCTAGTGTTCTACCAATTTCCCAAATATACAAGGCTAGGTTTGAAAATAAAATGTCTGTTCATATTACATATTCCTATAGATTAGTTGTGAACTTAACACAAACAACCCCACCTGATGCTGATGCAGTTTCAGTTTTAGAGTGAAAAGAAGCAGGTACATAAATAACACCAGAGATGGATTGCTTCACAATACAAGGCTAATGGGTTCCAACTGCTCTACTATTTACTAGTGATAGGACGATACCAATAATGTTCTAAATTTTCAATTCTAATACCTACAATGATTAATCATTTTATAAGTTATGAGATTCAACAGTTACGAATAAAATAAAAATATGATTAAAATCTTCATAAGGATAAGAATTACCGTAAATGTGTATTTTTTGCATGGGATCATTTTTTTTTTTTATTATATTATTAAAAGATGAAATCTTACTAGTTTAATTTTAAAAATATTAAAATAAATCATGTTAAAAAAAAAAAAAACTATAGATTAATCATGCCAAATAAAAATGGGATAAAAACACTTGATTTTAATTTTTTTTTTATACACTTCTACTTATAAAACTTATATCTCATTTGGCTTTGAGAAGGAATAAATGAGGAAAAACTTCAAAACATTTTAAATGCCATAATTTAACACAGGTAAAATCAATTAGGCCAAGGAAAATATTAGTAAAATAAAATTAAATTAAATCTTTGATAGAAAAGGTAAATAAAGATGAAAATCTGTTTTGAAAGCTATAAAATTTAAGAAATACATGAATTTCATAGAAACAAATTTAAGTTTTATAAAAAAAAAATGATTACTTTTTTTTAAGTTTCAGTTATTGAAAAGAAGATTATTATTTTTGCTTACTATGTAAACAAAAGAAATCTTTTCAATAACGAAGAAATGGTTTTATGGATTAAAACTATTCTAAAAACAAATTGTTCTAATTTAACTGCCTCACCACAAGGACAATCTGTGACACAAGGTCAATTTTTTATGTGAAGAAATCAAATGTGATAGTTGACAGGAATTCCATACATCGTTTTTCTTTTTTTTTGGGGGGGGGGGGTAAAAAAAATTTAAAATTGTCTTAAAAGAGAGCCTGACAGAACAACGTGAATTCGTTTTGTGTTTATATAACTTTAATTATTAAATTAATAATTTATAATATTAAATGGGTGAATTAACAATTTTTAAAAAGAAATTAAAAATAAAACATTTTGAACTAAAACAAACTAGCAAACTTTATAGAAAGTTTGAGAACTGAGTAGAAACTTGCACTTTTTTTTTTTTTTTTTTTACCTATACAAGAAAAATAAATTTACAGCAAACTTAGGTGGTATTATGATCTAGAGATTGTAATTTTACTGATAGTTTAAAATCAATAAATATTTATCTTTTTATCATTAATACTAGGAATGGAAAATTAAAGTATTAAAAAAAAAAAAAAATCCAAAGAAACATTTTTGGAATTTGAAATTAGATTAAAAATTCTCCAATTGCAATACCCCAAAGACTTCCAAAATTCTTGATTCCCATTAATTGTCACATCACTACTATTTACCCATAGGTGATGGGGAGAAGTGAATGCAAACTGTTCCTGTTAGAAATGGAACTCTCTTTACCCATTCCATTTTCTCTATCATTAACCACTGGTCCACCCACACTAGTTTCTGGTAATTATTCGGGTATAAACAGGTATTGATGAGAAATATATGACATCAGCAAGCCACTGAACGTCATTTCCCCTAAAGAGGTTTGTTTTATTAAGACTTGAAAACATGTTTATCCTTTATTTTTATGTATATCGTTTTCAAAATAATAAACCCTAATTCTCAGCTTTGTTCACTGTAAATAGAGCAAGCATAAGTCAAACCTTGTTTAATGTAAGAATCCTAATCTACTTCAGTGTAGATTTCTCTTAATTTCATTCAATCAAGAGAAAATCATTTAAACCTCACCTTATTATTATTAGAGAAATTAATTGGAGGAAAAACATTCCAATGACATTTAAAGAAATTTTATTTTCATACTTAGCATAGCAAGATATTAATAACCAAGTATAATAAATAGAAAGCAATTTTAAGATGAGGACCACACGCAGTTCTCAACACGAATGAAAATTAGAAATTCAAAACAAATTCAAAGATGGAGAATTTAAATACAATTTCTAGTTTAGTTTTATTTACATTTTTTTTTAATTCGACAAAATTAAGAAAAGGTTAATTGTGAATATTGAAGACATTTTAATTAAATGTTGTACAACTTCTGTCCTCTTGAGAATGCACTTGTATTTATTTTCTAAATCTAAGGCATGCCTAAGCTTTACATAAATGGTTATTCATTGCTTAAGGTCTAAGTTCTACTTGAGCAGCTTCTTCCCATGAACCTCTACTTTGTGGAACCAACTCCCAAGAGGATGCTTCCCCAATCACTACAATCTTAACCTGTTCAAGTCTTGGTTAACCATTATCTTCCCCACATATCCCCATAAACTGTGCCTCTTGCTCTGTAACCCTCTACCTAGAGTGGCTCTTGCGCCTTGTATAGGGTGTATATTAGTGTAAAAAGAATTTACAAACTAAAAAAACCTGACCTTCTGTTTTTATGCGAGTTTTGAGGAAAAGAGAAATTTCAGAATCCATTAACTGAAAAGGGTAGCTGCTGTCTGAAGAAGGAATCTCCAGTTGCCAAATTACTTTCTTTTTTTTTTTTTTTTTTTTACTGCCAGAATGAGTAATTGCAGTACCAGATCAGTGAATTAAACTCTTCTTTTTTTTTCCCCCATTTCCTGCCTTAAATGTCTAAATACAAAACAGTCACTGTTTACAACACAACCTGTTGTGTTATTCTTTTCAAAATAACCTGAAGAAATGTCAACTCAATGGTTTCAATCTTTGTGCAACAGTGCAGGCAGAAGATTTCTAAGCTTCAATGGTAAATCTGTCAAAGATCTTATTCTACGGACAAACTTTGTGAACTTTCAATTTGCCATAAATTCTGTCTGTATTTCTGAGATGAGGTATTGGAATCATTTACACTGTTTACATTGTTTGGACTGTTGCCCTCATCTTTGTTTCCACATTCACAACATTTCAGCCATTGTATGCTCTGGCCTTCTCCAGGTGATTGACCCAAACAATTGTGAGTTCAATACCTGGTTACTGCAGTGATG
The DNA here is from genome assembly GCA_964036315.1 of Acanthosepion esculentum. Lineage (NCBI taxonomy): Eukaryota > Metazoa > Mollusca > Cephalopoda > Sepiida > Sepiidae > Acanthosepion > Acanthosepion esculentum. The sequence goes on along the minus strand of OZ038480.1, from coordinate 2,111,177 downwards.
AACAAAAACTTGGAGAGTTGACTTAAAGGAAGATAACTGAGAGATCCAAAAGAGGCATGGCATGTGGAACTAGAACAATCTACCCCAGTGGACGAAATAAGGGGGTCCAGTTTGAAATTCTAATCACCTGAAAAAGTCTGGAGCATGCAACAGCCAAAACGTCATGATTGTAGCAACAAAGATGAGGACAACAGTCCAAACAACATAAATATAATGTAAATTGTCTGAATTTTTCAGATGAAGAATTATTATTATTATTATTATTATTCATCTATTTACTCAGACAAGTGTCCTTACTCTGCTTGTTATTTTTACACCATTTCAGCTGTTATAGCCTCCAGAACTTCCTGGGTATGACAATAAGCTACATCCGACAGCAAAGCCTCTGATCAGAAGATTTTGAGGAGCATGGAACCACCTCTTAATTGCTGATGTTCCCAGGTTCAACCCTGACATGGTGTGGTAGCATCTGTTAGGGTCCCAGCTATGGGCAAATATTTAATCCTCAAACTGGGGTCAAAACACTATGAAAGTGTAAAAATAGGTTTTAATACTAGCAATACATTTTTGAAAAAATTATTACCAGCAATAAATTCTGGAAGAAAAAATTATTACCAGCAATACTGTTTTTGGAAAAAATATTACCAGCAATACTGTTTTTGGAAAAAATATTACCAGCAATACTGTTTTTGGAAAAAATATTACCAGAAATACATTCTTTGAAAAAAATATTACCAGAAATACATTCTTTGAAAAAATTTTTACCAGCAATACATTCTTTGAAAAAATATTACCAGAAATACCTTTTGAAAAGAAATATTACCAACAATAAAAAAATTTTCAGTATTAAATAACCCATTGAAAACAAACCAAAACCATAAAACAAACCAAACCAAAGCCTCCAGCCTTTGGGTGTTGGTAGTCATTGTTAACTGCTGGGAATTTTGAATTGAATTGTTTATTCAATCTATGGGGTTAGATTAGAAAGCAATGAAAATAACCTATCCAAGTGGATAGAATACAGAGTTTGATTTGAAAAGGTTACTGGCTACAAAAGAGCTGAAAAATGCCAGAATGTACAATGGCTAAGACATGACTATAACAATCAAGATAAGGATACCTGTGTATATCAATTAGTGTATAATATTACCATAAGTTGTGTATAACTGAATGAATCTGGTCAAATTATAAGCTGATTTCCCAAGTTCTACAAGTTGATTTGTTTTTTTTTCATTCGTGTGTTATGAATCAATAAAATTATATTAAAACATGGAAAAAGCCATATCCATCTATATCTCTGAGATGAAGTATTATGATTACTTGCATTATTTACATTACTCGGACCGTTATCCTCATGATCATTGCCATATTCACATTTCAGCCATTGTACACTCTGGCCTTCTTCAGGTGAGACATGGCACATGGAACAAGAACAATCTACTTTGGTGGACAAAATAAAGGATTCAGTTTGAAATTCCAATCAGCTGAAGAAATCCAAAACCTACAATGGCCAAAACGTTGTGAATATGCCAATGACGATGAGGATAACAGTAGGAGTAATGTAAATAATGCAAGTAATGGAAAACCCAACAGTTTTTTTTACATCATAAATCCTAAAATGCTTATAGAACCTGGGATTAAATATTTCTTTCAGAGAATCACATCTTCATTTCATCATACAAAAAAAAATTTTTTTAAAATAATTAAAATTCTACTAATCATTTGTGAATTGTAAATTGAGGATAGTTTTGTAAAATTTGTCATTTTCAAAGAACTTATATTTAATTGGTAATTTAAGAAATGTCCCTATGTTTGCAATTTGATTATTTGGGAGCTGCATACAGAAAATTTAAAGATCATCATTTACCAAATGCAAAGGAAGGATGAGTTCCACTCAGCTATTAAATATTCATATCAAAGGGATAAGTAACAAAATCCAAAATTAAAAAATAACAAAAAATGAAAACAGAAATTGTTGTTGATTGATGAAGATGATCTTAGCAGATAAAAAACATACTAAAGAAACAATATACAAAATTAAATCTTTCAGAATTCAAAATATCATTGCAAAGTCTTTGAGGGATGCAAATAATTCATGGTTTAGAAGCTGTTATTCAATTTTGTGAAAACAGCCCCCCCCCCCATAACACCAGATGTGGCAGTTAAGCAGAACAAGGTTACACACACTATATATATATATATATATATATATAGGCACAGTGGAGTAGTGGATAGCAGGTCAAATTGAGGAATCGAAGAGCCAAGTTCGAGTTCCAGTCAAATCCATTTCATTCACTTACATGCTAATACCTTTGGGAAAGGTATGAACCTTTTTCTTCTCCCCACAGCTATGGGTAAATAGCAGGACACGCTGGTTTCTATAGCCTTGGATGGCAACTGGTCTAGAAGAGGGCAACACTGAATTCAAAACCTGCAGAGGGTCGTTTGGAGAACTTGTGGCACATGGTGTACCAGGCCTCAGTATTTGAGTCTTCAAAAAGTGTGGTTGGCTCCGCCCAAACACTTCACAATTATAATCAAATCATATGTGCAGGTGTCTGGCTGTCAGTTCCTAGGAACTTAGTTGCTTAACCCTCATACATCATTAAAAAAAAACATGGGAGAGCCCAGCAAATAAATATATATATATATATATATAATACTTTTAGATTTGAAGATCTGATGAATTGGGTCCGTTTTTATGACCCTAATTAAATAAATATAACTTCATGAATTTTAAGAGTTTGTGCCTTTTATAATAATAATTATTGCTGTTCTACAGCTTTCCCTGGAATTATATCCTTTTGGAAATATCCATACTGATCACTAATATTATCATTAATTATATATGTATATAAATATGCATGCATGTATTTCTTATTAGTATAAATGATACTTTTAGTGGGGTACCCATCATTTTTAGTGGGGTACCCATGCTTGAGTTATAAATAATTGTCTATACCAAAAATTCATACTGAAGAAAAATATGTCTCATAACAGGAAATGAAACTGTATTTACTTTTTTCATAAGAAAAATCACTCCTTTTTCTGAAGTGTGCCCTACCAATAAGGCCAAGGAAGGCCATCATGATAAAGCAAAGTTCAATTACCAATTTTAATGTACATCTTTCATTGGAACTTTTAGAAATCTGTATGTACTTATATATAACACGAATAAATGATATCAATAACAACAAATTAGATATCACTGATGTGCTCAATATTTCCTTTAGCAAGATCTAATGTGACCTTAAGGAAATCTATTTTTATCAAATTTAGATTAATATCAAAATCATAATCTGGCCCTATACAAAAACCTTTATAATTTTCTTTGAGTTTATTTGTACACCTGTCATTGCAAACTGAGAAACATCATCCTGATATATTACATGAAATATTTCCACAAATTTAGATGGCAAATAGGTCCCAACCATTTCACATAAATACACTCAATCAAAACTTCCCATGATATCAGCAGTCCTTGGTGATATCTACCTGCAGATCGTGCGTGCGTGTGTGTGTGTGTGTGTGTATAGCTTGACTACATCTACAGATTTGTTGAATTTTACTTCACTTATGGAAGAGTAAGAATCTTTGATACCAAAATCTACATATTGTGACCTTCGTCTATCCAGGATATGTTATTAAATCAAACAATTGTAGCATGAGTATTTTTACATTGGTTGATTTGTAGCTATTCTAATTAAACAGTATCCAGTAATTTTCTTCTGATTTCCCCACCCAAAAATCACACTTTATTGAAGTTTAAGACCCTACACACAGACTTCATTTGAAAATGTTCCTTATGGTCAAAAGATCATTTTTATATATATATATATATATATATATATATATATATATATATATATATATATATATATATATATATATATATATAAACATGCAGGAGTATGTCCAAATGGGGCTATTGAAAGGATATGGAAACAAAGATAATATAACTAGAAAACTTATGAGAAGGCAAAATGCAATCCGTTCAATGTTTTCCATTTATTTGCAAGAAATGAATGATAAAGGCAAGTGAAACAGCAGAAATGGAAAAGAATTTTAAGGACAGCATTTGCATGCAAGGCAGGATCTAAAAGTTGTGGATTATGCCTAAAAGAAAAGCAATGCATTTCAGAATTCCCCTAGCAAGCCAGCGAATTGAGCATCTTTCTAAATTCTATCATGGTATGTTCAAATTTCGGTTTATACACACAAATCTGAGATATGTTTTTGTAAAATAACTTATAAATGCGTATGACTCTTTCTTTTTATACATTTAGTAAGCATTTTTCAAATATCAAGGTTACTGCACATTTGTTGCCCTAAATTTTTATGTTGCTGCCACAGCATAAAAAATGAGGTCATTCATACTTTTATTTCTAGTCAATGCAGTACAAGTTTTTCATTTAATACCAACTTATATATTCAAATAAATACATTATCATTCTTTGGTACTCATGTAACAGTGAAATGAATTCCAAATACTTTGATTCATTTTTTATAGCTTATCAAGCTTTGTAGGTTATTTAAAGCCAGAAAATATTTTTATATTGTAAGAATTTCTTTTTGTGAGATAATAATGGTTTAGTGATACAAGTCTTACTAATTAACCCATAGCTGGGGGGAAGAAGAGGTGGGTTCATACCTTTACCCAAGAGCATTTGTGTGTAAGTGAGGAGTTGGAATGGCTTTCACTATCCATTACACCACTTGCACGTCCAAGCTTACAGTACCAGGTATTCCCAAGTGGTCATTCACCTGAGTACTGACCAAGCTAAATGTTGCTCAACTTTGGTGATGATACAGGAACAGGTGTTTCAATGTGATGTGCCCTGAATTTGAAATATATCCTTTTGTTCCTATGCCTTATTAAAGTAGCTATGGCTGCCCAAACATTTAATGCCATTCGTATCATAACTTCTGCTGATAGGAAACAAAAATTATATATAAATGAATCAGATCTTCAAATGATGTCTATTGTTCTCTCAATTATTATAGATTTCTCATAAGAAGTAAAACCTCATACAACAAAGGTGAACATGTTTGACTGACACAACAAATCAAATGACACACATTCCTCTGCTTTGAAAATATACACAAGAAATTTACCCTAGCTCTGAAATAATTTTCACACATTTTCAATATCAGACATTAAGTCAATTATTGCCACAAATTTTATGCTGAAAATAAATTCGTTTATTACAAAATAAGTAATCTACCAATACCATAAAAAAATCTACCAATACCATAACATGGACAACAACATCTCTTATTATAACTATTATTATTTTCACAAAACTTTAAGTATATTTTTTCCAGTTATTATTACTGTACTTTTTGCTCTTTTATTGAACCAAGTTTTTTTTTTTTTTTAAACCTTCAAACTTCAGTTCAAAATTGTCCCCCAAAAAGTTATGCCCCTTGGTAATTTCATTACCAGCAAGTTAACTAATACAAATTGAGTCTCAACTGCCATGCCATGGCACACTAGTGTGCCATGAAATATTGTCATAAAATTGGGGGGGGGGGGGGGGAACAGACACACGTTTCACATTAAATAAGCTGCCCAAATAGTTAAATAGAAACATTAAAATAAACTAAGTTCATATTTGTTTGCATATTTTTTTAAATCTATGCTTTTATTTCATAACATTTAAATGTATAGCCTTCAAATATTTTGCAGAGTGTGCTGTGATATTTTCATTTGTTTCTAGGTGGGTTGTTACTTAAAGTCTGGGAAACACAGAGTTAAACAAAAATACCCAAATACATTTGGAATATTACAAAATGTCAAAACAAATAACTAGAATTGATTAATAAAGAAAAAGCAAACAACCTTATTCAAGTCATAGCAGTTGAAATATTTGCAAGAATTTTTATATATATATATATATATATATATATATATATATTTAAAATTGCAGATTCTCACATAAAAATATAACTTAAGGTAATAAAAGAATGCTCAGAAAGAAAGAAATTCATTGGGGAAAAGTGGTAGATAAAAAAAAAAAAAAAGACCTGACCCTGAAAGTACTTTGGCCGAAATGGTTAAGGCAATGTTCATGGAAGAATCAGATTAGAATTTAAATTTCATCAGAAGATTCTTCTTTGATCAGTTAGAATCGTCTCCTTACAGGGGGCTGCAACAAGTGACAAATTAACCCATTAACTTCAGAAAAGAAATTTGACTCAGCTGCAAATGACAAATTTACATCAGTCACATACATAATACAATGTCAAGAATTTCCCTTGGTTAAAGTTACTTACTCATTTATCAAATAGAAACCGAGCTGATCTTACTATCGCGAATGAGATAATAATCTAAGTATTTACAAAATCTCTAAAACTATCCAGTATTAAGAAAAGAAAAATCCCCACCAACATTGGAGACAAATATTTGCAGGTAGAGCTCAGTGTGAGAAATCTAAGCAATGCATCAGCTTTAAGGTCAAAAACAGGTATAACCATATGCTAAGAACAAAATAAAAGTTGAGGTGAGAGATTCCCATGACTAATCAGAAAAATTATTTTGTATTAAAAATTGGATTGAAAAATCTTCATCAAACCAGTACACAACATACAGTAGGGAGCATAAAGAAGAAATCATTTCTTTCATGCATAAAATTCTGCAATGTTTGGCTTATATGATTAAAATTTGTAATTTGGGAGAATTGGAGAGGGGATTAAAAAAAAAGTATACAAAAACATTGTAATTTCTCATTGTTCACTATGAAAATTAGCTAAGATCAAAATCAGAAATTCTCAAATTAGGAAATATATATATTATCATGTACAGAAAAATTACTTAACTGTAAATATCAATTTTTGATGATGTTTCCCCAAATTCAAAGTTTCTTGGAATTATCCATTCTCCAAAGGGTCTGTTGTTAGAATAAATTTATTTCCAATAACTCCGAAGTTGGAGAGACATCAAAAATTGATATTTACAGTTAAGTAATTTTTCTGTATAATATTATCAATGCTTTATTTTTTAATATTAATATTCATATTATTGAGCACTATATGAAAATATTTTTATCTTTACTTTTGAACTATTATATTCTTAAATTATGTGCGTGTGTGTGTGTGTGTGTGTGTGTGTGTGTGTGTGTGTTTCTTTAGAAGTCAGTCTTCAAATTTGTTTATGCATGCAAGAACTAATTTGCATTGTCAGATTTCTACCCCTGCTATGTCACATGTTATGCAATATATCACTTCATCGGGGAGACCCATTTATTTTTGTCTTAAGCTTATTTCATTTGGAATAGAATGACTTGGTCTATATTGGGTGACATAGAGAAGTGGGTTTCTAATATTTTGAAATGAAATAATGTAACCATCAAAAGATATAAGGAAAGAACTTCCACTTTTGATTTCTACAATTGAAAATGATTTTTAAAAACTAAATCAATGATAATTTCTTATTTTTACTGCTAATGTCATGTGTGCACGCTCAAAGAGGTCACAATATCAAGGACATGCCAACATTTTTCAACAATATTTAGTTTTTAAGATTTCAATATGTTGAAAGCATCATTGTGTAATGCACATATAGGATCAAATTTGTATCGGAAGTATAGCAGCAAAATATTTCGGGACAAAAATTTCCATTTCATACAAATTAAATGACACATATTGAGATGGTCAAAAACAATATATGCATACAAAATGTATTTTGCATGCATATGTGTGTGTGTGTGTTGAGAGATAGAGAAAGAAGGGGGGTTCCTTTCCAAAGACTAGATGCCAAAATCTACAAATTAAAACAAAGTGAAAAATAGGAGAATATTATTTTTGTGATTCCAAATGAATAACTTATTTACTATTTATGCTCCATATTTTTTAAATTATTGGCCTTGATACACACACACACGTGTGTGTAAGTGTGTGTGTGTGTGTGTGTGTGTGTGTGTGTGTGTGCATACACAAATCCCACAAATTTACCATGTTCAATATTTTATCAATGCCAATAATTAAAACAAAAAAAACTGGAGCATAAATAATAAATAGGTTATTCAATTGGAAACAAAAAAAATTTACCCATGTGCCTTGATATATGACAATGATTGATCTATAGATTTATATAAGTAGAAAAATTGTTTAATCATATCAAAATCAAAATGAGCAGAAAAAAAACCCAAAACAATTAAGACAAATTCAGCAAATAATGTGATTAAATCCAACTAATTAGATTGTCTGATTAAAACATTTCCAGTGTAAAACTCAAAAAGCGTCAATGTTGATAAAAATGATTATGTATTTTGTTGTGTCTAATCACAACATTTGCAAAAACGTTTTCATTTATTCCCTTACTTTAAGGTAGGTGTGCATGTGTGTGTGTGTGTGTGTGTGTGTGTGTGTGTGTGTGTGTGTGTGGTTGGTTGGGGGGGAGAGGGTGTTTATGAAGAGGCCTCGTGCCTGAAACGGCAATGTCTGGATGCCCATTCACTAATGAAGCAAAGAAAATGCTTCATGGTGCAGTGAAAAACCTACATCCCTACCACAACATATTGTTCCATACTCCTAGCCAAGGTTTTGCGATTAATTGTTAGCATGAGGGGGAGAAATTACTCTATTCATTCCAGACATTAATTACCTGATATTGATGAAAACTGACAGCGTCTAAAGAGAAATTATCAAAATCTGGTTAGTGAACAAAAGAGATTCACTCGGAAGACAATCTATAAATGTCTCCTTGATTGTAGATTAAATATAGGATCTTCAAATACTTGTGTCTGAAGAAATTCAGATAAAGAAATGATTATAAAGAAATGATTACAAATAAAAAAAAAATAAAAAAAATGGCAAACAAAAAATCCTCTCTTAAATCAAACATAATGAGAACAATCATACTAGTGTGAAAAAGTTACTAGTGAATCAGGAAAAGATGATGCATTTTTTTAACCTGGACAAAGGTAACAAATCTCATCAAAAGTAATCCAAAGATAAAATGTAATGCTTTTATTTTGAATGCATAACACGTTTCACTGATACTACAACACTGATCATCAACAGAAATGTCAAATGAGCAACAATTGGATTTTAAGCAAAGTACACAGATACTATACTGATCCTTAATAGAAGTGTTAGCAATACATAAATAAACAAGTCTTTTTTTTTTTTTACAGATATTAAAAATATAAAATTTAATGACTAGGGTTACCTGTTAATCAGGTAATATTTTTACATTTATTTCTATATTTACATTCAATTAAAAACCGTCAGTCAGTACATGACATTCAAATAACATTTTTTTGTATTTTTTTATTCATCATAATTTGTGAGATTCTTTTCATATTGTTTCATTATATTTCCATAAAAGTTAGCTTATGTGAATGCATAATTTTTATGTAAAATAATAAAGTGAAAATCCCTGCTGCACCCATTACAAATATGCCATCCATTGCCATAGATAATTTTTTTTTTTAATCTCATGACCCATAGGGTCGTAGGGGCACCATGTGTACTGCAGCCACAGTAGAAGTGGTGTTTCTTGGGCAAGATAACCTGACGGAGCCCAACCCTCTCCAGGACGATTTTGAATTCAGTTTTTCCTTCTCCTAGACTGGTTGCCACCCAAGGTTATAGAACCCAATCTGCCCCTCTATTTACCCATAGCTGGAGGGAGAAGCAGCAGATTCATACCTTTGCAAAGGGTATTAGCATGTAAGTGAATGTAATGGATCCAACCAGAATTCGAACTCGGCTCTCCAATTCCTCAATTCGAGCTGCTATCCTTTACTCCACCATCCCTCCAGAATAGATAATTAGATTTTATTAATTCCTTAGTTACGCATTATTATGCAGACAACTATGCACATCTATCAAAGAATGCACCCCCACTTAATCCTTAAAACATGAGCTACTATCTACTTTTTGTCCAATTCACAGAAAGAGGATGAGAGATTGGAATGAAAACAAACAGACTTACTAACAGCACACGTGTTTCAATAAACTGCAGTTATAAGTAGAGAATGAGAAAAGGAATTTTTATTATTCAGAAGCAGACAGAATGAGTCGATCAACAAGTTCAGAATAAGCAGCAAAATTTGTGGAGAGAGAAATTAAAAAAAAGAAACAAACAAACCCACCAACATATGTCTTAAAAGTGATCAGCTTAGAAAATGATGGATGTAGTCGAATTGTATACCAACCAAAATACAATGAAGTTTAAATTTGGAACTAAAAAAAAAAAAAAAGAAGAAAGAAAGAAAGCAATTTAACCAGATGAGAATAGAGAAAAATGTATGTGAATAAAGATGTTTCTCATTTTTATTTTTTTTAAATCTCCCTAAAAATCAATAAAATCAATAAGCAAAAGAAAAGTCATCAGGTAAATAATACTGTGCTAGAGACATAAGCAAGCAAGCAGACTTGCTAGCCAACTCTCTGATTTATATATTGTTTACATTTGTAAGGCCAAATAGATAGAACTTGGGTGGTAGAAAAGAGAACTGTAACTAAAAAGGTTTTTTACCCATGCACACACAGTGTATATGATGTCATTGCATTTCTTCACTCTACTTTCTCAACATTCCCTCCCGCTCCCCACCCATCCACAAGCCAATCTCTTTTTCCTCTTTAACCTCTGCTCTACTAGAATCACAAATATATAAGAAAACAAGTGAAATCACAATCCTTGGATGTACAAATCAAAAAGCATATTTTATATTAAGCAAAAAAATCAATGAAGGTATGTGAGGATTTATCAAAGCTATCATTCAAGCAGGAACATTTGCTGTATTTGTGTTTAAAATTAATTTAACTAATCAAATTATGGTTACTACTAGGAACCAGTTAAGATTTTTTTTATGAACAAAATATTTTAGAATACATCAATTAAATTCATATCTAATCAATTTTTATAATGAAAGAACTGATTGGTAATAATAAACAAATGCTTATATTTTTTTGCTAAAATAAAAAGTAAAAACGATAATTGATACATAAAAAAAAAGGTACCTCATTAATGTCTGTCCTTTTGTCGTCATTGCTATCTGCCGTTGGGGTAACATCCACAGCACTTGAGTGTGCATCGTCCCCAGCTGTCACTTCGTCTGTAGGTCCAGTGGCATCAACTGATGACTGATGCACCATGGCAGTGGTTGACCCATCCCGGCCTTTACCATCGTCCTGTTTATCAGAGGAGTCTCCTTTAGTAATACCACTTCGTCGAGCGGCATCTCCCCCGAGCTCCCGAATCTTCTTCAGTTGGTTACCCATGGCCCTCTATACACAGCTAAGCAACGTAAAACCCCACTGCCGAGAAAGAGGGACCACACCTAAAGATGGAAGTGATACTATACTGTAATTTACACAATCACCTCTCTTTCTACTCCTCTTTCGTTCTTTACTCACACTTGCTTCTTCGCTGCCGTTGACAATTGTAGACAACCACCACCACCACCGCCGCCGCCACTAATGATGATACTGTTTAACAGACTGATGATGATGATGATAAATGATGATATTCGTCGTGGCAGTCGTACTGAGTGAAGTTGTTAAAAGACTTAGACGTACAACAACTAGTTTCAGGCCACAGCAAGACCAGAGAGGTCTCAACGAAAGGGGTACACAGCAACTGCACCACTAGAGCAGTCGTAATAGTAGTAGTAGTAGCAGCAGCAATAGTGCGCACTCTGCTTGTATTACTACTAGTGTAGCATCAGTGTAAGTTACGGTAGATATAGTGGATTATTGTGTTGCTAAAAAAATAATAATAATTCAAAGAACATCCCAACACAGACGAGGAAGGGCAGGTGAAAATAGCAAGGAGGAAAAAATATAAGAAAAAAGAAAAAGAGAAGCAGGTTGTTCTACTAGCTTCACCTCCAGCGACACCACCACACAGAAACAAGAATAGGAGGAGGGTGGTGTAAAAAGAAATCGTGGGTAGGTCAGAATGGTTAGGTATAGAAGTGAGAACGAACAGATGAGTAGGAAGGAAGGGTAGGATACTAGAAATGGACATTCGTATTATTCATAATAATAAAATAAACAACTAACAAAATACATGGAAATAGTAGTTTGTTTCGAAATTTATAATTTATTTCAAAATCGTCTAAAAAAACGAATAAATAGTTGGCGGAGGAAAAAAAGAAAAGGAAAACTTAATTTCTTTTTCTAAAAAGAGTTTCTACGAGGAAGTGAATGTATTTTTCGTTTCGAGAAGATTTGAGAGATTCTTCTTTACAAAACAAAAGATTTCTAAATAACTGCAATAGAAGAGACGAGAGAATTATTCAAATCTATTTCATATATTTTTCACAGATCCATGAGATACAAGAAGAGTTTTCGTTTGCTTGTAACAAACAAGAGAGAAAAAGAGAAAAGAATAAAAAGGAAGACAGTTGTCGGTAGGATCAATACAGAAAGACTGCTACTTTCATTGAAAAATTAACATGCACGGAGGCGTGTGTGTGCGTGTGTATGTGTACTCAGTGTAATACACTGAGTACACGCACACACACAACATAGTTGCCAGAAACATTTGGATGTAGAGATCTATTCTCACAGAGTTCGAGCCTGACTGAATACCCAACATTTGTAGTTTTGTTTTGTTTTTGTTATTTGTATTAAATTTTAATAATTAATTAAAATAAGACAAATCTTGGAAATGCCTGCATCTTCGAAGAAAAATTGTCATAAACTAAGCATCAAATAACAGGGGTAGAAAAGGGGGTGAGACCTGTCTCAGCAATTTCAGACAAGGATAACCTTTTTAGCGGTACAAGAGGTCAAAGTTCGAATTAAAATAAGAGATTTTCGAATATTCATATTTAAAGTAGATACGCCTTCCTTGCTTAGTATGGGTGCAACACGATCTTCCTGACTCCATTCTCTTACATTTGGTTTTGTACAGAATGAAGAACGTATATTACAACAGAAAGGTTCTCCAAAAGTTTGACTTGAAAGCCAAATATAGGAGAATGGGGCCATGAAGATTGTGTTGCGCCAATCTTCTAAATTAGGAAGGAGTATCTATTTTAAATATCAACATTCAAAAATCTTCCATATGAGTAGCAAAGAGAGAATTATGCCAGATATCTCCTAACAATTATGGACAGGAGAATAAAGATTTATTGCCGGATTCAGTTTCAAATTCCAAGAAGGAAGGTTATCTAAATTATGACAGACACGTGACGAAAGCCAGATTAGGAATGGAGAGCTTGAAGAAACAAGGCTCGATTTATGCTACATTTTAGAAAATCTGACATAAAAAAAATAAAACTGAAATTCCTTTAAAATAATTCTAGAAAGTTATTTGTCTATTACGTACGTAAGGATCACTGAAGAAGACGGATGATATTTTTTTTTTGAAAGAGCCCCCTACACACGTTTTTGTGTGAGACAAAAAAAAAGGTTATGAAAATTGAAATCGTAGTTTATGACTGTACTTCGTGTTTGTTTTTAGTTCAATAAGAAGAGTTAAGCTAAGCAACAGATGAAATAGAAATATTAATCAATTAATATTTCTTTGGCGCGAAGAAAGGAGGAAATGGAAAACTAAAAAAGAATATCTGGTCATGTCGTCGCTCGTTAACAAAAGAAGTGTGAAAGAAAAATGTGATTTAAAGAACAAAAACCAGGAAATTGTGACAGAAAAATCAGACAAATGTGAAAGGGTGGCGATACTCGGGTGGAAAGAGATAAGTTGAAAAATCAATAAGATTGTTTTCAAAAGATGATCACGGATTTCAGCTCTCTTCTTAAAGGCTGACTTTCTGTAAAGCAGAGAGAGATTTTTTTAAGTCGTCGGGTCTAGAAGAGAAAGCGGACTGATGGTAAGGTCAAGAGAATTCTTCTAAACAGAAAATGATAAGCACAATTCAGTGATATGGTGGGCGTGTGAACTAAAATGACATACCTAGCAAATATCTAGTAGATCCCCTCCCTCCCCACATAGCGATTTCCAATAATTTTACAACAATACTCATTGTCACGTCACTAACAGGTCTTGAGAAAATCTCTAAAATATGTGACATTTTCATATTTTTTTACAGACCCCATTCCGCTATGAAAAATTGAACCCAACAACTAGACAGCATTTCCTACCAGGAATTTTTAGGACTGATCATCTTATTCTTTCTTTTGTTGTCATTCTGTGACCTTTACTCTCTAGTTCTAGTGTGTCAAAAACAAAGAGACCCCTTTTTTTTGTCTTTCCATAACCTGAGAAAGACCGTTAGACTGTATCGGCCAAAATTCAGTGATTACAACAAAATTAGCTCAACAATTTTTTTGTTTGATATGTCTTGGAATAATAATAAATAATAATCGCCTCATCAACAAAACCATACAAGATATTTTATTAATTTTGTTTTTAACTGAAAAAGTGTTTTGAAAATTCTGCACACACAGGCAACAAAATAAAAACAAGGATAATAATTAAAAAAAATTCGATGGTGATATGACAAAAAAAAGAAAGATTGTCTTTCGAAATCGATGCAGGTGATTGGGTATAAGGCAAAAATCGAAGGTATGGGATTGAGAAAGGTTGGTTGTTTTTATTCTCATGTGAGGTAGATAGTTGGTTAGATTTTTTTGTTTGACATTCCCGTCGCCGACAAGCACGAGCGCCCGCACGTACCCAGCTTAAAAGCAAACAGCAAGGAAACACCTACTACTTCCTGGTAGTAAGTTTTACTTGTACAAAAAAAACTTGGTGAGATTTACTTCAAGAAATGCGTCTATGATTCTGATGCATGACATAGAACAGACATTTTGTCAAAGATCACCATTTTACTTCGTTCTTCTAACTGAATAATCGTTTGCCGGGTGTTATTGGATTCATTCCAAGAAATAATCTACAATACATAAAAAAACAAAAAAAAGCGTAATTCAATAATTGGGAGTGTTAAAAATGCGAAAAGAAGACCTACCAGTTTTACCAGATCAGGCAGAGTGCCACCGAATAAAAAGGGGAGGAGTAAGTCAGCCAGATTCCAAATTCTATATTTTCTTTTTTAACTGATTTTCTCATAAATTTACTATTTTTATAGATCTTTCTATAATTGTCTTAGTCACAGTACGTAGTGTAAGATCGTCTTTCTTTGTTTTTTAAATACACATTTTAGCTTCACGCATCTGGAATTATGTTGTTTTTTCGTTTGTTTGATTTTTTTTTTTTAAACTCTTTCTGCACATAAGAGACGTAAAAAGTTTTAGAAGCTAAATACTTTGATGTGAAGAGAGAGGGAAAAAAATCTTAGGATTTCTTTTGAAAATTAATAACTACGGATTTTTTAAAAAATGATAGTTTTTTTTCTTTCTTTCTTTTTGCCCAACAGCATTGTCATAGATTGAGGCCAAGAAGACAAATTTAGTTTTCTGTTTAGTTCCCAGTTTCAATAAAAGACTGGGGTGGGACTGAAGAACCCTTGTCTCCCTTATAATGCCGTGGGAAGTTAACAGTTTATTGCGCATAGTAAAAACAAGTAAGGCTAGTTTCAGGTATTTTCCATGTGGCTTCTATTTCTAAAATAAAAATGTCTCTACCCAGTACCGGATACAATCGAATAGAGTGAGGTTTGTTTTTTGTTTTCTTTCTTTCTTTTTATGATCAGTTTTTTTTTACGCCAAAATATTGGAAGGGAGGGGGGGCAATATATACGCAGGTAATCCACCACCCCCTTTGAAGAGGTTAAAAAACCCCAAAAAACATGCATCTTTTTTCGGTAACCGGTTGCACTTATACACAGGTTATCGTTTTCTGGAGTTGTTTAAAAATTTTAATATTGTTATGCTCCTATATTAGGCGATTTAGTGAAACTCCTGGATATACTTCTTTTCTTTTGGCGTGAATTTCAAGTTAAATTTCACGGAAAAAAATTCAGTGGTCGGGCGTACTCTCTATGAAGTTGCTTTAACAATATTTTTTTTTAAATTTCGAACAAGGGGGATTTTTGTAATTTCAAAATAAGTTGACAAGACAAATCTTAAAATAATTAGCAACGAATACATTCATTTTCAAATCTGAGAGTACACAAACTATTTCAAATATTAAAAACCACAACCGTAGTCTTCCAATAGTCTTTCTGTTTTTGAGGCTTCTTACACTTTCAGTAAATATGAAAGTTAAAAACTGATCCGATACCTAAATCATTTTTTTTTTTAAATAATAAAAATCTCCGTTCGTTGCTACGAATCGGAAGAATACGTGTGCCCGAAGATTTGTCTTTCTCTGGCGTTACTCTGCAATTGACTTCTTTTCTCTTTCTATTTGAACAAGTCTTCAAAATCTGCGAGTGAAAGAATCATTCCCGTCAACAGAAGATAGCTTAGTTGGTATTCATGAATTTATCCATTTCAATTTCATGAATGAAAGACGAGGCGACAAAAGAACTATAAGAAAAAGAAACAAACAGGGAAATTTTAAGATTGTGATTTACAAAAAATCGATTTCTATCCACGAACACAAAAGCAACTTTCAAGCTACAAATATTAATCATGAGTGGTGAGAGTACAACGAAAAACAAATGATGACTGATTTGGTAGTTGTTTTTTTTGGGGGGGGGGGGTTAAGCTTATCAACCCTTTGTGTGGATTATTTAAAGAAGAAATATTCTGTTTAAAATTTAAATCATTGTAAGAATTGTTTGTTGTTGTTTGTACAAGTGAATATTGCAATAACAATTTTTGAGAATCAATAATTTCTCCAGATACAAGTCCTACCATTTACCCCATTGTGAGGGGGCGAAAAGACAATAGACTTCAACAAGTATCCAAACATAATTACAATGTACTAACTCGAATGTTTTTTACATTTATCTTTTTTAAGTAACTTTTAAAACCGAAATAATTCTTCCAATTTAATGCCATTTGATTTAAATTTTAAAATGATATTTTATTCTAGAATCCAAATGATCAAATGTTACATTCATTAAAAAGAGAGAGAGAGAGAGAGAAAAAAAAAATGAGAGAAGAATGTTTGAAACTGAAGAACTGTCAATTCTTTGTCATGTCCCCTCAGGATGTAGACAATTATGGCTCTCCACAATTTCCTGTCCTTTGTAGCTGTTAATAAATTTCATCTTTTCATTATTTCTCCTAAACTCTGTTCCACCATCCAAGTAGGTTATGTGCTGTTTTCCTCTGTCCCTCTCACCCTCAATTTGTACTGAGAGTAACAGATTTTCCAAGCCCTCTTTCCTCATTACATGCCCCAGAAATTTCAACTGTCTCTTCTTGATGTTAAGTATAAGTGTCTTTTTTGTTTCCATTTTCTCTAAAACCTTGTTGTTGTTCACATGTTTGATCAGTGGTATTCTCAACATCCTTCTGTAGAACCACATTATTTCTGTTGCTTCAAGTCACTTCTTCATCTTTGAGGAGACTGTCCAGCATTTGCTGCCATATAGAAAGACAGATATCACATAACAGTTCAATACTCTTTTCTTTGTTTCTAACAAAGTTTTTTCTGTCTCTTAATGCTTAGCTTTTGGAATACATAAAAGAATTCTTCAATAAGAACAGATGTCAAGATTTTCAAGGGAGATAAATAAGAAAGAATTTGTCCAGGTAAACAAGATCTAAAGTGAACCATATTGTATAGGATTAGTTGTTACCTGGGAGGTGAAATGTATGCCCCGCACACCACCATCTCCTGAGTCAAAGACAAACAGAAAATAAATTCAACTTTAGACATTTCACAGTTCTTTTATCCATGTTTATTTAAGTGATTGCTTTTCTAATTATTAAAGGTAATAGGATGAATTTTAATCCAATAACCAAGCATACAAACGATTTTAATGGCATCATTTAATATTTATTTTCTTATTTCTGTCAACTTTGATTCTTGAAATCCATTCTATTTTTGATATCTTCAGCGATGAGACATTTCCTAACAATTCAGATTTTTTCCTCTGACACTGAATCTGAAACCAACAGTCCCACCAATCCACACCTACGCTTTCTTTCTTAAATATTGCACCTTTTTTAAAATTATCTTACATTGCAACTAAGTGTCAAAATGTGAAGCTGAAATTTCACTGAAGCCAAATGCTCAGCTTCATGACACTAAATGATCAAAAATAGTATACTTCCCATTAGTTTTTATATACATTAGATTTATTATTGAAAATTTCACTCAGAGTGACAAAAATAATGGATATCTTCAGTTTTACAGATTGTAATCATGTCACCCGATGAACATTTTAATGCAACTAATTCTGTTCTGCAGCTTTTATTCTATTTAAAATCAGAGATTTTAGATTCAAAGTACTGCATCTTCAACATTATTGGATTATATTTTGGGACACATGTTGAGATCCAGTCTCATAAAAAGGTGTGTGTCACTCACCATGCAACCCATAAATTTACTCAAACCACCATAAGTTGAATGATTAAAAAAAAAAAGTCAGAAACACACATTATATAGTTGGAAATATAACAATTCAATATGTTAACTTGTATTTTTTTTTAAGAAAAAATTTAAACCGAATATTGCCCCAAATTTTTAATCCCCCTCCAAAATGTAAAAGCAAACAGGAGGGATTTCTCCTCTCAGATGTTAGCATTACAGAAAAATAAAGGGTAAGGCGACAAACACAAAAGCTACTCGGAGGCAAGTGTGTGTGCACGTGCACACAATAAAGAAAAATGCTTTTTTTTATGAAAATGTGAGAATTATGGGAAACATTGTAGAATTTACTGCTACCCTATTTTAAAAAATCTATAAAGAAAGCATAAACTAGAACCAAGTGTATGAATGGTCAATGATAGAATTTGACGACATCATTCAATATTTAAAAAAGGCAATTGCAAATGCTATAATTACTAGTTTTCTGATGATAATAGTTTGGTAAGAAATAATTTATTTCCTCACATAAACCTAACTGCAAAGACTGTTCGGAAAATATCCATTTGGAATATCTCAAAAACTGGTTGTGTGGCCTTTTGATATAAACTTGACAAGCAGTAGGGACCATACTGTACACATGGCCTTACTCGTTTGACAATGGTACCCCATCAAGTGACTGTATGACCACAATGTCCAAGTGAATAAATTATTCACATTTCATGCAGGGTTTTTAGCGAAACATCACAGTACCCAGGTATGCCAGCCTCTCCTGGAGCCGAGATTTCACTTCTTGTAACTTTTGGTTTTTTTTTTTTCAAACCAAGAAATGACTAATTTTTGTCTGAATTTCTGAGATGAAGAGTTATTATATTGTCCCCAATCTTGGTTGCTGTTATCAAAACAACAAAAAAGGGGATAATAGTCCACATGTAAATAAAATAAACAAGAAATTGCTGTTGAAATGGCAAGATTAAGATGAAAAACATCATAAGGCAGCTGATGGTGATCCCTAAAGAGAACATTGCAAGCTGTGTTAAGTTCCAAGGGAGTATTTGAAGAGAGTAAGGCACTGTTTTTATTAATATTAAAATGGTTGGATACTTTCTGGACAGGCCTCGTATAGCAACTAGTAAAGCCCAAATATCACTAATTGCTTAAACTGACATCATTTGAAAAATGTATCTCTTATTTCATTTTCCTCTGGATTAATGCATCAAATTTTCCTCAAGCATTACTAAATGCACACCACGTGCACTTTGAGAAAGGTGAGCTAAAAGGGGTGGAAGGAGAGAAAATTGATCGTATTGTAACCATTTTTCATCTTAATGTTGCTTTTTAGCACAACTCTCTTGGTGAAATACTTTCTGACAATTAAAACACAGCACTAAGTATAAAGTAACCTTCTGACGAGTCTTTAACTTGCATTCCATATCCAAAGAAAGTATATTTCATGGATGGCCCCTTTACTAATTTGGTCAACGAAACCTATAGCAAGATGCAGTATAAATCTACATTTATTCTGACAACTCACTACTCTAAATATCCTTACTCCACTTTTTTTTCTTTTAATCCGGCTTTTCATCATTTAAAATCATAAAGGTAATATAGGATTGAGTAATGAATGTATTTCATCTTAACCTTTGAAATAACAATTTCCCTAAAAACTAGAGAAACTAAATATGACAGGCTGGAAGGGGTTAATCTGATTATGATGGGAAGATTAACATTTCAAATTTTCTTTACATAATTCAACCCCCCCCCCCCCCAAAAAAACTTCCCAGCTTCTTTCAGTTATTGATGATGATGATACACAATGGACTAATCCATTACCATCATATTTTTATTATTTTCCATTTTCTTAGACAAATGAGATTTTTCTTCTTATCGGTCGAAGACCTAAAAAAATAGAGCAGCCAAAATATTGCATAAACAACAACAACAAAAAGGAAGCATTCAATTGTCTGAAGGAAGCTAATTACAATAATTGGTCATGTGGGATAATGGCTTGTGACTAAGTCAAGCAGACTACTTCGACTGAGCTGTGAATTTGTTCCTCATTAGGTAACCTCCATAATTGTGACCTGATGCCAAAACTAAGATGAGCTTTGTAAATATTTATAATAACTGGCCATGAAAGAAAGAAAAATGACATTCATTTTCAGTTATATATATATATCTATATATATATATATATATATATATATATATATATATATAAAATGCAATGTGTATTCATATAGGCTTTTGTTTATGTAATACTTTTCTACATCACCAGAAAATCCGCTACATGCCATGATGCCGGGTGTATTGCCCATGTCTATAACAAAATAGAATTTTCTAGTATTTTAAACTTGACAAATAAAATTAAATGTCAAATTATTTTTAGCTTACAAGATTATTTCAGCTTAAAGATAGAGTAATTTATTAGTACAACACCACATCATCATCATCTATATGCTATATCACTTTAGGGCATAGGCGATTACGGACCTTCACAACTTTCTATCTCATTTAGTACAATGCATACTGTTGTGTAAAATAGTAATGTCATAGTTGAGAACAGCACCCCCTTTTCTAGCAATGTATTAAATAAACTATTTCTGACCCCCCACACCCCAGTCACTTATTTCAGTAGGTAATGAAATAACCAGTAAGTCTCTTTCAAATAAATAAAAAAAATAAATTCCTCTCAAAGGCAAATGATTTCAATATGAGTTTCATGAAACTAATTAAGAAATTGTTCTTTCAATGCGGAGAAAGATGGAATTCTTTTTTTCCTTTCTTCTTTTCTTTCTTTTTTTATCCCGACTGGATTTGACATTTCTAATGTGTGATTATTATCCTCAATAATGGTAATGAACGAAATTAAGCATCACACAGAGTTACTATTGGTCTAGAAAAGTCAACCAGTAAAAGTGCATAAAAACTATATGAAAAAAGAGAGACTAGCTTATAAGTAATGAAAAACATGAAAATAAAAGGGGGGGGTGAAATACTAAAAACAGAATAATGCACAAATGTAGACCACAGAAAACACGATACCTATGGTTTAAAAATAATTTTTTAAAAATGAAAAATCTTTCTTGAAGCTTTTATTTTAGTTTTAATTTCAAGCCAACAGATTAAATCTAGTATTTCCAATAAGCAAAATACTTTGCTGAATTTCAAAACTGATTTAAATTGACTGGAAGCAGATTTTTTTTTTGTTAAAATAGTTGATTAGCACCTTTTTTAGTGATCACAATGTAATTCTCTTTATTAAAAAAATCTTCCACAAATAAAATATTTTTCTGAAATTTTATTTGAGGAATATTAGCTGATTTAAAGTATAATTAATCTGATTTGAAACAAATATTATTTACTTTAAAACATCACAGAAATGCATTTTTTTTTTTAACACAGCAGTCAGTAGGAACACTTGCTTTCATTCCTGACTCTTGGCAATTTTCTCAACTTTTAATGCATTCCTTTTATACAAATTTTCAACCTGAAATTACAAAATTCAGTGCTAACAACAAAAATGCTTCCTTGTGACCAGAAACATTTCTACTCTTGGTTTTGAATTCAGAATTACCCTTATCCAAAGACTAGTTGCTAACCAAGGCTGAAGAGACCAATCTGCCCAGCTTTTTTACCCATAGTTGTGGGGAGAGAAGAGAAATTTAAAATTGCTAATTCTATTTTTAATCTTGTTAACTATTAGGTTACTCACACCTCAACTGAATATGAGGGGGTACTGAAAAGTTCATCCTAACCCACTTCCCAAAATCTAACCAAACAGAATTTTTTTCAAGGGTTTCTTAATCAAGCCAAGAACTCCCCAGCATCTACTTTATATATCAGATTCAAATGCAGCTAATGTTAAAACTAAAACTGGTTAATTTTCACCGCCCACTCACTACCAGAATTTGCTGTATAGAATAATTGAAGTGAATAAAAGGTTTAATAAATTTACTTAAATCCTACCTGTGATATCATAAATTACATAATTAACTGATATCTGTTTATATCCCTGAGATGAGGTATGATTACTTGCATTATTTACATTATCTGGACTGTTATTCTCATCTTCATTGCCATATTCACAACGAGTTGTGAGTTCAATACCAGGCCACAGCAGTGGTGAACCAAAACTGGGATAGTGGAGTTAAAGGGAAATAACTGAGACATGACACATGGAACTAGAACAATCTACCCCAGTGGATGAATCAAAATTCTAATCACCTAAAGAAGGCCGGAGCATATAACAGCCAAAACATTGTGAATATGTCAATGAAGATGAGAATAACAGTCCAAATAATATAAATAATGCAAGTAACTAATTGATACAATAAAGTTTCATCTTAAGAATGTAGCCTGAAACCAATACGGAAAAAGAAAAAGCTGCCTGAAGTCAACCCCCCTACATTCACCTCCCAAAAACAAAAACAAAGCAGCCTATCATTTTTGAATGAAGTCAATTAAAATCCCTGTTTTCCAATGCTAAACATATAGACTGATGTAGACATCATTCTGAGGTAAACATATTAATTTCACTTTTTCATTAAATAGTAGCCTTTTGAGTATTCTTATATATTTTAAGTAAGTTTATTTTCTGCTACAAGATCTTAAAAAAAAAAATGTACAAATATCTATTTCCATTTCAAAGTCTTCATCTAAAAACAACTTGCAACCTATTTATATTGTCAGTGAAGCAGAATATTGATATATGATGAAGATGTATAAAAATATCTACCATTTTAAACAGCTTTACCAGATGATAAAATAACTTTTCTTTTCTACAAATGACATGACTTTCATAATTCAATTATTTTCCATATCATAAGCAAAAAGAAACATCAGTTTGAAAATACTTTCTAAAAAAATGCTTCATGACATGAGAACACTTTGCAAAATATTTTCAATATGCCTGATGTTTACTACTTGAAAACTACCCATTTCATAAGAGGGAAACTGATGACTCAGTTCCATAATTTTAACAGACAACCAAAGAACAACGTTTACTTTCAAATTAGTTATCCATCACTATTATGATTTTATTAGCATGGTATCTGTCAAAAATAATATTTATATATGGACTGGCACTTTTGCCTAGGAACAATATAGTATAGGTGCATTTTGATTTTAGTCAAAGTGTCACTACAGGTCCTTTGCCTAGGATCACAGTGTAGTATCTGTACGCACTGTAGAAATTTGTACAAATTCATGTTGTAAATAATATTTTGCTACACAGAAATCACCCCAAAATCTGCATAAAAAGATGAGCCAGATATTATAAATCTGATGTTTAAATTAATAACAAAATTCAAAGAGAAAATTGCTATTCCATTAAAATCTCACTTTTATCTAAGACATAATTTAATAATTATAACTGAATTAATTCAACATTTTATCTAATACAAAAATAACAATTTTAAGTTATTACAAATCATTAAGTGATCAATTTGTTAATAAAAATATTTGAAAAGAATTTGTGCTATTATAAATTTTTTTTTTTTTTTAGAGAGAGAGAGAGAAGAGAAAATATAATTTGAAAATGGACCCAACTCAAAAAATAAAGTGCTGAAAACTAGATGAAAATTTCCAAAAATCCTGGAGTAGATTTAAAAAAAAAAAAAAAAAGAAAAAGGATAAGTGTGTGTATGTGTGTATATATATATATATATATATATATATATATATATATATATATATACACACACACACATGCTACACATGTGTTGACCAAAATTTTAATATTTTCAGTTTACCCACTGTAGATTGGCTGACAAGCTAACTTTGGAAATAATATTCTTTGTGTCTAAAGTGTGGAATGCAATACCTCTTAAGAAATGCCTTTGTCTACATTTTCTTTGGTAGTGAATCAGATGATCATCCAAAGGAATTTATAGATGCTAATAAAAGTAAGGATTCCCCTAAGAAAGTAATGGTTTTCTGTTGATATTAGGTAGAAAGAGTTTATTTAATCAATTGCTAAGTCTGAAGCATGGAAAGTTGTTTCACTCTATTGTGCTAGACAATTTTTCTTGCCGGAATATATCTTACATTTTTATAAGACTACCATTTGTCCTTGCTTTGAATATTGTTGCCACATCTGGTCTGGACCTCTTCTTATATATTAAGAGATTCTTGATAAAACCCAAAGAAGAATCTGCAATGTTATTGGTCCTGAACTGACATGTCAATTTTGATCACTTTCCCACTGCTGTAATGTAGCTTCCCTGTGTCTTTTCTATACTTTCAATGTAATTGTTTGGTATGAACTTTCCTCTATGGTACCTAGACTTTATGAATTTAAGCGCTAGACTAGTGACAACGTCTCATCAATTTACAGTTGAGTTGGCGAGATGCAACCATAAGTTCTAGGCAAACAGTTTCTTCTATCACACTTCTCGCTTGTGGAACACTCTTCCATTTTCTTAATTCCCAGTCGACTTTGATCTTCAAAAATTTACATGCTATGTCAATCGTTATCTTCTGTCTTTTTAATTCTTGTTCTTTTATTGTCTTCTCTTCTGAACAGTATACTTTTCTCATTCTCTAACACTCAGTAACCTCTTGCATCTTAGTGACTTTATTGCCTTGCTTGGAGTGAAATGATTTAAAAAAAAAGAAAGTGGTCTGGGTGACTGACAAGATATTTTAACAGCACAAAAAATATCCTCATCCCAAGCAGTTAAATCGGCCAAATTGGTAAGGTGGGGTAACATTTTATGCAGCCAACAAAATTTTCATATGGCTAACAAATATCTGAATACTTGTGATGAGGAATTATTATTACTAATAATTACTAATAATATTGTTGTTGTTGTTGTTGTTGTACACCAATATAGTCAAACTAATATCCTCATCTTGATTTTTCTTGTCACAATATTTCAACCCTGGTACTTGCCAGCCTTTTTTTTTTTCTAAATACAAATAAATTTCTGGAAATTTCAAATCCAACCAAGAGGATACAGTATTCTCATTCCACTGTCTATGCCAGAGGATATCTTTGAACAGTTAAATTCTATTGAGTTAATCCATCCCTGTGATGTCATTTGTTTTTTCGACTGAACCAGAGTCATATATGACTTTCATTATGTTTTTTTCTTTTCTATACAACCTACCATGTAACTAAATCTGCTTAACAAATGCTTTTATTTCTGCTAAAGGAAATTCTAGACTGTTTTGCAAGTAAATGATGTTGGCTTTAAATTGAAATCCATTTCAATGGACTTGATATTCCAAAGACTCCTCATCATTTAAGTTTGAAAGGGAAGGAAAAAGATAGTAATCAAGTGAGGACGACAAGTGCGGCACAATTCTGCCAACCCAACTGCAACAGTTTTTTCAGGACCGCATCTGTAACATGTAGTTTCACATTATCATACCACTAAAGATTTTGCACAGTGGTAAACAGTTTCCCTTTGCAACTGAATCAACCACATTATCGCTGTGTGTAGTAAATTTCAAATTGCAAACTAAGTTATTCCAGATTCAAAGAATAACTAAAAATTAATGCTGATTAGGCATCAACATATATTTCAAACGTTAAGTCCATATAAATATTTCAAAACGTTAAGTCCATATAAATATTTCAAAACGTTAAGTCCATATAAATATTTCAAAACGTTAAGTCCATATAAATATTTCAAAACGTTAAGTCCATATAAATATTTCAAAACGTTAAGTCCATATAAATATTTCAAAACGTTAAGTCCATATAAATATTTCAAAACGTTAAGTCCATATAAATATTTCAAAACGTTAAGTCCATATAAATATTTCAAAACGTTAAGTCCATATAAATATTTCAAAACGTTAAGTCCATATAAATATTTTCAACGTTAAATCCATATAAATATTTTCAACGTTAAATACATATAAATTTACAAATTAAGTAGCATTAATGACTATAAATGAATTTTAAAACCATTGTGATCTTTCATATAATGATTGTTGTATAAGAGTAAATGCCATTGCCAACACTGTGATTTGAAACTAGACTGTCAGTGAGTAACAGAGTCAATTCCATTATGAAGTAGATCACATGATCATAAAAGGAGTGAATAAATACAAAGTAGTGTAAGGATCTCTGTTCACTTTTTTTGCTATACATTCACTCTCTTTCCTCTACGGATTACAATTCTCTTCTGATCATTATACTATTTGATGGTTACTACTTGAACAAGTATTACTAGTGCAGATATCAAAGGGAAAGCGTTACTATTAGTACCGGCGTCTACAAAGTCTCGAATATAACGAGCATTTTCGGAAGTGGTAACAGGCTTTCGCTTGACATAGCCAATGATACCAGAGAAGCTATCCAACATCACAAAAATGATATTCCCTTATTTTTGGTTGTAAAGAATATGATATTTAAATGTAGAATAAAATCCCCACTTTAATAGACATGGAAGGTCCAAAATAAATATTTCCATGATATGTTAATGAATTTGGAAACCAGCATAAACCCCAACATACAGAGTTCAAGAGAGCAATGATGAAGATGTAATACCAGCCTACATGGGACATTTCAACACAGTGTAATGGTTAATAAGCTTATCTCGTTGGATCAATTACAACTGAGTAGGGAGTTCAATTTTCACTGGGTACCCCATATCTTAGGTCTTAAGCCGCACTTAAAAAAAAAAAAAATAAATAAAAAAAAATCAACATTTGGGAACTTCAATGTGGTGCAATAGTTAGCAAGCTTGCCACACTAAATCAATTACAACTGAATAGCGAGTTCAATCCTCACTAGGTGCCTTTGGCTTTTTGCCACATTTAGGCTACGTTTAGAAAATCACCATTCGAGAACTTCCACGTGGTGTAGTAGCTAGCAAGCTTGTTTGGCAAAATCAATTATGACTGAATAGTGAGTTTGATCCTCACTGAGTGACCCATACCTTCAGCTCTGTGCCACATCTAAGTTGCACTTAGAAAATCACCATTTGGGAACTTCGACATGGTGTAATGGTTAGCAAGCTTGTCTCACTGGAACCATTACAACTGAGCAGAGAGTTGTATTCTCACTGGGTGCCCTATACTTTCAGCTTTGTAGCACATCTAAGCTGTGCATAGAAAATCACCATACCAGCATACATGGGATAGTCAATCATTAAAAACCAAATAAAAGATGTCATTTACAGGTGAGCCACTGACAAGGGTTAGTTTAGAGTGGCAGCAATATTTATATTAAAAATGATTAAAATGTTTTGCTTTCAGTTTTTTTTAAATATACATTTTGGTAATCTCATTAAATCAGTAATAAATGCTTGATTTTAAATTAAAAATTTAATTTTTTTTTAATAATGGAATTTCAATGTTTTTTGTTTTTTTTACTTTATTAAATAGAGAAATACAATCCTTATTTTTATATAAGTAACTATACTAGAATACTAAAAACAAAAAATGTTTTGAAACGAATCAAAATCCACTTGATATTGACGTAATATTCTTTTGGGTTTGGTATTCGTCATCTTGGAAGCTAAAAACAAAGTATATACGGGAGGGAAAGAAGAAAGAAAAGCATTGCAGTATCGTCTTTTAAAAAACAAAGTTAAAAATTTTTGAAGGTGAAAAGAAATGAAGTCAAGAAGAATGTTCAATACTTTCGTCTTGGGTTGAGTGTAATGTTCTCAGCTTCTTTTCTATTTTGCCCTTAATCCAACAACTGTATTGGTAGAAGGAGAACCAATGCCAACAGGTGTGGATGGAAGAGACGAGGAGGAGATATAGTGCGGTGATTGGTAGACTGGAGATCCAGAAATCAATATATGAACACACACACAAAGACCACATGGAACATTTATTGATTGTGATATTTATCCACAGGGAGAAGGATCCTGTTCACACAGACGGTTATTAGCATCCATTCTTTGCTGCAAATGGGAATAATGAGTGGTGCTTCAATCAGACAAACCAACAATGAAGTAAAACTGAAAATATTCAAATATAGTTAAGATGTGTTTTACTTTTAGATTCCATAGTGAATTCATTTACATGCAACAGTAATGTCACTTTTGAAAACTATCAGGAGCTAAGAGACAACAATCAAAAAAGGATAACAATTTTGGCATATAAGTTTTAGATAGGAAGGAGGACACAATTTCCTATTAATCGTAGAAGATGATTAAAATTGCATACACAGAGATGAATAAACAATAAAGGTGAGCTAGTGGTCAATAAGAAATAAGTAAAGCAACTTTTAACAGTTTTGCATCTATGCATGATCATTTTATTTTCTTATCAAAATCTTTAAAAACTAAATTTCCATTCAAACAGATAAAAACACAGCAAAGAAAAATCTTAGGAATTGTGAGATAACAATGTCTAAGAAAAAGAAATCGTATGTAAATCTATTTAGTTTTGAATTTCAGTTTTAACTTAATATTCTCTCAAAATATATATCTCAAATCTACTACTATGGTAGCAACAACCAGTCTAAGAAAAGAAAAACTCTTAATATAAAACACCTGTTAAAATATCATAGATCAGAGTATAGTTGGGCAAGAACCATTTCTCCTCATGTCCTATAGAACATTGGGAAGACCTTCATCCTGTAGTAAATTGAAAAAAATATAGTTAATGTAAATAAATGTACTTTTAGTCAAAAATTCTAACAAACATAATTTTACAAGGCTCAATGTCAGACAGATATACACGTGTTGACAGTTGCTTCAATATTAAAAATAACTTTAATGATCAGGTCAGTTTTGTCCTTACTTGGTGTATATGCTGCACTTGTGAGGCGAATACAAGACCAACTAGACCTTCCACAGTGGCTGCAGCGGAATATCTGGTCTGTAGGAACATTGCCTTTTTGCCTAGTTTTATTTTTCATGACAGCTTGCCGCATAGTACCATTTTTGGTAGGCAATGATCTTCTATCCTAGAAACAGGTCTCACCCTGCACAGCGGGGATCTTCATCAGGTTGTCCGCAATGGTTAGGTTCTTTTTATTTTTTAATCCACATTGAAGACAAAATGTCTTTTTAAGCAGTGCTGGTGAAATCATTGTACCAAATGGATATGACAGTGATATCTAATACAGAACTCAGAAATCAATTTGTTTTTTTTGTTTTTTTTTACTAGGATTATTTAAATGAAATTTTATTAACCAATTTAAGTTCTGCCGTTTAGTAATATTTTGAATCTTGCATGTGCACACAAAGTACATTATTTTTGTTTAAAAATTCAATAATTCCGTTGTAGCAGCTACAATCTGAAAACTGCTGCCACATCAAATTCTCATAGGTGGCTAAACAGAATTTTGTTAGAAATTGAACTTTGTTCTGAAGTGATTTTTTTTTTCTTAAGATATCACAGCAGCAAGATTGATCAATAATGAAACAAAGTCAAAAGACAGAAAACATTTATGCAATCAGTTGATTCGTTCTATTTTAACTTGAATATACTCAAAAGGTGAAAGGTCATTTTCATTTTTCGGTCATTTGAGTGATCAAAGTGCATTTTCCAATAAAAAAAATAAACTTATTCGTGGTTTCTTTCTAAGTGCATCTAAAGTGAGAAATAGAATTTTTCACTTGCTTACCATTTTGTAAATATCTTTTCTTTTTTTTTGGGGGGGGGGGGGTATTGACAAGCACTGAAACTGGTTTGTCATATTTATTTAAAGTGATACAATCAAACTGTATCAAGTTAAAGAGAGCATCCTGCGAAACATTTACCAAAGGTCTTACTTACTTTTTACAGACACAGAAATTTCTCATGAAACAGATTTCCATACCACTTGTGGAATGACCTATCGGATTGAGGTATTTGTAATAAAGAAGAGCTTATGACTGTTTAGATATTCAATAAAAGTTGATTAAAATAGAGTGGGTAAGAATTGTTCTTTCAGAAAACAACTAAGAAAAGGTAAAAAGAACTAGTGGAAAAGAAATGATCTGCAGACAAAAGAAATTCTCATTCACAGGATTTGAAAATATTTGGAAATAAATTTATTTTGAAACTGTGTGAGAATTGGTCAGAAGCACACACACACACAGATACAAGTCCCATAGGCAAATCAATTCCACAATTATCTCAACCTCAAGTATGCAACACCTCGTCAGAAACAAGACTCCCGTTTAAATGAGCATACCATGCTTTTATGCACCAGACCCAGCCATCACTCAGCCAATTAGCACCCAGAACCAGCCAATAAAAAATGGCTACAAGTGACACCACCACTTTTGTCCACACAAAGTGCTGCCCGACTCACCTTCAGTACAAAGCTTACCGTCTCCACACTCCATTGCTAAACATACACGCGGCCCTGGCCTTTTTGGGTCGCAGAGTTAAGTTTCCAATACAGAAATTAATATATCTAAATGGTTGTTCAAAATAAAAAGAAACCATTCATTTAAACCAAGTCAAAAGCATTAAAAATCATCAAGTCTTTTACCCAAACTGCTGGCTACTCAATTAATATTTATTTATAATTTAAGACATTTTCTCACCTGAACAGCAGACTCAAAATTCAGAACAAACATTTTGTTTGCTATTTAAGGAGACATTTTGTAATAAGGTGTCAGAGTAGATGAGGGTGGATTCATAAGTTATTAGACTGACTTTGATCATAAATTTTCACTGGTCAGCCGATGTAATTAATACAAATGTGTTGATAGAAATACAATAAGGAAGGAGATTATGTTTAAAAATATTTTTCTATAACATCTATTTTTTTTTTTTTAATCATTATGTCAGACTTATCAATTTACCTACACATGCACACATTTACACACACAAACAAAAGTGGACATTGAAGTTAACACCCACAGGTGACTCCTTGGCCAGGCGATTGTTCTTAAGCCTGAAACAGACTTGCTCTTGGGTGTTGACTTCAATGTCCACTTTTATATTTACATAAGCTCTTTATTCCTGATATTGAGCAACTTAATCCATAAATATTGTATACTGTAAAACTAGATTTTACAATATAACATTTAAAATTATCTAGACTCAAGATGATAAAAATGGTATTTTTTTTTCTTTTTAATGACAATTTCTTTAAGATTCAGCCTCTGTCCAGTCAGCAGATTCAGCCTCTGTCCAGTCAGCAGATTCAGCCTCTGTCCAGTCAGCAGATTCAGCCTCTGTCCAGTCAGCAGATTCAGCCTCTGTCCAGTCAGCAGATTCAGCCTCTGTCCAGTCAGCAGATTCAGCCTCTGTCCAGTCAGCAGATTCAGCCTCTGTCCAGTCAGCAGATTCAGCCTCTGTCCAGTCAGCAGATTCAGCCTCTGTCCAGTCAGCAGATTCAGCCTCTGTCCAGTCAGCAGATTCAGCCTCTGTCCAGTCAGCAGATTCAGCCTCTGTCCAGTCAGCAGATTCAGCCTCTGTCCAGTCAGCAGATTCAGCCTCTGTCCAGTCAGCAGATTCAGCCTCTGTCCAGTCAGCAGATTCAGCCTCTGTCCAGTCAGCAGATTCAGCCTCTGTCCAGTCAGCAGATTCAGCCTCTGTCCAGTCAGCAGATTCAGCCTCTGTCCAGTCAGCAGATTCAGCCTCTGTCCAGTCAGCAGATTCAGCCTCTGTCCAGTCAGCAGATTCAGCCTCTGTCCAGTCAGCAGATTCAGCCTCTGTCCAGTCAGCAGATTCAGCCTCTGTCCAGTCAGCAGATTCAGCCTCTGTCCAGTCAGCAGATTCAGCCTCTGTCCAGTCAGCAGATTCAGCCTCTGTCCAGTCAGCAGATTCAGCCTCTGTGTAGTCATCAAAATAATTTTACTTCTCAGTTTTTGTAGCAAAAAATAAAGCAAACTGTTATAAATTGTCACAGCTGTAACTCCACACTCCAAGCTGTCAGCTTTTTCCTCCTCTTGTTCCCTGTCACTGACTTTATAAGTGTTTGAAGGTAGATACCCTAATCCATAGGTAGCACATCAGGATCATTCCAACAACTGTTGTCCATTATAAATGATGGAATGAATTCACTCTGGTTTTTCTTTGCATCATGGAACCAATAGCATTGGCAAATGCATGCCCTCAGCCTTTTTGTAATTAAGTGGATTTCTTGGACATACTGATGTGACAGGGAGAGAGAGAGTCTGGGAAACACACACACACACATTTTTTTTTTTATTGAAATTGGAGTAGATCTGAGTAGCAAAATTAGATCAGAGCATTTTGTTTACTGATGAGAAATCTGATCTAGGGGATAACTTGTACCCAATAGAATCTGGGTCATTAGAAGACAATGGAAATGGTTGAAATAATTTTTTATGGGTTAAAAATTGAAATAGAACTTAGTAAGCTATAAGGAACTTTGGAATTCACATGATTTTGGTTGAAGCAACCAGAACCCCGTGATAACCACGTGCAAAGTAGTAGGGCCAAGGGTCAGTTATGACCAGCCAGGTTTTTCTATATAAACATGTAGTTATGCTGAGAAAGTGAGAGACTGGAGAAAATTATTGGTGAGACTGGAGAAGAGAATTAGCCCGGGCAAGAGTTGGGCTAGAGACAGTGGAGAGTCAGGTTGGATACTTGAGGAGGAGAGGAAGTGACGTCAGAGATTGGAATGCGGCGTCCACTAACATGTACTGTTGATATAAGTACTGCTGCTTCTGCTACCATGAATATTACTACTACTGCTGAGGAGGAACGCTACTATAAACTTTAAGCCCCGCACAGAAATTTTATCCCTCTATCACAAGAGTCGTATATCGTTCTGAGACGATTTAACAAGTTAATCACAACACACTCTCTGTGTCCAGAATCCAGTATATGAGTTTTTTACATCAATTATTTTCTTTTCTGTAACCCGTTTCTTTTCTATACTATTCTTTTCTGCTATATAAAAGACATTAACAATTCAACCATTGAATAGTTGTTTGTCCGGCTTTCTGCAGATATTAATTCTTTTTGTTTGTTTTTTTTGCTGCATTTTAAATTTCTTAGCACAGACTCTCCAGTCGTGTCTACATCTTCAGCAGACTATGAATGGATGAATATCACTTCTGTTTTCTAGATCAAACAAATCACAACATGGGCAGGAAGCAGGATTAAACGAGTGGACCAGCCGAATAATCTACGGATGCTCAGGGGACCTACGGACAGTCCCTTAAATTTGGTTAGGAGAGTAAGATGTCGGAGGATGAGGGTCTGGGGTGAAAGTGTTAGACTGCCACTAGATCACAAAAATGGCAGCCGGGAACTGGCACTTTTTACTATGAGCTTTGACATACTCCCATAATCCAGCTATTTAGAGGCTTGTTCAAGTGAATGGTTTGAGAGTGAGAGTCTTGGTCTGTTTTTGTCAGTGTGACAATCAGATGTCCACATTAAGTTTGATGTCAATATGGTTGGTTAAGGAGAGCTCAAACTAACCAGGTTAACTAAGGAGAGGTGGCCCAGTCCAAGGCAAAAATGCAGCATGTAAAAAACCCGTATCAAGGTACCAATTAGTTGTTGGATTGTGTCTGTAAATAGAGGTCATATGTCATCTCATTCAATACAGTTGGATCTCAAACTTTGATGAATACTGTGGCCATGCAGAGCCACCCACCTACAGGAAAATGCCCCACAAGCTTTCTGCACACATTCTGTCCTGTGATGATATTGGGGATTTTTGGAATGGCACTTCCTCACTTCCACTGTTTTCTAAATACTCTGGATCCTTACACATCAGGCCAAATCTTGCAAAATGTTCCTTCATGCTGCCTGCCAACCTTATATTTTCATTAATATAGATGTCATATATATATGCAGATGATGCATGACAACTTAGGGACATGTACCTGTAAGTAAGCCTTTCTTAAATCTATCAGAGCAACATTGATTTCCTCCCTTAACTTCTGTGAGCATTTGTCTGCATCAACTGTAAATGTATCAAGGGTCTTATTATGTTCTCTAAAATCCATCACAGGGCACCACTGCCATTAATGGAATGAGACACTTGGGTAGGCTGAACTCTTGGGGTTCAGTAGTAATCTATTATTTACCCCAATTGCAGCTCCTTATTGCAATCTTCCCTAATGTTTTTAGGAACAAAATACTGTCTTTCAGGTTGTCTGGTGACAGACTATTTGTCCACTTTCATGATCCATTCCATAGACACTTCTGCTCCTGAAATTGGGTTTGTCAATTTTCAGTGCTACCAACACTGCTACATCATCCATGGTGAAACATACTTCACCTGTTTGATTAATGTGAACTCTGCCCATCAGAAGGTTGAAATTATGGAGTTTTCCCTCCACAACCAACACTCCAACAATAACTAGATTCAAACCATTCATTCTAATTTGAATTCTGCCAAGTCCACAACAATTCAGTGTTTTTTTGTTCACTGTGAACACCTTAACCTCCCACTTCCTCCAAAGATGACAAACTGATGTGCTCATGAACATGTGACAGCAGCCAGTATCCATCAATACTGCACACTGTATTCCATCAACCCACAACTCTATTACAGGTAGCGCCATATTTAGATCTTGTTTTTGGTGGAGGGGACTAACATTAACATCTTGTCCCCTAATCTGTTTCTAGAGCAATTCCATCCAAGTGACCTAATTGGTTGCACCTGATAGCATCACAACTGATTGCAAAATATCTGTTTGCTCTTCCTTGCTGACTCAGATAGTCTTTTGCCAGGTGATTCTGCCCATCACACCTGAAACATGTCATTTTTTCCTGTGCAGCATGATTCTCCATCTTTGTATGCTGGCTGCACAGCATCTGCAACCGGTTCATCTACCAAAATTTTGTCTTTCATGATCATCCCGGCCTGAGATAGTATTTGATCTAGTGTTATTGTCGCTATGTGAGAAGATACTCAAAGGAGTTGCTTAACATAAGTTGGCAATCCAGCCATGAATGTGCATGCAAGAGCTCATTCCAGAATATCTCTGGACAACTGCAATAACTTGTGCAATTGTCAGAGTATATATATATATATATATATATATATATGTGTGTGTGTGTGTGTGTGTGTGTGTGTGTGTGTGTGTGCATGCGTGTGCGCACGCAGCAACCTTTCTTTTAATCATTTTTCATTAAATACTGTACAAGGAAAATTTAATTGTTTTTTTAATTTAATTTTTCTAGCACCCTTATGGTTTTTCTGTTTTGTTGGGGTAAGGGAGTATGGAAATTTTCCATAATTTTCTTTGTCCCAAACACTTTCAGCCACATCTATATTGTTAATCAACATGAAGTGGTCTCCCTTGTACCTTCTCCAAGAGTGAGTTACAATTGAGGCGGAAATGTGGGGGTAGCTTTTATTAGTTATCACCACACGGTGTTCAGAGGTCACTGAATAAATTCTTTCTCCCCACACACATCTTGTTGGAGGCATTTATTCAAATTTACATCTGAAAAGTGGCTTCTAAGTTTATTTCCCCACCTACCTTAAACACAGACAAATACAATACTTGGAAAAAAGAAATGCAAGTGCGGGAGCTTACCACCAGCTTAGAGATAAGAGATATGCACCCCAGTGGTACTTCTATCCTTGGGAGTAAAGGCCAGAGAAGCTGTACTAAAATTGAACATTGCCACCCTAAATGTCAATTATGGCATGAAAAGGTTATACCAAAAACTGGACACACTTTTCTTGGAAGATGCAAACCAGGCAGTTTTTACAGCATATGAATCCTTCGAGCGATGCACAAGACAGAGTACTACTTCAATTGATGATTTTCTTATCAGCTTCGATCGTCACGTTGCAAAATTAAGGGAATACAAAATATCTCTGCCCAAACCGGTTCTTGTGTACAGGGCATTTAAAAGCGCAAATCTCACGCCAGAGAATGAACAGCTGGTTGAAACCACAGTTAAAGAACTTACTCTTAATGAAATATCCAAAGAAAAATCTGCATAGACAATATTCTGACGCTTTGTCACCCACCACTCTTTGCATGAGGTACAAAATGGCTGAACTCAGACCCATTGTTGGATTCTCATTAGGAAGCTACTTCAATAAGAGCATTGCCATGGACGTCAAAGAAATTAACAGCAACAAGGTACTGCACCTAATTGACCATGGTACAAGATACAGTGTTGGAGTCAGGATTCCTAGTAAGGAAAGTTCTGACATGATTAATGCCATCTTCAAGCACTGGGTTGCGTATTTTGGAACTCCGGGATTTATTCTCACTGACAATGGCAGAGAGTCTAATAACCAGTCATTTAGGGAATTGGTGCAAAAATTAAACATTGTGATACCACTGTTGCTGAAAGTCCTTGGAGCAATGAGTTAAATGAAAGACACAATGGGATATTGGGAGAAATGGTAAAGAAAACCACAGAAGATACCAATTGTAGTTTCAAGGTAGCACTTGTATAAGCCATAAATACACTTCAGTGTTCACAGATACCGTCCCAATCAACTTGTTTTGGGCAGAAATCCCAACCTACTGGCTTTTCTAAATGACAAACTTCCTGCATTAGAAGGTGTTTCCACCAGTGAAACTGTTGCAGATAACTTAAACGCTATGCATGCTGCCAGGAAACAATTCATTGCATATGAGTCCTCGGAGAAACTAAGACGTGCACTTCATCACCAAGTTAGAATATGTATAGCACATTCCTACAAAAATGGCAATGCTGTCCTTTACAAAAGAAACCTGTGTGATAGATGGCTTGGTCCAGGAACTGTTATAGGGTGGGAACATAAGTAGGTGCTTGTCAAACATGGTGGCACATATGTAAGGGTACATCCATCTCGCTTAGCACCCTACCCTGAGACATATCGAAATTCTTCCGAGGACAGCATCAATGTACCTAGTACCTCACAGAAAAGGCTTGAAGAATCTCCAGAAGTACCAATTTCTGAAGAGATTGATATGAATGAAGATTTGGAAGCCACAAACAACAATGTCGAGCAACATCAGACTGTAGAAGCACGAGATAGACCACATAAGCAGGACTTCACTCCAAAGAAAATTGAGCTTCCTAAACCAGGACAAACTATTAAATGTAAGCTTGCCAATGACACAGGCCCAGAATGGAAAAAATTAAATGTCATAAGTAGGGCAGGCAAAGCAACAGGCAAAAACAAGCATTTGATGAATGTGGTTATGGAACAGGGTGAACCTTTTTGGCTGGACTTTGAGCATGGGGTATCAGAGTGGCAAACAAGTGAGGTTGAGGAAACTGAATATGAACACACTTCTTGTGACGAGGAAAATATAATGTTTTTCTCCTCTAATGATGACCTGAAACTGGAAGAGGCAAGAAAGAAAGAGCTCCAAAGCTGGATTGAAAATCAAGTGTACATCCAAGTACCTGACCAGGGTCAACCAAAAATTTCCACAAGATGGGTTTACACAAAAATTCCAATAGCAAGCAAACCTATAAAGCCAGACTTGTTGCAAGAGGCTTCCAGGATAGAGACATTAGCAACATATGGAAAGATTTTCCCACGTGCTCTAAAGAAGGTTTATGCATAGCATTAGCAATAATGGCAGCTAACCATTGAATGTTTAGAGAGCATTCCTGCGGAGAAAGCAGTTGGATTGACTGGGTTATGTGGATCCTCCTGAAGAAGTCAATGTACCTCAGGGCCATATTTGGAAACTCTCAAAATGTGTATATGGCTTGACTGATGCTTGTAGGTACTGGTACCTAACACTCAAGGAGGAATTAATGAAGTCAGGCATAATAGCTTCAAAATATGATCAGGCAATATTTACATGGCATTTTGGAAACAAACTGCAAGGTATAATTGCTGCTTATGCTGATGATTTTTACTTTGCAGAGTCAGAGATCTTTCAGAGCAGAGTTATAGACAGGCTTTGTCATGTATTTGCAGTTAAATCTGAAGAAACTGCCGAGTTCCAATACATAGGATTAGATATAAAAAAAGAATGAGAATATCAAACTTGGACAGAACGAATATGTAAAGAAATTAAAATATATTCCAGTAGAAGCAGGCAGGAACCTTAAAGATGCAATTTCCACAACAGAAATTACTTAAATCAGGCAAGTTATTGGTCAACTTAATTGGCTGTCCACACAAACTAGACCTAAGTTATAACATTAGTGCATTCTACAACAACAAAATGCAGAATGTATAAAACAAACCAATAGTGTAGTTAAGAAAGCAAAAAAGGAAAAATCACAGATAGACATTTGTTGCATATAGTGATGCTTCTTTTGCTAATTTGACAGATGGAGGATCACGAGGAGGCTATATACTCTTTTTCGTAGGAAATAATATTAAATATATGCCCATTGCATGGCAATCCAAGCGCATTAGAAGGGTGGTCAAAAGTACACGGACTGCTGACACTCTAGCCATGGTTGACATGTCAGAAGCCTGCCTGTTTTACAGAAAACTATTATTGGAACTACTGCAACTAAAAGATGAAACTGGGAACATTAAGATCATATGCAAAAACGGACAATTCCTGTCTCTATGACTCGGTACATTCATCAACACAGATTTTGGACAAGAGACTTTGCATAGCCATTTTGAGAGAAATGTTGGACAGAAAGGAAATTGCAGAGTTCTCTTGGATACCAATCAATGAACAAGTCACAGACTCCTTAACAAAGAAATGCGTACCATCATTTAAAATCCTTGGCTTTATATCAGAGCCCAAGGAATCATTCATTTTTTTCAGATGACCATCTGAAAAAATGAAAAAAAAAAAAGAGGGAAGAATTGTTAATCAATATGAAGTGGTCTCTTTTGTACCTTTCTCCATGAGTGAGGTACAATTGAGTTGGAAATGCAGGGCTAGCTTTTGTTAGTTATCACTATGCGATGTTCAGAGGTCACTGAATAAATTCTTTCTCCCCACACATGTCTTGTTGGAGTCATTTATTCAAATTTACATATATAATAAATGCAAGTGTCACTGTGTTACACTTTTGCAACTTAAAGGTACACAACCCTCTAACTTTCAAAAGTTCATTTAAAATGGAAAAAATTACTGTTCTCAAACTACAGTGCTTCAAAATAAGATTGTCCAGGTTTTCAACTTTACCCCTAGAAGCCATAGCCAAACATATACCACTTTGGAATCAAGCTGACTCCATGAGCAAATTAAAAACATTCCAGACCAAATCCAGACCCACAATCCTGAAATTTTGGATTCCCAAGTTTTCATTACTGCAATTGTTTTCAGCAATTTTTTTTATGTGATTCTTTGCAATTAATTTTTTTGTATGATAACAAGTTTTATAACTTGGAAATAAATGTGAATAATTGAAATTAATTGCAAAATCCAGCAAAAGTCACCCATCACATAAAAAATAGTTTTCTGTATGGAAAGTTAGGATCTACGTACATCAAATTGTCTTTAAATTAAGTGGCGGCAGAAGAATTATCGTTGAACTTTTAAAAGTTATTAATGCAGTGATCAATTTTGAGTTCTTCTGTAGTTTATTGTTGCATATTCCATCTGCTCCTCCCTACCTATTGTGGTGAAAGCCAAATTAAGAGCCACATATGTGTGTGAGGAATTTGATTTGTTTCAGTGAAAAGTAATCTTGTTCTTCAAGGAGTTTTCTGGACTAGTATTCTTCTCAGAGCTCTTTTAATCATTAAGCAGCTTCAGTTTGCGTACTTTGTGGGATCCCCCCTCAAGTATCTAAACCAGTTGATCAGTGTGGCTGATCTTAATGATAGTTCTCAATCTATGGCCTCATAAATTCTTCTAAGTAGCAGTAATCCGTGAACCAGAGTGGAAAATTCCTAATAGAAAGCCGCTCCCACTCTACCAAGTAAATCATAGATCGGAGAAACGGCAAAGAATATATCAACTGAAACAGTGATAAATACAACAATGATGAAAATGCTACTCAAAAAAAAAAAAAATCACTTTTGGAATAATGATATCAACAC
Organism: Acanthosepion esculentum; assembly: GCA_964036315.1. NCBI lineage: Eukaryota > Metazoa > Mollusca > Cephalopoda > Sepiida > Sepiidae > Acanthosepion > Acanthosepion esculentum. Next base: position 2,071,092 of record OZ038480.1, on the reverse strand, counting down.
ACTCCAAAAATTTTATACATTTACCTCTATCATTCTGAAAAATCAAAGACAATGCTAAAAAGTACAGTTAATTTTCTAAGCATACCATTTGGAATAAATTGAGATTGTCACAGAAATGTGTTTTTTCTCTCTTATTCCATATGCTCTGCATAAGATTCTTTAAAAAGAAAAGACAAAAAAAAAGAAAGATCAATTTCCTTTACATCTCCATAAATGATAAAACAAATAATTGGTTGTCTCATCTTGCATTTGTGAAATAACATTTTATTAATATTCAAAAAAACTAAAAATTTAGGGAAATTCTATTTTATTCTTTACTTGTTCATCTCACAAGTATGCAGATGATCAATTTATTTAATCTTTCCTTTGTCTGGCACAAGGCTATAAGTTATACAGTATTTCACCACTCATCTTTGTCACAACTCATCTAATCAGTTCCAAATGTGAAGTTAACAGAAAAATCATGCCTCATCAATATCGCAATTCTGAAAACTTACTTTTAGATAAATGTTTTTGTTTTGTTATTAATTTTATTAACAAAATTAAAAGGAACATTTTATTTGGATAGCTTAGGAACTGTTGAAATTGCAAGGTAACTATGAAAGATTTGGGAAAGATATTAATCTAGAATCTATTCTGACAGCAAGCCATTGATATATGGATAGAAAATGAATTTAGTAAATATACAAAAATAGAAAGGTGTGTAAGACAAGGATGTGTCTTCTCACCAGACTTATTCAATTTAAACAGTGAAGCAATCCTGAGAGAATTATAAGTCATACTAGGTTTCATTTTTGGCAGCCACAATCCTGACATAAAATATTCAGATGACAGTGTTGAGAGCAAATGCAGAAATCACACTACAAAATAATAGTCAAATAAAAAAAAAAAAAATGACTAAGTCAGATATCAGATATTTCATGAAAGCTCTTTCAAATCTTGACATGGATGTTTTAACAACACAATAGAAAAAGTTCATTTTTTGTTTAAAGATGCTTTTAGTAGTAATAAATCCTGATATGAATGCTAATCTCATTGGAATCAAAATTAATACAAAAAAAAAAAAAATCATGGTTTTACAGCCTATATAACTCATGCCTTAAAGTAACCATTTAAAATTAGTCTTCATTTATATCATAAATAATTACAAGTACTTCTGATAATCTTTTAATAGGTAGAAATTTAGCAGTCATTACCAAGAAAGTAGAATTTTTTTCCAAGTGAAGTGTCTAAAACTCACCAAATGCTTTTACTGAAATAATTAAAAATAAGTACCATAATATATAAAATTACAAGCTCTGGCATAAATTGGTTACAATTCTAATTTCAGATATTACAAAAGGAAAAAGGGAAAATAAGAAAAACTTTCAGGTTGTAAAAGCAATGAGGTTTGAAAAGTCATACTTCAAATATTTCAAGTACTGTAAGCCTACACGTTAGTAAAGGTAAACAAATGAATCCTGAAGAAGTCTATATTTTGATTTTTATTTCATTGCTTTGTTAAAAAATCAAATCTGTTTGTTGGGCAGTTCTACCATTTTATTTATTTACATTTAACAGTGGATTTTTAGGATACATGAGAATCCCAAAATTACATGAAACGATCTTGGCAGCATTTGGTCATGATGAAGAATATTATGAAAAGAATGCAATATTAAAGCATAAAATTTATTAGTTAAAAAGATTATCAGTCATCTAAGATATGATCAATGGTAAAGTGCTTATTTGTATCAACTTGTAAAATGCTGACTTCATCAGGCTTAAGTAGAATATTTTCATTTATCAAGAAAACTTGAAATTCATTTTCCAAATATGAATTATATATATATATATATATATATATATATATATATATATAAAATAACTATTTAAATGCATCTTGAAAAATAAGAATGAAAATTAAATATTAACATTTTTAAATTATCTTCAAAGTTCCCATGATCCTTTGATACTGAATGCAAATAGTGTATTCAGAAACAGCAACCACTACATTCATGGTGTGTGTGTGTATATATATATATATACACACACACACATATATATATATATATTTTATATATACACACACACACACACACACACACACACACACACACACACACACACACACACACACACTTTTGTTGCCCCCCTTACAAACCAGAAGGCAAGATTTTAAGATATTCTTTATATTCTGAGCAAATTTACTTGGAATTCACGCATTCATGTTCAGAGTATGTGTGAACACTTGATAACAATAACTAAAATAGAATATACTAACAGTCAAGGCGCAAAATATTAGATTGCATTTCAAGATTGAAGATGAAAACAATGATTACAAACTGTGGAGGAAAAGAGATTCTATGCCAAATGAAGCATCCATCACTTTCACCTGATCAGTTCATCTGGTACCTGTATCCAACCACAAATATCTACCATGGCAGGTGATAGTAAATTACCTTTAAAATACTATATATTTCCTTCTATCCATATAGACACATCATAGACTATTTTATAAATCACTCAAATGCTTATATTCGCATTTACCAGGAATTCGGATTGTCAGATTCAAATAGCTGGAATATTGATCTTTCTACAAGGTACACTTTGAGTCAGCCAATCTTGTAGGAGGGAATCGACATCTGTCTATTGTTCAGAGTGTTGTCCTCATCTTTATTATTATATTCACTATGTTTCAGCCGTTGTACACTCCGGCTTTCTTCAGGTTGGAATTTCGAACCAGAGTAGATTGTTCTAGTTCCATGCTCTTTTCTGGATATCTCAATTTCAGTTAATTCTCTTCAGTAACTCAACTCTCCAAGTCTTTGTTCACCTCTGTTGGTGCCAGGTATGGAACTCTTTGGGTCAAGTCACTGGATTACTTCAACACCAATGCCTTTATCCATTGGGCTATGTGAATATGTCTAAATAGGAAACCAACATTGTGAAATATGGTAAAAAGGGGTGCAGAGACAAAAATAATGAGTTGAGAATCATTGTTATATAAAAATACATGTTTTTAGAGGACAAACACTTGCAAATATACTTATAGACATTTAAAACAACCTTCATTTAAATAAGAGGGAGTGTTAAAGAGTCCTTGGTCTGACTTGTATCATTAAAGTTGGTCATTAAAATACTGATTCTAAGAAGTGAGTTGAACCCATAACTTTTCAACACTCCCCAGACACTTAGAGAAATACATATTCATAAGTTTGGGATACTTAACTTGTTCATATATAGTATGAAACTGAAAAATCCCTAAATAATCTAGCTGAACTTTCAGTTAAATCAAATACTGCTTGCATTTAGAAATGTGAAGGCAAATCTGGCCTAAGAGGTTGATTGCAATAGTTTGTGTGAAATATCTAACATCTCTACATAGGCTTCTCCTTTGATAAGATGGCTTAAACAAAACAGATACCTGAGAAAATCCAGCAACTATGTAGCGACTTATAGAATGGCTATTTTGAATACTAATGTGAAAATTTATTAATAAAGTTCAGAAATCAACTGGTAAGTGATCAGATTTTGTTTTCTTTCTATGAATGTAGAATAAAAGATTAAGTATTGTATTTGATGTAAAATCCATTCCTCATGACAAATATTACAAATTCCAAAGAATGCACAAAAAGAAATTTATGTTAAATTAGATTAAATGAACAAATTAAATTCCAGAAACATTTCATGTACCATCCAATATTTTTTTAATTCCTGTCGAGAGGGCGGGAGAAGTTCTTTGCATACATGTCCATATTTTTTTTGTTATTAAATATGGTATATGTTAAAACATCTTAACCCCTTCCCCGCCAATTATTTGGGGAAAAATGTTTCATTTTCAGACAAGATTTTTTATTTGTTTTTAATATAGTAACTAAGAAACTGAGGCACCTTGAAGTACCCGAGGGGTGGCTAACACCTCTACCAGAGTTGACTGTTGATTTCACTCTTACTGGGAATGACTGCAAAACACTAGCCCCTCGTCTTTTATAGGCAGAAGTCCACAAATGCATGCTGGGATTTCTCTTCTTAGCAAATAAAATAAGTCTGTTTGCTATCTGACATGACAAATCTGCATTGTCTAGAAGACAGAACGCTATGTTCACTTGGCCAAACTTGCTTTTGTGTGTCAATGCGAATTCTTAGTTTGTGAACTTTTTGACTTTTTACTGTTAATTTGCTTTGTATATATTTGCTTATTTGATATTATTTCATTTGACCCTGTTCCTTTTGCTTTTTATTACAAACTTTAATTCTGTTTGTTGAACAAGTCCTGTTATAGATTTTTGCATTTGACCATCGCTACTCACTCCATAATAGGACTCGTTTCAAGCTCAGAAGAGCATTAAAGAAAAAAAAAATCACAATCAACATATAAACACGTCTATGGCTGGTTTTTGAATGTTATGTTACGTTTTGGACAGGTTTATTCAACCATGTTTGAAAAGACACTTTTGGTAAAAATGTATATACCCATCTACACTGGGGAAGCGATTAAACCCTTTTTCAAAAGAAAAATCTCAAAATATCATCAAGTCAAAATCTGGAAATATATAAAGGGACATCGAGTAGCAACGGGGGGGGGGGGGTTCTTAATTTGACAAATGTGTGTCTATTTACAGAAGAGGCTCGGCATTCTGGTGTCTGGCTTGGAATGAGAAATCAGAGAGTCAAGTTTGAATTCTGATCAGGTTTGTTATATTCACTTACACACAAATACTGTTGAATAGGCTCTTATAGACTTGGTTGACAACCTGTCTAATGCAGAAAGAAACAACAACCTACTGTGAGAAAATCTTCTCCCTAATATGTCACGACTCAAAAGAGACATGATCATCTAAGCTTGTATCATTGTATGGAACTTAAACTGATATTTACAAAAACATATTCAAACTTCTTTTTTCTTTTTCTTTTTTTTAAATTAACCAAATATAGTTTTTTTTTTTGCATTCCCAAAGGTGAAATAAAGATAAAAAGTATTTTTTGTATACAAAGCAAAAGTGAAATTTAACCAAAATTTTTTAAAAAATAATAAAATTTAAATCACTTTTCTTCATTAATTGAAAGGTTTAGTTATTTTAAGGTTTTAGAATTTCTGCTAAAATTTACATCTATTTTGGAAATAGAATCAAAAGACTATCATTGAACTAAGTCAAAATTCAAGTTAACTATTTAATAAACTGTATTTATTCAACTGAATAAGTTCAAGAATAAAAACTAGATTTATAAGGAATTTTATTCCCAAAAGCTCACTATTCCTTCAAAACATTTTTCTTGTCTTTGTTTTTGTGTGTGTGGGGGGGGGGGGGGGGGGGCAGTGCCAAGTTATTCACTGGCTCATCATGTCATCAGAAAAGAAATTCCATTAGAAAAACATCAGATGTGACACATAAGAATGAAAAGAGAATAATACACCTGTGGATTAAATAAAGATTTTCTTGCAATATCCTGAGGGGAATAGTGAATAAACAAATAATAAAAGATGATTATTAGAGAATGTCTTGATAAAATGAAAATTGCCAAAAACAATTGCCCTCCTTAAGCAACACTTTCTCCACTTTTGGGGCAATTTAGTGATGGTAGATAAACACCAGAAGAAGACTAGTTGATAAAACAGTTGAAACATCGTAACAGCAACAACCAAGACAAAAACACTATCCTAACAAAATCAGTGTATTATTATTATTATCATTATTATAATAATAATAATAATAATAACAATAATAATAATAATAATTATTATTATTAAAATTTAGACAAACAAAAAAAAACAAAAAACAGATCAACTTGTAGAATCATTAAAGCTCTAAGAGAGACAAAAGAAAAGTTTATTTATTGCAACTTGAGATGATGATTGTTTTCATTTTAAAACAAAACAAAGACAAGTGGCTACATATTTTTGTTTTGGGATTAATTAAGTCATGTTACTTGCTTGCCTTCTTGTTTTCGACAGCAATTTGCATTTAGATATGATTATTACCTGATACCATCCATTGTTCTATTTTGATAGACATTATCTAAGCAACGACTGAAACTATAAATAACGTCACAGCCAACAATGGAATCTATAATAGTGGGAATAATTTCATTGTTCAGTTTGGTACAATAGCTGGAATACGAGACAACATTTGTAATCTTGAAATGAGTCAAGACTTAAGTTTTATGAAGAGTAAACTGTATTGAAATTTTAAAAAAAAAAAAAGCAATGGTTTAATGCTTATAAAAACAAGTTATTAGAAGAAAAGTTCTTCGAGACAGTTTATTTTATAATTAATAAACTCTAAAATTTGCTCCAAATTGGAAAATTTATAATGAAAGTGACATCCCCTTTGCCTAATTTAAAATAAACAAAAAGAAAAGCTGCTGAAAAGTTCATAGCCCCACCCATTTCCCAGAATCTGACCAAACATCAGTTTTGTTTTTTGTTTTTTGCAAAGGCCTTCTTCTATAAGCCAAAAGTTTTTCAGCACTCTTTTATATTTTGACCATAAAATATTTTTGCTCTAACATAAGAGGGAAAAAAATCATAACACCAGATAGGAAAAGTTATATTTTATGCCATTTTGCTAAGCAAAAGAAGAAAGGGAATTTTTTTGACACTCAAATGAAAGAAGAATTATTAGAATAAACGAATACATTTAATTATCAAAAAGAAAAGATATAGGGGGAAAAAATCTGCCCTTATAATGTACATTAGAATAAAGTGATCTACTTGATATCAAATGAGAAATGTCTATTAACAAAGATAAGCAAACTTATTCATCCTTCCAGAGGATAAGGTTCCAATTTGAAACTCTTAAAAATTCTAAAAAAACAATTTTTTTTTTTAAATTATGAAATCTAGAATTAATATTATTATTTACAAATCAAGAATTAAGGGGAAACTACTCGATAATTAACCAAATTTAAACTTATGCTTTGACTTAACATGAATTAAAAGATTTTTCTTTTTTTAAATATGTATTGTTATTTGTAAGAGTGGAAATATTTATTTTATTAAAAAAGAAAATCTTAGTTTTTTGGGTTTTTTTTTAATAAATAAAAAAATACAGATATCTTTATTTTATGGTACAATTAGTAATGTTTTTATTTTTCTCTTTCAATGTTCATATGATTTTATTTTCAGCTTTTGTAATACACAAACACAAAAATCAGATCATTGCTATCAACCAGTGCACAAATACCTGTACTGTTATTAAAGATGAAAGCTGAATTGAATTTTTTTTTTTTTTTTCATTTACAGCATTTTTTTAACAGTACTGTTCTAGCAAAATTGTTACGTGCCATTTTCTCTATAAGCACAATTAACATGAAAATATTTCAGCAATTCAATTTTAAAATGGTCAGTCTATGACAATGGTCAGTTCTAGCTTTGATCTACAAATAACTTCAAAGAAAAGCTTATTTTACTATTTAAAGCATTTAAGGCCCTTCTTTTTTTCTTTTTATGAAAAATATGAAAACAGAAAAATTGTTTATAGATTCCCGAAATCCTGTAACCACCTTGAAGATGTTGAATGATTGAAAACATTTGACTTTTCTATCAAAAATAGAATGAATGACATGGCTTTATAACAAAGATCATGTTAAAAATTTTACTGCAAAAGGTCAACATTAAAATCTAAAGAGTATACAATATTTTTTTTCAAATTGTTGCCTGATTAGAAGGCAACAAGGTGCAATGTCATTTCTAGCAGAAAAAAAAAAATTTTACATTGAGAGATCTGAGAAATGCAGTTATAAATCTCAATCTTTCATTTTAAGATATACAAAACTTGCATTATAAATTTACATCCATTTAGTTCTCAGAGTTTTATCAATAATAAAATGTCTTTTATGCTTTCAGGTATCTGAGCAAGAATTCACAAAATCTATTTGAATAATGATAATAATAATAATGGTGGTGCTGACATGAATAAGATTTGTATAAAGTCAAACGAGAAGATTCTTTTCTTTTTTAATCATTTTTAATCTAATTTTTATTTTAATGTTTTGTTAACATTTGGATCTTATACCTTCATGATCAATTTGTATATCAACATTATTTAGCTTTCAACTTCATAATATTTTTTAAAATTTATTGTAAAGTTTGCTAAAATTGCTTATTTCTCTTTAAAAAAAATCAAGGGAAATGTTTTTACTGTGTTCTTGCACCTTTACTCTTTTTTTTATTTTAACAAAAATAAAACACTTTTTGATTCTTTTTATAAATTATCAAATTTTTTAGTCATGAGAAATTTATTTTAGACAGTATAAAACGTATTAATTTGTGATTAAATTTTTAAAATAAGATTGAAGAGCCTTTATTATTTATTTATTTATTTATTAAGTAGCTGTGATAATTCATATTTAATTCTTAAATCCTTAAGATTAAACATCTGTAAGCAAATTTAAAATTTGCATTTAATTTTTATTCACTGTCTTGAAGGATTAAGTAGTCCTTGTACTTTATCAAAATATATGCTGAGTTAAACCACAATACATAGGATGATGTCTTTCTGCTTGGAGTATTATTGTTGCAATATTATATATATATATATATATATATATATATATATATATTATGGGTGTCTTATTTTTCAAGTGCATGTTAAAATTGAATTGTCACCCACTAAATTTGTCCCATTTAATGAAAAATGCCATATAAAATTTTATGGAAAGTGCACCTAGAGGGTACCTTTGTTTGTTAAATTTTAAAAAGGTGGGGAAAAAAAAAAGATTTTTATTTTATAATTAATAGTAAACCATTATTAGCTGAATCTTTCCAAATTATACATATTAGAAAAACTAGAAACGTTTTTTATCTAACAGTAAAAAATTAAGATTTTAACTGATGTTTATTATTTTCAGACCCCAATTATGGCAAGTATTAGCAAAATATCAAGCACAGAAGTGTAGTTTGGAAGTTTTTTTAAGATTTTTAATAATAACCAAAGTAAAGAAATAGGTCAACTGTAGTTAGGTGCTTAAGTGATTTACATAAAGACATTGTTCTTTTTATTGTTTAAACTCTTACCCAATTTTTTAAATAAGGATATCTAACTTTATTTCATAAGCTTTTGTAAACATTTTTCTATTTTTATTAATAAATGTAATTTGTTTATTAAGTTTCCCAAACCAACTTTAGGGCCTGAAAATAATGAATTTTAAATAGCTATTGAAATCAGGAATCATCAGGATTGGAAATTTAAAACGGTATCAAAAATTCTATCAGAATCAGTAAAAATATTGGTATGATCCCCTCATTAATGACTAACCATTATCTCATACGTGTGTTATTCACTTACACCTCACCTATATTTTCTCTTCCTTTCATTTATCCCTTCCAATCTTTGTATTGCATAAAAACAGAAAGAAAGAAATACAAATTAATGGTATATGTGAAAAGGAACGAGGGATACAGAAATATTTTCTATAGCATCTGCTAATCTTTTGTTTTTTTCCTTTATGAAAGAATTTCCATGTAGGACAATTTTTATACTTTTTCCATCCAGACCGGTCCTAACTTTAAATTTTTGATATTTACCCAATATTTCTGTCTGCCTTTCTTTAATTTACATTTTTTTTCTGACACCTATTCATTTATATATATATGTGTGTGTGTGTGTGTGTGTGTGTGTGTGTGGTGACATGGCCCTCAATGTTGAATGTTAAATCAGACATATGATTTAAGAGACTTTTGTTTCTTCCTTTTATTTCCTGTCTCAACTAAGAAATGGCAGGGGAAAAAAATCTGTTACTTGACAAGAAGACAGATTGACCCCCCTAATCGAGGCCATATTAAATGCACCACCAAGTAAGATTTTTGAGTTGTAATTTCAGTTCCCCAATAATCTCTGACCATGACAGGTGACAAGTAAATCAACTCATCATGCACCTATGAACTTATTCAATTTCTTGTTGTGTAAGGAATAAGGAGATATCATTCCTGGGGATCCGGAATTTATTCAACTACTTGATGTGTAGAGAATAAAAGAATATTATACCCGGAGAAATCATCCCAATTTCATCTTGGGTGTAATTCAATTACCAGAGGGGAAATGAACTCCACATACCATTCCAAAGTTGTCCAGCACATATTGCAGAAAGAAAAACTGATGACTTAGTTGGACATTTTACAGAGATTCTTTCTAATTTCCATTATAAACATTTCAACTTACAAAGTCATGAAACATGAATACTTGAACACCCAGTATCAGATAAATGTCTTTTATTGATTTTACGTCTGTTATCCCATACTCTTTCCATATTGTTTTTATAATATAAAATTATTTGCAAACGTTCATTTTGTGTCGTGAGTTCCTATCTGAGTGAACCCATCTATTTTTTTAACCTGGCATTCATATCTCTATGTGTTGCAAACTCATAACTATATATATATATATATATTATACACACACACATATCCTATTTTTTGCCACTTCATTTTTTATGGATATCCTAAATAAAAACTGAAATATAAAGGTGTATTTACTGAAGGGTGTTAACATCTCCCTGCAGGGTTAGAATGAAAGCAGATTCATTCTGTAGAGATACAAGCAAACCATAGTCATTTGTATGAAATATCCTGGATTTTGAAATCTCAAATAGCCACATTTTAAGTTTGAAACTTTAAAATGGTCTCTAAAACCAATTTGATGAATAAAGCAGTACGTTTAATAACTTCAGAGATTGCATAAACCAAAAATAGCAAAAATAATTGGTAGATATGATCAGACTGTGAACTGCTTTGATGATCCAGAATGCTTTAGGTCTGATCAGGGCAAATTGATGGCTAACCCAAATCAAGAGATAATTCATAAAAATCCATATTTTTGTCAAGCTTGTTGTAGCAGATCAGAAAGGTTGAAAAGCGCTAGCTGTTGGGTCTTTGTTCAACAAAGACTGGTTATGTGACATCCTTTAAAAGATATCCACAAAGAAAATCAAATGAATATTGAAATCAAACATTTTGCCCAACCTTAACAAGACTGAAGAACTTGGGAAACCTTCTAAACAGAAATTTACATTGGCAAACAGCAATTTACCAGTAAAGATCAACTTTGATATGCTATTCTGAATACTGTGAAATATTTCATATGAAGAAATAGCAACAGACTTCTTAACAAGTATGTCGGAAAACAATGGATTCCAGATGAAAAGAGCCATGCACAGATGTTATGGTAAGATCATAGGCAGAAATATATATATATATATATATATACACACACAAGCAGATGATATATACAGTTTAGATGAGCATTAAAAACATTTTTTTCTCTACTTCAGTTAGAAGTGGATGACTCAAGTAAAACACAAACTGACCAAGATAAAGACAAATGATGAAAACAAAAATCACTTTTCTTTGGTAGCAATTTTTATACCAAAAAAAAAAAAAACCTGTCAACACAAAATGAAGAGTATTTTTCTATTCTTGAAAATGAAGAATCACTGAAAATTGATATCTAAAAACTATGAATTACCAATAAAATTATCCCAAGCAAAAACTAATCAAACACACAAACCCACGCATATCAATTCAATATTACAACACAATAATCATAAGTCCAAGTATAATCACAACAAACCCAACAACAAATCCATTACTTTGATAAGAGAAACAGATAAGTGAGTTTCTATTATATATATATATATATATATATATATATATATATATATATATATATATAAATAATAGTATCCAAAATAAAAACTTTGATATCTTAAAAATATACAAGTCCAATTTTTCTTAAATTTTAACTAAATGTAGACAAATAGCAGTTCAGTTGTGCTTTAAATCTGATACAGGGAGAGCTATGATTCATTTAATTTTTTACTCAAATATCAAGTGTCCAAAATTAAGCAACAAATTGGGGAAATATGTGAGAACAACACACATAATCCAAATTTCTGATATGTGAGATTAAAATTGTTTATCATCACTACACCATTTTCCAACATGGCAAACCAAAGAAAAGTTGACAAGTCTCTCAGAGCCGATGTCAAACTGCAAAAGGAAAATCACACAATTAACCAGATTGCTAAACAGGTGAAGCTTTTCAAAAGAACTGTGAACTAAATTCTGAAACTATGAAAACACTGGTCACTTAACAAGTCCAAACAAGGTGGGTAAACCAATGAAAACTACAGCAAAAGACACGATCATTCAACGCTTAGCACTGAAGGACTGTTTTCAAACTGCGGCAGGCATTTCACAAAGAAATTTCATGTGATATTAATGCATCTAGACGCTTGCAAGAAATATGGCTTTATGCTAGGTGTCCACAGAAGAAACCACTCATAAGCAAAAAGGAGAAAAGCAGCATGACTAGAATTTGCAAACAAGCACGCATTGTGGTCAGAAGAACAGCGGTCCAGCATATTTTTCAATAATGAAAGTAAATTTAATGTATTTGATTTTGATGGGAAAAAAAGCCGTATATAAGAAGATGAATTGGCAAACGGTTGAGTTTAAAGTGCACTAAGAAGACAGTCAAGTTTGGCAGAGGCAGCATGATGGTTTTTTGGCAGGTTTTCAAGGCCTGGGTACATCACCTCTTGTAGAGTTAATGCTGCTATGTACAAGAATTTGTTAGAACGTCTCTGAACGACCAAATAATAAATATCATGGCTTGACCAGCACAAAGCCGTGACATGATTCCCATAGAAAATTTTAACACAAAATGTCATGGTAAGGAATGGCTAGGGATTTAACGTTGGAAATAAGAATTATAAATTCTAATTTGAAGAGACTCTTGTAATCAAAAGGAATGGATAAAAAAAAAAAAGAAAAAGAAAAGAAAGTTTGAAAAATGCACTGTATTCCCCCCCCCCCCCATAAAAATCAATAAAGTAATTAATAATATTAATAAACTAAATAAGAATAGTGATACCAATAATAATAATAATAAAATATGCCAGGATAAAATATAATTAAAATTGAAGTACTAATAAAAAAAAAATCAATGTAAGATTATGTATATATGCAATCAATCTATCATGTATATTTCTTAACATATTAAATAGTTCTGTTATTGAAAATTCAGCACTGTTTTTTCTTACATTATAGAGTATATAAGTATACAAATGCTCACTTGTACATTTATCTATATTTATCCATTTGGTTTATATATATGTGTACACTTAGAGGTGACAGTCTGTTTCATGCTAGATGCAATCGTCAGGCCATGAGTGTTGTTGTTTTTGTTTTGTTTTTTCTCCTCAGCTATTTATATATACAAGTCAGTGGCACCACTGACCCATATATAAAAATAGCCGATTAAAAAACAAAAAAACAACAACACTCGTGGCCTGACGATTGCGTCTATCATGAAACAGCCTGTCACTTCTAAGTGTTGACTTCAATGTTCACTTTTATATTTACACATGCTCTATCTCTGATATTGAGCACTTTATCCCATAAATATAGCACACCTTAAAAATATATTTTCCACAGTAAAGTGGTCTTGTTATGAAATATTTATGATCTGAAAGCCAAGGGCATATATAGACGGTGAGGCAAAAGTCGTGCACCATTGGTTACTTAATCATGTTTTAAATGTCTTTTTAATGTTAATTTGTTTTTATAGGTCCTGTTGAGTGGTCACCAAGGACACCAGCCCTCATACCCTTGGATTTTTTTGTCCTGTGGGTCCATTTGAAATAAGTTGTTTATCAGATGCGCCCAAAAAATATTGAGACCCTTAAAGAAAGAATTAAATATGAATGCAGCAAAATGAGAGAAGAAACTCTCTGCCAATTTTAATGTATGAAGGCAGGCACAGAATTGAAATGTCTTCTGAAAAAGAAGGACAACATTTTGAACAGTACATATTACAATTAAATAACTAATAAATAAAATTTTCATATGTAATTTATCCTAGTGTTGCGTGACTTTTGTCTCACTCTGCATATATAAGCAAATTTATCCACCCTTCAAGATCTGGCTGGGGGGTTTTAAAACCCAATAGCTTTTATAATTTTAAAATTACATTTCTTCTTTAGAACTAAAACTTTCTGATATTTTGTGAAATACTGTTTTGCCTTTTTGTAAATCTTTTCACATCAATGCAAATATTTTTTGTTGAAATGCATAAAACCATCAATGTTTAGCCTTGAAAAATAACAATATGGCATTTTCACGCTTTATATAAAAGAGGCATAGAAGAAATCTGTTAATAAATTCAATTGATTTTATTATTATTCCTGAAAGTTATTCATATTTCCATGCCCCCCAACTGAATGAAGTTTTCATTCTCCACCCCTATATACTGTTGGCATATTTTGAACTGGAAATTACTGAACATTTAAATATTCAGGAATTGTGAATTAAACATGACACAATCAAAATTGTGGAATTTTGGCGTCAGCATATTGCTCTCCTTCAGATTAAGAATTCTTACACTCTCAAGAATTATTTTAGCCATCACTTATTCTCATGATTAGCAGAATTTTTGTACCCTTGAACTTTTTGACAAATGTACCTTGACCCGATTATGTACCAATGATTTAAGGTAAGTACCTGAAATTGAAGCAGACTTTCTTTTTTATTTATTTTGTTCTGGTATTAGCTTTTATCTTTTGTATCAAATTAACAATTTTGAAGAATGTTTTTCAGTGACATTTTCTCAAAATTAGAAAGTTACACTACCATATTAAACAAACTAAACTTGGTGAGATTTTATAAAAAGTAGAGAATTACAAATACTACACTCATTTTCCCCATATAGCAGACATGGTTAATGAACAAAAGAGTTTAATACTCATAGTCATTTCCCCCATATAGCAGACATGGTTAATGAGCTATGAATTGCCAGATTGGCCTATTTTTGATAGTCCTGCATAATTTTAAATTTCATTATTTACTATTTTAGGCTTCCTTTAAAAGCCCAGCACTAGTAAATTTTAAATTTCATTATTTGAGACATTTAAAATAAACTGAGCAAACTTGGACTACTAATAAGTAATATAAGTAAATACTCAACTTAGTAGCACTGGTTTTGCAATATTATCCAATTTACTACTTGTAGTCCAATCTAGTAACTGATTTGACTAATATGTAATAAGTTTAATCCTTACTGGCTATTCAAGACTGTTGGCCTTGTACCAGACTTACCATGAATAAACATCTATTTTTACTACAGATAATTAAATATTTTCAATTTCCAACAATAGCATAACCTTGTTTGTTAACTAGTTGGTCTTGTACATCAAAAATTGAGACAAAAAAAAAAACAAGATTTTTCAACTGTTGATTAATATGTGCTTGTATTATTAAAGGGAATTCAATTTTTATTCCTTGTAGCAAACAATAGTTTTTTAAAGTGACATCAGCAAAGCAGATGTTTCAGGCTCACAATATAGATTGCATGAGTAATGCATTTATAATACAGATTATATAAAGATTTCATGTCTGCTACTAATTGAGAGCAACTACTTTGCTATGGTAACCTGACAACAGATCTTGATAGAAACAAAATATACTGCTCTCATGAACAGGCCAAGATCTAAAAATTTCCCAGTTTAAAAAATATCCCCCCCCCCAAACAATTTTCATAGCAATGAGAACTAAAAAAAGATGAGTAAAAACCAATATCAAAATGGGATATCACAATACAAATACTGTGTTTTCCTTAGCATTTTTTCCGTTTTTTTTTTTTTTGAAGGAGTTATTTGCTGACACTAAATTGACATTTAACTTGTTTTCTCTATAACTGAATCCAGTCTTTTAAACAAACCTTTAGATTGTACATTTTATTCAATAATATACAAAAATACGCAATACTAGTTTCCTAATTATGTACAATGTTTGTTAACTTGCAGTCATGAAATTCATATTAGAGATTATGTTGGAATTAAACAGAATGCCAATTCAGTAGACCTCAAAAACATTCACTTTACAAATAACAGAAATAAGAAAATAAAAAAAATTTTAAAGTCTGTTTCAAGTCAACATTACAATTCTTCTAAGAAATCCTTTAATGTTAGTATTTTTCCTGAATAGTGATTTAGTAGATTATATGGATGATACGATCAACAGAAGGGAAAAGATTTTCATCTCAATGAAGAAAGGTCATGCTTTTGGATTGGTTCAATTTAAGTTCTGTTTAATTTTTATTGCTCCGAGTTTCACCAAGTGTACATTCTGGCCTTTCTTGGATGTCTGTAAAATTCATACCAACAAAACCATTTTTATTTGATTCCTATGAGTTAGGTTGTCAATATTTGTCATGACAGAGTTCTTTATTAGCAGATGTGTTATACTACCAAACTCAAGAATTGAACTCAAAACTTCCAATCAATCAGATGAGTATTAACATATATTTTTGTCAGGGTGAATTTTGTTTCCCTTAATTTCTTTTTTCTTTGATTTTTTTAAAATGCTACAACCTTTAAAGATATAGGCAATCAAACATTTATCTGTAAATTGAAATGACATCTTGGGAAAGATAGTGGGGAGTGATTTCATATTGGCTTCTTCATGGTTTTCAATTCTGAATAGTGTTTCTCCTAGACTGGCTGTCACCCAAAGCTAGAGAGCCCAGTCTACCCTGCTATTTAAACCTTAACTGGGAGTAAGAAGAAATGGATTCTTGCCTTTCCCAAGGGCATTTGTATAAAAGTGAACACAATAGACTAGGCTGGAAATTGAAACTGGCTCACCGATTCACTTTTCTACACTGATAACCTTGTCTGCACATAAAATCTAAAAACTTTAAAATGTCTAAATTGAATTACTGGTAACAAGTACACCTGCTGATATCTCAAATCTTATACCCCACAATCTCATGATCTAGTCCCAAAATTTCCACATTTACTGCTGAAAACTACAAAAAGCAAGTGTCTTCTTACAATTCAAACATAAACTTAACCAATTAGCAATTAGCTTACATGTGGCACAAGGCAAAATGTACAGAGCATCAAATGAGGATAAAACTCACTCACTGATCTAGCAATTTGGATTATAGGTAGAAACTTAATAGTAAATTTTTTATAAAACTATAAGTAACATCAGATTTTCTTTTTAAATAGAAAACTATAATTAATACTGGATTTTAAGTTGAGCATTAATAGATTAACATTAATTTTATGTCGGAATATCAGATTGAGATTTGAATTCAATCATAAAATTCAGAGGTAAAAGATAGAGCAAAAATAGCCCCTCCCAAAAGCAGCATATGTTGGGGGTGGGTCTCATTTCCAGTACAGACTTAGACAATTTAGTAGCAGAGAGTAACTTCAAAAAAAAGTATAACAAGAGAATTTTTTGATATTAATCATACATTGACACTTTCTTTGTTTTTGTGTCCCCAAGAAAAAGAAAAAAAAAGACTTCAACTTTGGAAACGCCCCCCCAGTTTTAGAGAATGAAGAAGAACATTACATTGAATGGGAAAATGATTTAACGGTCTGGCAGTCTGTTAGAGATCTTGAGAAAGAAGCCCAGCAGTTTATCTTCCGATCCTTACTGGACATGCTAGAGATTGTGTTAAAGATTTAACACTGCAAGATATTTCACATAAAAATGCTATTATGAATATTAGCAAGAATTTGGAAATACAAGACCAAAACACACATGCATATTTGGCCTTTAAAGATTTTTACAACTTTTGTCATCTATCAGCATCATCAGATAGCAGATTTTTTTTGTAAAATTTTAATAATTATACCATAAACTTGAAGTTTTTAATGTTTATTAGCCACAGTGAATGCAGTTTCTTTTAAGTAAGCAAATGTGTAAAGAAAACGAGACGCGTTGGCTAATGCAACATGTCCAACTATGAAAACATCAGCCGAGCTGCTGAAAACATTACATCTAAATCCAAGCCGGTATTTTTAGATAAACATGTTCTTAGTTAAACATTTAAAGCAAGAGAAACATGTGGAATCCAGATATCGGAGAAATATCTCTAATCCCAGTGATAGACAAAGAAATATTATGAGATGTTTTAATTGTAATTCTATGAAAGGTTTGTCAAAAGACGTATTATGGTGGTATTCCGGGCCATGGCCTGGTCACGGCCACCAGTTATGGTGGCATTCAGAGTCAAATCCCAGTCACAGCAACCAGATTATAGTGGTGTGGCCAGGACCACGGCTTGCTTGCTCTGGTCAGAATCGATCCTGGTATCAGAGAGCAAGCCATCAGCCCACACTCGTCAATCATTGATGGTGTCAGACACAGTAGCTGGTTTTTAAGTTGGCCTCTTCAACTATGACCTCACTTACCCACGTTGTGATTTTTGATCTTAAGCGGGTCAAGCTGAATTATCACTGGGGTATCTCAACCACGCTAAACCAAGGAGTTGAATACACGCATTCAAAATTGAAAAATAAAATGGACAACACCTGAATAAGTCACGATATGATGTTTATATCAAAATAAAAAAAATATTTACATTTTTTTTTCTTTTTTTTTCCAACCCGTTCTAATATTTAGCGACGGAACGAAAATTTCAAGTAACTTCTTTAAGGGTGGCCAGACTTGACAACTGGATTTATCTTCAAGTACTGTGGTTTGTACTTTCCAGAAAGGCACAAGGTTTGTCGTTGGAGTCTTTCTTCAGCAGATAATTATTATTTTCATTAGGTTGGCAAAACAGCATTATGGCGGAAATCTCTTAACTCCACGTCGCCACTTCACTCCGACTGCAACTGCGGACCGCAGCTCCAATGGCAACTGCCTCCAACTAACTTTGGACCCCGTGGGCACTTGTATTTATAGGTGTCCCTTCCAACTGGTGTGGTGCAGGCGAACAGGTGGGTTTTATGCAAATCTCCTAAAATTCAACCAGTCTCCTTTTGTTTGCTGCTTCCCACTTCCAATTTTGAAAGATCTCCTCCTCTTTTGGGAGCAGCCATTATATGACGTCATCTTCTGCCTTTATTCCGTTTTCATAATTATAATTTTTTTCTCAGGGAAATTTTGGCTGACAACTTTCTCAGCATATATACTTCAGACACCTTTCAACAGGCGACTTTAACCTCTGGCCCCTGGCCCTGCACGCTGTCTCTCTCCAGGCAGTGACAATAGCATTCTGTGTATGCATGTATATATATATATATATATTTAAAAAAAAAAAAAATTCATACCTCTGTTCCCTATGAAAATGAATCCCATTCTGACAAAAAAAAAAAAATCATCTTTTTAACCCTTTTCGCCCGTACGCCATGTTAAATACAGTATTAACACCTGAAGATAACAAAAGCACACAGTTAACATAACACTATTAAATGCTGAGCCTCAGTTGTTAATTAAAGAGTTACTTGGAATGGGGACACTACAGGGTGGTCCGAAAGTCTTGTCGCCCCTACGTAATATAATTTTCTATTTCAGATAACTGATACAAGCTCCTACAGTTTGGAAGAGAGGCTGCTTGCAAATGTATGGGCACACAATCATGTGCATTCTGGCAAAAGCATGGAGGATGTGTGACATGACTTCACTGCAAGATTCGGCAAACCAGATCCTCTGAAAAGGACAATACTGCGATGGGAACATAAACTATTTCTCAGAGGATCCATTGAGGACAAACTGAAGACAGGACGACCCTCAATGCAAAGGGACACATATGCAGAGGTGGAGGCATCTGTGCTGCAATCACCCAAGAAGTAACTACAAAAACAGTCTTCTATTGTTCTTGTTACTTTTTGGCAGAGAGTGACAAAACTTCCAGACAACCCTGTAGATTGTGCTTGTACAAGATCCCTGACTAGTAAAACGTTGTTAAATGCCTTTCTTGATACCTTAACGTATAAAGGAACGAGTTTTGTTAAATATTTTCCAACTGATATTTCAAATTTGGAGATTGAGTGGAAGTTACCATAACTAAAAAAGTAAGATTTCTAGCTGTCATCAAGTTATGATTGAAACATGTATCATAAATAAAATTCCACTTCTTTTGAGTAGAGTTTCTATGAAGAGAGCTAATGTTGTTTGAAATTTTACACAGCTCATCTTTTAGGTGATACAATTAATCTTTACTTTGTCAGGTCACTACTGTATTCTTCTCACAAACATGTTACTTTATAAATAAGGTAATTCAAATTTGCTACTTTCTACAATGAAATGGATAACACAAGATGAAAAAAGCAGAGAAATTACATGGACAATTTTTACATGTATTAAAAGAAAAGTTGTGCAAACTTGTTAAGAAAAGGTTTTGTGATGTAGAATCCCTAAAGACAATACAGGAATGATCTGACTCTTGTAAAGAGTGCACAAAATATAAATGTCCATCATTATGTCCTGTTTTGGATATTGGAGAATCAAAAATATGATACTCACTCTCACAAGGAAGTTCCCAACTAGCATCCAGTTGGCAGACAAAAATAAAGCAGGCTGTAACCTAATACAGGGTATTTATTTCTGATTTCTACAGAAGCTGTGGCACAAGGCTGAAGGAGAAAGGGGTGGGATGGTTTTCATTAGCTAATCCTAGTTAATCTGACTCACAACCCATTCATAAAGTGGATAAAGACATTGCTTAGATCCAGTGACTAGACCCAAAAGAGTTGTGAGTTCAATACCAAGCCACAGCAGTGGTGAACCAAAAAAACTTGGAGAGTTGAGATAAAATGAAATAACTGAGACAGTCATAACTGGAAGAGTCATGGGGGTAAACTAGAACAATCTACCCCGGTGGAGGAAATAAAGGGTTCAGATTCAAAATTCCAATCACCTGAAGAAAGCTGGAGTGTAAAACGGCCAAAACATTGTGGTTATAGCAATGAAGATGAGGATAACAGTCCGAATAATGTAAATAATGCTAGTAGTATTTGCCAAACTAAAAATATACATACAAATAAAACAGAAAATACAAATGCCATGGATCAGGAAGCACCTACGAATGACAACTGTGGAGATGATAGTCATCTAAATTCTATATAAAATGAAATTGATTCTTTTAATGAAGAGATCACCGACAATTCTGCGCAGAATAAGACTAAACCGACATGACATTCCTTTATCAGACATAAGATATAGGATACAGATGTATGGAAGGAAGCTAACGTAGTAAATATACAACCAAAACAAACTGGAAAATATAAGAATTGGGTGAATGTTCATGCTGTAGATGAACCAGTATTTGTTAATTGGGATTGTGTTAAAAACAAAAATGAACAGCAGTATCCAGTTACACTGAACTGTTAACAGCTGATCAAGAAAATGTCTCAAGATGTGGTAGATGCTAAGATGAGGAACGTGAGGAGCTTGATTAGTATTGATATGTTTGAAATAGTTCCTTTTGAAATTAAGTAACAACAGTATCATGAAAAATATAAATATGGTTAAGGAAAACTGAAGCAAGATTGGTAGCTCATGATTTTGAGGAAAATACTAACAATCTTTGGAAAGATTCTCTAACTTGTAGTGCAGCAACAATGGCCTGAAAGCTACAAACCAGTAACAGAAGCATTTCTGCAGGGAAGTTCCTTAGAAAGACATGTATTTATTCATCCTCCTTGTAATGTATGTGTGTAAAATCTGAAGTTTGGCACCTTAAAAAGGTGCATTTATGGACTAAATGCTGCTTCCAGATCTTGGTACAAGAAAGTGAAAGAAGTGCTATTCGACTTTGGAGGCAAGGTTAGTGCATATGAGAATATATACGTTGCTCATGTGGCATGACCAGAGTGGATCACATACAGGAATTTTGGTTAATCATGAGGGAGGATTTTGCCAAGAACAGATTATACAAAAACTTACAAAACAAAAACAAAAAAAACATTTAAAGTGGCTCATATGCAAATAAAATGGACCCTTTAAATATCTGGGATTAAATTCTAAAAAAAATCAGGAGTAATAACTAATCAAGGTACTTGCTATATAGCACAAAGTCTTATGGGTGAGAAAAATGATGAACTGACTACAGAAGAAAAGGTTGAGTTGAAACATTTAAGTGGATAAATGATGTGGGTTGCTTCACACACAAGGCTGGATATAAACTATGAAACAGGTGCCATAAGCAATACAAAACAGCACCCAAATGTTAAAATGTTGCAAGAAGCAAACAAAGATTTGGCAAAATTGAAATCCAAGAAAGCTGCTCTAATTTCCTAAACATGTGTTTTTGCAAATTCTGATGCTACAAATGCAAGTCATGAAGCATGGTATGGTTATTTTTATTCAAAGTGAGAACAAGGAAGTGGTACTAACAAGTTGGCAATCTAAAAGGTTAGACAGGGTAACTAAATGTCCATTAACATCAGAGACTTTAGTATTTAGTACAAGAGATTTTTGAACTGAGCATATTAGCACCAGTTCAATACTATACCAACAATAGATCATTAATGTTTTACAAATCTCAAGCATTGTCAGTGACAAAAGATTACAAGTAGATATAGCAAGATTAAGAGAAATAGTATGAGAAGTGCACTGGGTGGGTGTAAAACTCCCCCTATTCCTTTTGTAATTATGGTTCATGATGACATTCAAGGCAAAATAGTGCAATAACTTGCAGTGTCCATGCAACTCCTTGGAGCCATGTGTGAATTTGATGTATGCCATGAACCCATACAGTTCTGCATCCCAATTCATCAAAGGAAAACTGGATCAACTGTTTCACTGCAATGGTACTACCACTGATGATACACCCAGAAATACACACAATTTTCATAAATAATCATGGGCCACACCCAAACGACATCCATTAATTAAAACTTTTTGTATATATTGTTATAAACTATAAAAAACTTTTTGATGAATGTTATATACATTTTATGAACTTATTATATATTACCAGCCTTTGGTGGTAATATATAATGAACAAGATTCATTCATTTGTTATCTCTTACAGACACAAAAATAAAGGAAAATTTTTGTGTTTTAATCTCTAGTGGCCTATATAAAATTCTCAAATAAAAAAAATAATTCTATAGAAATATACATAAAGAAACAAAAGAATTTCTAATAATAAATTTTTTTTTTTTTAAAGTCATCACTTATCTTGTTCTTGTAAGCTGTCAAGTTTAAATCCTCCAGAAAGAAAATTTTGGAAATATTTACCTGAAAAAGAAAGAAAATAAAATGTAAAGTTAAGCAGTCACAAGTAGAAGAAAAAAAATTAAAAAAACATAAAAAGTTAGTTTCTAATAAATGCATATAAAAGTTCTTATACCTTTCCTCAGTTCATCCCATTAGAGATGCATACTAAAAGGATTTCTCATTTTCCTTGGGAAAAAATCCATTATATATTTGTGAATATATGTCTGCTTGCAATACAAATCAATATCGACCACTTTACAGATGTCAAAATAGGTCCATCCACACTACTTTTTAATCCAGAAGGTCATTAACACATTGGATTTTACATTCATGGGGGTTGCAAGGAAACAAAATCAATTTCAAGCCTTCCAGAGTCTTTAAATGACAAAAAGGCACACACACACACACGCACACACAAAAAAAAAAGATTCATACCTCATGTGGACTTTCAAATCCAACATCACTATACATAAAGAGAAAATAACAAACTATCCCTAGTAGTGGATAATATGATATAATATTTGATGTTTTCCTTATAAGGAAACATTCAGCATTCATTGACTGAACAGCCAGTGCCAATGTTGATGAAAATTTATAAAATCTTTAAAACAATTTTTCAAGGAAATAGGTTTCTCAAGTCTAGTAGCTATTTTCACTTTCACTCTTTCTAGTATTGATGGGCTTTCCTTTCTAACCTTTTGTTTAAAGTCATGTGGAATGTCAACATATTGACTATGTCATTATTTTCTCTTCAAGTTACGTGAGATATCCATTTTAGTTGTTGATGTTGTTGAAAGTCCTCTAGTAATGTGGTTTCTGCTTTTTGGTAATAAAAAATAAATAAAAATTGCAAGACAAAAAATGGAGAGCCTCTCCCACATTAAGAAATAAGTTAACTGCAAGCTACTAATTAGCTTTTAAATACAACTGGTTTGATAAAGCATTACAATCTCTGGTCATTACTGGACATGTAGCAATAAAGATAAGAAATTTATCAAAAATCAAATACTACCAATGGAACTATGTCAAAATTTGTAAGTTTTCAACAAAAAAATATTTTTCTTTCACATTGACAAAATGTGTTTTGTTTAATTTTCTGTAAGTTTTAATGTAATTAAAACTTACAAATGTGTCACACTGACGTGAGGCTGAAGTCACAGATATGCTGTATACTGACCAGAAGCTGAGTATAGAAGACTGTGGGGTGAAGATGTAAAGAACACACGTGGGTTAAAAATTTCCTTCTATCTGGTTCAGCTACATGAGAATGTTGGACTTTAATTAAGTCCAAAGAAGAAAAAGAAAACAAACAAGACCGATAATTATATATGTAAACAAATATATGTATTAACAAGTTACAAGCACATGGACAGTTACATTGTGTGTGTGTGTGTGTGTGTGTGTGTGTGTGTGTGTGTGTGTGTGTGTGTGTGTGTTGTGGTGAGTGTTCGTACGTATGTGTATTGGTATTGTTCTTAGCGTGTTCCCAGAATTTGGGAAACGCTGTATTTGTGAGAGCTCACATATTGGTATTAGCTGAAATGAAGAAAGAAGAGAAAGAATTACCTCACCTCCACGTGAGGTGAGATACGGCCCAAGGCCTGAGGGGGAAAAAAGAGATCGAGGCAAAAGGTCACCCAGTATTTATAGCAAGGGGAGAGAGACCCCTGGTGAAGGATTAAGGAACTAAGAAGGAGCTAACTATGACATGAGTACACAGATGTCGATCAGTCGTGGATGTTAATCTGGGTATAATGAACAGATTCAATAAGAGGCGTTATTCTATTTTTATCAAATACATCTAAAATGCCTGAAATGATTGCATCAGAAGACCATTGCTAACTTGTCAATAAATAAACCAAAAATTATTCATGTTTGAATAAAAGAAAATTATAAAAGGCAAGCCTTGCCTCTTGCCACAGTTCATGTTAAGGTCAAAAAAAGAAAAGAAAAAAGGCAAGATGTCAATGTTGACAAAAGAAAAACATCTCCAGAAATGGAAAAACAAGTTAGCAATCCTTGTGGGCAAGGTTTCATACAAAATCTGGTTCTGGATGCACTTTTAAACAATGTTGACATTTTAAGCGAAAGACTCAATTGCTACTCAACTATTCATCATGAGATGTGGGCAGGAAAAAATAGGGGTGGGGGTAATCTTGCCTAGGGTTTGTTTTTTTTGTTTTTGTTTTTTTAAACATATATTTTAAATTCATTACTTGTTAACAAATTTTTTAAATTAAGTTTAAATTCTTATTAAAATATTTTCTCACCTTAATTAAATTAATTTTTTTTTTAAACATGCCACAGGTTTAAACCCAAGATTTCCAATCTTGGACCATCCTATAGTCATTTCTAAGACCAGAAAATGATCAGAGGAGGCAGTAATTGTTAGGGTGAGTGGAGCTACCACCCATGATATGAAGATGCTATAAATGAGATTGGAACATGGGGAGGCAGTGGAAACATTGAGTTTATATGGTAGTTGGTGCCTTCTTCGTGTTTTTATTAGAGTGCATTGGTTCATTAAATTCTCTGCCTTCACATTTGCTAACCCCATGCTTAATGCTCTCTCTCATTCACTACAGCTGGGTCTCTCCATTTTCTGCTGAGATCCAATGCTCCAATCGTATGGTCTTTGAGACTTCCAACCACTAGTAGGCTTATGCTATTGAAAACATCTACTATTATAGCCATAGAAAATATCCAATTTCTGAAATTGAGTGTTGTCATTTTCAACTTTTCATATACACCATTCAAAATTTTTAGTCTCACTCCACAGTTGATTGTCAACAAAACATACAAGAATATCTTCAAGACCATCTGTTGAATGCTAAGAGAAAACACTTGGATCACATGTACTTATTCTCGCACCAAAGTTAAGTATCAATTAATCTATAGACAGTCTTTTTAACTTTCCAAATTTTATTTGTTTTATATTCATGTGGTGGACAGAGATAAATGTTTCTATCAATTGATCTTCCTTGTAGAAAAGCTGTTTTATAATCAATAGAATGAAGAACCTATGTATTCGAGGCAATAAAACACAAAGCAATTCATACACTTTCACACATGCATGGACACTATCTGTCCTAAATACACTGGGATGAAGAGTGACTTGCAGAGATTCAGTTTGGGATATTTCTGTTATTTAACTTTCTGTAGTAGTATCATGTGATTGAGATGATTCTGGATTTAAGTCAATATCTTCATTAAATTCTCTCTATTCCTCAACATCTGTCAAAATTAAATAACTTGTCTTTCCTGGGCTTCATTTTCAGTATTCCACTCATTTGCATATTTGCAAGAACATTTGACAGATTTAGCAAAAATCAGTTTTGCTGTTTACCCAATCATTTTCTCCATACAATTTATATTGAACCTCCATTTTTTTTTTTTTTTTTTTTTTTTTAAGTACTATTCTTAATCAAAGTACAAGCCATATTACCTTTATGTTTTGGAGGCTTTCCTCTGCTTCATGGTACCATTACGGTTTTGCAATTGGAATCTTGAATGCTATTTTTATTCTCAATAAATTCCTTATCTTGGGTTTCTTGTCTATCGTCATTGTCGCTTTCTTCTTCAATTGTTCAAGAAATAATTGAAAAAGAAGGAGTAACACTGATAGATACAGAATAGTGAACAGTTGGCATACACATTCACAAAAGATGGCTCATTGAGTACAAATCTTTTGAAGAGGCTTCAAGAAGCACACACATATATATAAAAAAATAAATAAATAAAAAAGGCTAATAGAATTAAAGCCTTTGTTGAGTTCAATTGTTCAATTTGTTGAGCTATATTTGTTTAATTAACAATGGAGAAAGAGGGAAATTGTTAGTGTGAGCAGAGTTACTCCCCCTTATATGACGATGCTATAAATGAGATTACTGTGAGGGAACAAGGGAAAAACGTCATTGAGTTGGAAACACAGATGAAGCGAGAAAGGTGTTGAGAGATTAATTAACAGTGACAACAAAAGGGATGTTGAGAAAAAGGTGGCATCAGAAGTAAAGGATTTTTTTTTTTATCTCTATGAGAAAATCTAAGTCGGTTACATACTTTTCTACTTTTCTTTCATTTGTCAAAAGAAAATCTATCTTGTGTTCAAGTCAATCGCTTCTGTATAAACATTGTTTTTCATCCAAATTTACAGTCAAGTTGGCTAGATGTAACCGTAAGTTCTATGATAAAAGTTTTTCTCACACTTCTTGCTTGTGGAAGTCTCTTCCAACCCCATGCTTTCAAGTCAACTTTAATTTTCAAAAATCTAAATGCAATGTCATTCACTATCTACTGTCTTCCTGATTACTCTTCTGTCGTTCTTGCTCCTTAATAATGTTTCTGTTTTCTAATTCTTTCACACCCAGTAACCCCTTGTGCCTTACTTGGGATGAACATGATTATATAAAAAAAAAGAAAAAGAAGTCTCATTCTTTCTCTTTTGCAGGAACTAAAGCAGAGTATCACACAATGCATCCATATATTTTTTCTCTCTTTCTCCTCTCTTGGCTTTCAGTCAAGTAAACCATTTTTAAAGTCCAAAGTTTAAGTTGGTTAATTTTAAAACATGCTAACTCTTTGGATTCTGAAATATTGTGGAACACTCAGTGAGTAGTAATGGTGAACCACACACTAGCCTAATAACAATTATCCTATACCAATATGCTAATATGCCAATAGCCTAATAACAATTATCCTATACCAAGGCAGCTCAAAACAAAAGAAGTCACCCTGCCAATCAAAAGTAACATTTATATAGAATTTATTTCTCCTTATGGCCTAACCAGAACATTCAAATCACTTAAATAATTTTCCAAATATTATCTTCATCATTGACAAGGTTTACACTTAATTCTTTGTCCTGGCTCAGGTAAGACTTTGAGCCTAAACTGTCTCTGTTGATCATCTACTTCTGGAGTAATAACACTAATCTCTTCACTAGGTTGTTCAGGTATCAAGTCATTTTCTATTGTGTAATCCTTTCAAGTGTTATTCAAGACTACTGCATACACACAAAGTGTTTTTAACAGTAGCAGAATCACTATCAAATGTTGATTGTTTGATAGGGTGTGGTATCCCTGCTGGTTGATTCACTTAAAATATGTGATCCCATGTCTCCTCAGCATCTGTTTTGCCTCCTATCCAATAAGTATTCCTGGGCTCATCCAGTTTTCTAATTCATTCTTTTTGTAGTAAACAAAGTCACCATTAGTATACTTCTGTAAAAACATTAGGTAACTCTTATTTTTCTCAGAAGACTCAACCTCTATAAATGACCTCCTCACTGCATATATTGCAAACTGATTAATTGACAACCAGTTCATTTGTAGAATCCCATCTTTAAAGCTGGTGGAGGTCTGCTATTCAAAACTGTAAGAGTATTTCAGTTCCTAGCAAACACTAATTGGTTTTGTCTATAACCATTCAGCGTGTCATTCATTCTTTGCACTAATATCCCATAAAAGTAAAATATCAAAATCACACTGAATATCAGCCATTGTTTTTGTCACCTTATCTTCAAGAATAACATTAAAACATGCATAAAATTGTGCCAGTGTGTATGAACAGCTGTTGTCCTAACAACAATATTCAAATTTTTAGCCAGTTCTCCAAACACTTGGTTGTTGAATTCAACCATTAGCTGTGACAAAAATAACCTGGTGTCCCAAAATAAGAAATCCAGTATTTAAAAATGCATTTAACAATGGAAGAGCTCTCTTTATTAGGAATTTTAGCAGCAACATTATGTCTGATGCCATTATCAATCATATGACCTTGGATGTTCTTTATTTTTGTTGTAACCTGTTCACTGAACTGTCACCAAAAAGAACCCAATGAGATGTCTTGGACTCAAGCAAATGTCACATCTATATAGAAAACTCCTCTAGAACATATTAAAGAACTCACCATTTAATATACCAGCACATCTCTTGCCAATGATGCCATTTTACTACCAGTTGGATGGCTGAATTGTAGCAATTTCTACTTTCTTTGATTCTTATTCTGAATTTACTTGATAAATACAGCAGCATAATTGCCATTTGTAGATAAGGTTAGTTATGATGGTTTAGTTTAGTTATGGTAACATTTAGTAATTACCTGTTTCAGTTGTATGCAGCTTCATATATTTAGAGAGGGAAGAAACTGTTCTAAAAATTGAGATGTATTTATTCTTGTTTTCTTCATTGCCATTTTACACCAATGAGAAGATGAGTTGATGTGCAAGTAGCTTGACAGTTAACAGCACAGAGAATAGAATCAGTAAATCAAGTTCAAACTCTAGCTGGGACAATTTACATTCACTGCCCTATTCCCTCTATGACTAAATAGAACAAAGCTCTTTAGCCCTGGAATGAAGTCTATCTTGAGCATAGGGCAGCAAACACCCTGATACCGTAAAAATTTACCTAATACTGAAAACACAGCAACAGTATCAGCATCTGGTTGTGGTCCTGTGTTGCTTATTTTTAATAAAAGCATCTGTGACATGACAGCATTTTAATATCAAGAATAGACTTCTGCCATGGTGGAAAATATTGGGTTTTGTCATTTTTGATTATCTATACTTCAGCTGCTTGTAAATTTAAACCAACTTTCATCACATGTGGGTCATCGTCATCATCATCACTATTCAGCTATTTCATCAGCTCTTGAGGTTACAATCTCATCATTAGCCATGAATTTTAGCAACATTATGGCAGTTAAACTACAGTTTTAAAACATTTTCTGTATGTCTTCTGTATTTCTTAAGCATCTTAACCAATTTATCTTGAAATAAGGCAGAGACAATTTGGTTCATTTTTCAACATTATTTCAAACAGTGAATATGACAGTGACTGCTACAAATTCATTTTCTATAAAACATGCTGGTTTTTAGAGCATTTTAGATGCAGCAAATACTTTTCCAGATTTAAAAAAAATTATCAATTTATGCTTTTTTTGTTTTTAATCATGTTTTATAACTTCCAATTTTAATAATAATCCAAGTCAGAAATTGATTCATTATGATAGTTTTATAAAAAAAATTTTTCATATGACATTAAAATATTTTTCATATAGTTCCAATACATAATATCGAACAAATTAAAGCAAAAATCATTATAAAAAATATTATTAATCCTCAGCTTCCATCAAAATATACTTTCCTCACACTAACACTTCTAGAAGCATCTTGTTTGTTTTTTCAACAAACTGGAAATAAAAAGATTTTAATTTTGATTCAACAAAATCAGGAGACAGACTGAATCAGGAAGGCTCTTTAGCTGAAGATATATATATATATATATATAAAAACCAGTGTTCATTGCTTCAGTGTTCACAAAACATAGGTTATATTCTTAGCTTTCCTTACCCTCACACACGATGAAAGTTAGCTTAAATTTACAAGCATTTCAAGAGACAACTGAATTATGAATGATTAAAAGTGACAAAACCTGAAATTAACAACAATGGGTAAAATATATTCCCAAGATTAAAAGAAGGTAAAACAGTAATATGATAGGAAACACTTGAGTACAACAAATAGACAATAAGCATTATAAATTTGATCATGACACCAAAAGAAAAACATTTAAATATTTTATTCTTTCTTCTGGTGAAACAAGACCCAACTGAGAATTGTATTGTTAGAAATAGAATTGTTGATTCGGCCATTTTTTTTTTTTTTTTCATTAACTAATTCAGGTGAAAATAAAAAGAAGTAGGCATTAATTAACAAGTTTTTCCCATCCGGTCAGACTGACTTTGGCAAAATTTAGATTATTTTTTTTAATTTTTAATTTCTAAAATTTAATTCATGAAAAAGTTTTAAAAGATGCTT
Source organism: Acanthosepion esculentum (assembly GCA_964036315.1). Lineage (NCBI taxonomy): Eukaryota > Metazoa > Mollusca > Cephalopoda > Sepiida > Sepiidae > Acanthosepion > Acanthosepion esculentum. The sequence continues at coordinate 2,040,328 of OZ038480.1, read as the reverse complement.
TTGGAAATATGAAGCAATTAAAAATAAAAATAAGTAAAATGTCAAATATTTAGTTAACATAAATGACTTATCCAAATCTTCTTAAAACTCTTTTTATGGCAAAGATAAATATAAATACTGTAAAAAGAACATTTGCTACATATTCTACTTATCATTCTTCTTAACTACTGTGGCCCCTTCAAAATATCAAGAACCATGGCTCTCCACAATATCCTTTTATTTTAATATATGTAAACGGTGATTGTTTTTGGGAAAGACAGTAAAATAATTTCCTGTTACCTTCTCCACAGTTTGAATTCATTGTTGTCATTCTCCTTGACTGGTTGCCAACCAAGGCTAGAGAGCTGTATCTGCACTGTTTTTTTAACACATCACTGATGAGAGAAGAGAATAGATTCATGTCTTTCCCAAGGGAATTAGAACAAAGTATCTCAGCTAAAAATTTTCACTGTTTGCCAGTACCATTTTCACTGCTGTTAAAACCCTGCCCCCATTCTACAAGCTAAAATAAAGATTAGGAATGAAAATTATCTGAATAAATCATCTTGAGTTCATCACCAAAATAATGATTGACAATAAGACTGAAATGTTGATGCAAATATTAACTATTTAATTCTACTACTAAAAAAAAAGTCATTTTAAAAGAGTCTCTGTTATCCTGTGTTAATAGAAAGAGTAAAACTGAAGTGAAATCATTTTTGACATTCTTTATCAAATGTAAATTTGATGCAATTCAATATAAAGGAATTTGATGTTATTCAATTGCAAGTGAAAGTGCACTGAAAAAAATTGCAATCCTTGTTTTCAACCTGTGGGAAATTAAAATATTTGCCAGAACACATCCACAACATCTTGCCTGACATTAAGGCATTATTTTTTTTTTTCTTTCATCATAATTCCTATTGTTTTTATTACAACTTACAGACTCTGCTATTCTATGGCAGTTAAGCAATTAGCACAGATCAGAAATAAATTAGCTTCTAGCAAGATTTGAATTCATATACTTTATCTTTAGGAGCCTGTCTTACCATGACAATGCTTTAACCATTAGCTTACTAAAGCTAGCCAGTAAAGACATTCAAATTTACAACTAAATTCTTTTGCACTTAACTAGTACATTACTTACACTTATATTATCTAAATGGATAGGAGTTTTTAATGAAATCTTACTAAAATCTGCTTTATTTCCAATTGATGCTACTTATTTTTAACAGCCATAAAGCAATAATTCAAGAGTTGCAATAAAAAGTCACAGAGACAAAAGAGATACAAGTGAAAAATTCATAATCAAAATGTTTCAAATCAAAAACTATAACATTATAAAGGCATGAAATGGACATTTTTATTAATAGGGCTGAATATTGAATAACTGATCCATCCAACAATATCACATGAGTCTAACACTGTAAATATGGAAAAAGATTAGTGATTAAAAGCTTTCTTGCAAACTAGCTGTATGATTATGACAAATTCATTCTCCATTAAAATTAACATTATCTTATGAAGATCCTGTTAAAATTGTTCTCAAGTTATGATTTATAGATATTGTAATTTAATTACTGATTTAATAAATTTACTTAATAAAATAAATGAATAATTATATAATTTATCACCATTTATTCTATGATGCAAAACAGTGTGACTTGATATATTTAACATTCATGTAAGCTGATCTCCCATTCTTAGTAAGGGAATCAGACTGTTTATACATAGGTTTTTTTTATTTTTTGTTAGCTATATTCAGCTATTTTCTACTTTTAATAATTAAAATAAAAATAGAATTCTTACATGTAAAAGAGTTATTTCTTAAGAATTAATGTATTTTTTAATCCAACATTATCTCCTATTACGATAAACATTATGTTTAGCAGATATGTTTTTTAGTATACATCCCCATTTTTCTATTATTTTATATATATACATATAGTGTAATTGCCACCTACACAATCGAAATTCTGAGTCAAGAAAATGTACTTCACAGCATAGATTGAACCTGTATTCCATTTAGATCAATTGGGAAAAGCACCACCTTTTAAGTTTTAACGTTCTTTAAACTGTTCAACCACAAGAGGTCTCATTGCAAAGTAAATGACAATTACCCTTTTAAGGAATGCACATTTCACTGGGGCCTTTTCAGGCAAAAGGTTAAGGGCTAATGACTAACTTTATTTTCATACACAAAATGTAAAGTAATTTCTAAGGAATTAACAGATTTTTCTTAATCTGACATTATTTCCTATTACTATCGACACAAACAGGTTTTTTCTAACAAACCTAAATCCTAGATTTCAAATACAGGAAATACAACGAACACAATTGCAAAATATCTAAATATGGAAGTCATTTTTTTTTTTTTTACATTTCTCAAAAAACAGTTATTATAATAAAGTTAACCAAGTAAATATTTGTTATCTAATTGAGTGTGTAAAAAAAAAAAAAAAAAAGGTGGAAGGTGATCATTAAATCACCTGGTATTCATACCAAAGTATCACAAGAAAAACAGTTAACCTTTAATTAAAGGTTTTATTTATCAAGAATTAACAACCTTTGAAGAGAACAAGCCAAAATTCAAAGGCCAAGCTGCCTTGTTTTCATTCATGGAGACTTTATCAATTTTCGTACAATGAATTCCTATTTGCCAGTAACGATAGAAGTGGAATTTCAGTTTGCATAATCATATTTTGTTTCAATCAGAAAATGAACAGAGGGCAACAGATGATTTTTTTCACACTATCATCCTAGAATCAAATTTTTAAAAAACAACTTGTCCTGAAATCAATTTTTTTTAAAACTTTGTTATCATTTAACATTTAGTTGCAGAATAAAATAAAGTTATTCAGAAAATAAAAAGCTTAAATATTAAATTTTCAAAAATGAATCAAATTTTACTGTAAATTTCACATAAAAATTACTTCATTTTTACTGAAAATATTTTGGATATATTACCTTGAATAATTAGACACAGAAATTTTTAAATGTTTAGAATAACTTTTATCAATCTTAACTTCTGCTTCATACATTCATTTTCGATATATAGAACATTATTGCAGTCCAAAAATTCAGAATCAAAAAATTACGTTATTCTGGAATTATCATCAATGGTCGACTGAACTTGCTTTGTTTCAATGACTTTTGTTTTGTTATTATTAGTTACTTTGTTCAATAAAGCAGTTATTTATTCTTTAAAAAGTCTGTATATAAAAATTTTCATTTACAATTGTCAGTGTCAAATCATGAACAAATTTTTGATGTCTATCATTTTGTAGATTTGATAAGGTGTGGTTCAAGTCACTTAAAGAGGAGTGATTGTGTTTTAAGGCTTATCAACCTTTTATAGGTTATCTAAAGCCAGAAATTATTTTTACACTATAATAATTTGGCAGTTTGCATGTAAGTGAATATAAAGAACCCAAGTGAAATTGGAATTCAATTTTCCAATTTCCAACTCAGAGCCATTATCCACTAGTTGCTTAACTTCGGTGATCTTGCAAGAACTAATGTTTCAATGTGATATGGCTATAGGCCAATGCGCAGAGGAAGTGGAGTTATGTTGCAGAAGAAGCAGAGAGAAATCAACATCGGGAAGACAGAGATCAAGAGAGTAAACAACAGACAAGATCCAGTGTGACTACACCAAGAAGCTTGGGAAGAGTAGTCAATAAAGATGGGACGGACACACACACACACACACACACACACACAGATGAAGACATCAAGTGCTGAATAAACAAAGCCAGAGATGCTTTCAACACTCTGCAGCCAATTTGGAGATCAACATCCCTCTCACTTTCAACAAGATCCAGATCTTCAACACCACTGTCAAGTCGGTCCTACTTTATGGCTCAGAAACCTGGTGGGTAACCAAGACCAACACTCACTAACTTCAGATAATTACCAACCTATGTCTCAGGAACATCCTCAATATCAGGTGGCCAGAAGTTGTCTCCAACAATTGTGTGACAGGACCAGACAAGCCCCCTTTCAAGATTGAAATTAAGAAATGGATCGGCCACACACTCCGCAAGCCTGCTTCTATTGCCACCCAGGCAGGCCCTTGACTGGAATCCACAAGGGAAGCATAAAGTGGGTCGACCAAAACAGACTTGGTGCAGAAGCGTTAACACAGAGGTGAAAGCAGCCAGTACAACATGGGCAGAGCTGAAGAGGATCACCCAGAACCATGTCCATTGGAGAGGTGTTGTTGTGGCCACAAGGAATCAAGAGGCATAATAAATAATATATGGCTATAAGCCACTTAATGAGGAGGGGAGGTGAAGAAGTCTCTTTGATTTTTTTTTTTTTTTATGGTTAAAATAAACCTCCTATATTCCGCCTCGGTGGGGTTAAGATGTCAATCAAATAAGAAAGAAAAACACAAACACACACACCCAAACCAAATTCACAACCAAACTTCAAGACATCTTTCCTCCTTCCTTTCTCTTGCCCTCCCTCCTCATTCCACTTAGGTATGCAAAAGGCACTCTTTAACAGATTCATTAGTCACCAAACACCAAATGACCAGTAATATTGAAAATATAATAATAATAAAATAAAATTAGAAAACACAACAGAGGAGAAAAAAATACATCTAGAAGAAGCATTTAAATTTGGTAATTTCAAAAGTTAAAAAAAAAACAGAGTTTCCATATGAAGATGCATTCACAGCACAAATTCCTTACTGTGGTCAATCATTGAGGCTTTTGGTGGATTTGAGGCACTTTTGTCTTTTTACCTACCTGAAAATAAGTACTGGAAAAATCTGTGACAAATAGTAAATTAATTTTCTGCTCAATTTTTAGTTGATAAGAGTTATTGTAATTTATACTAAGTTAAAACTTTATAGTAAATAATGCACTTATTTTTTCATCTTATTTTATTTATCTCCATTTTCTTATATGCAATGTCTCCATCTAAACTCTGTAATTTTATTTCCTATTTATTTTTTCCACAATAGGAGTAGACAGGTTCACACTCCTCTTTGGTCTTTTGAATAAGAGTAAAGGTTTATCCCTTGTTTCCTGTTTAGGATTGAGTTTCCGGCCCCTTCTTAAGTCCGCCCCCCCTCTCTTTCACTTCCAGTAATCTCCTACTATGTCTTAGTGGTGTCATCACTTTGCTTCAGGTGAATTAAAATTTTTTTTTTTTTTTCAGTTTGTTTATTAAAGCAAAATTAGTTATTACAGTTTGATAATGTTTCTCATATTTAAAAATAATACATGTAAATTTAACTCCTTCAACTCTTTGAACATTTTTCATTCAAATTTCATTTGTCACTTAAAAAAAATAAAATAAAAAAGAAAAGGTGTGTGTGTGTGTGCATACTTCCTCTATTGTCTGTCTACCATTATTGGTGATAAGTTTTCTTACATTCCATTTAGAATAATAGAATTTTAATCTGAAATTTTATACTATCCCCCCCCCCAAAAACTAAGCAGTCATCCGATGACAGCATTACTTTTGAGCAATGAATATTTCCATTGAGCCCAAGTACACATTGTCCATCCCAGGGATTGAACTCACACCCACATGTTTATAAAATAAGTGACACTGCACACCCACATTTTTAGAAAATAAGTGACACTGAACACCCACATGTTTATAAAATAAGTGACACTGCACACCCACATGTTTATAAAATAAGTGACACTGCACACCCACATGTTTATAAAATAAACCCACAAAATCAAATTATTAGAGCAGATGGTTTTTTTTTTGGGGGGGGGTAATATTTCCTACAAACTTACCATCTGACAATTTCAAATTACCTAAGGTCACTGAATTCTCAGTAGGAAAACTTTTAAGAGAAAAAGGAAATCAATTCAGTATCACATCTAGAATCCCAAATTTCTTCAACAAGAAACAAAAAGGATTAGTTGCAAAACAAGTCTTTTTGTGTTTCCACCATGTGTGTGTATGTCTAACATTTCATAGAATCCGCAGATACTACACTGATTTAAAGCAGAAATGAGAAGGCGCAACATTTTCATCCTGGCTCAGAGGATACCAGAGACACCTACTCAGACATAAATAATTCTGTCATTTCTTTTTAGTATTATACCAGTTGTTAATAATGACTGTTACTGATAAATTTAACTTTTTGGGGGTTTTTTTTTTTTTAATTCTGTCCTCAAAAACGTTACTTTCTGAACAATCTAATCATCAATTGTCTTCCGTCAGCATTTTGGACTTTTAACTTATTTGATTGTGAATGCATAGTTATGGAATTGGAAAAGTAACGCCTGAGGCCGACTGTTAGCAATGAAGGAAGTAACAGGTGCCACATTTTCAGACACTAATGATTAGTTGAAATAAGGAAAGAGAAAAATATAATTTGGTGGGAGGTGGAGATGAGATAAGCATCAAGAATAGGCATTTTTTTTCAGCATTAACAGACAACACCAACATGCAAGAGAAAATAGAAAAAAAAATGAACACTAACTTTCAAAATCAAAAGTCATGGTTTCAAAGTGAGAAATATCAAAAATACATTGAAATTGCAGGTTGTAGCAAAATAAAATTTTCTGTCCAAAAGGTTCTGATCAATGTGGAATCATTATGAAATACAAAAGAAATAGAAACCATCTCAAGTACAAGTCACATTATAATGGAGACAAAATCTATTGGATTTCTAATTTATCTTCTGAACCCAAATCACGCACCTATACCCTTGTGCAAATTGATTGAAACAACTGCTTTAGTTTCCTTTCTTTCACCATTCGGTCAAAGTTTTAGACCTACAGTAGTGACAGGATGTAATCGATTTTTATTTTTTCCACAGATTAGTTCATTTGCAGTGGTATGCAGTAATATGAATCTATTTTTGGGGTTTATGATGAAATTTGTTTGGCTTTGAAAAATATTGCGTCAGCCATGATTGCATCAGAGTTTTATCATACCCAGATACTATTGTTTCGACTATCGATTAGTTGTCCTACAGCCATTGTCTGTGATGGACGTTACTCCTAGGAAGCGTACGAAAATTGTAATTCTGCACAAACATACTGGCAAGCCTTACCAGTGGGCAAATCAAAGTACTATAGACTGGCCTGGAAACGCTTCTGATTTAAATCCAAACAAGAATCTGTGGTCACTCTGCAAGGAACGACTTCGTGGAATGGGCATACAAAGTACTAACATGTGCACTGGATCATGTTTCATTTAAAAAATATGAAGAAAAAAAAAGTAAATAATAATGGAATTATTCATTAATTTGCACAAAAGTGTATGTCCAAATAATACACAAATCAAATATTTAAGAAGATCTACCATATTTTATTAACATATTTTACTAACACACTTGGTAATATATTTTTAACATTTAGCCCTCTTCATCATTTGTAAATATTACTTCCCCTTTTACTGTATATAGAATCCTTTCAAAATGTTTTATATATTTGAAATTGCAGTAGCCTGTCTCTCAATTTCAGTCAAGATTGTTTTAGGTGTTGCCATAGAAGGATATGACTACACAACCAAGAAATTCAAATTCAACTTGCATTGACAGGACTAACATTTTACTTGGTGAAAATATTCACCTACAGAGTGTTAAAGGTTTTAATAACAGATGGAATTTTTCTAATCTTGTCTGTTTTATACAAATGCAAGAACTGAACACTGTCATGTGATTGTGGTTAAAGTGTGGGTATATTTTCATTGAGATGAAAACATATTGAGCAACTTCAAAAGATCATCTGATGCATTGTACATCTCAGAAGGCCTGAAGCATAATATAAAAAGCAACAACTTTTCTTCCCAATTTGTAAATGTAACAAAACGAAACCAAAAAGCAATGCTTTTAACAAAATCCATAAATCTTTACACACTGGTAGAATTATCAGATGCTTTGCACATGTGATTTTAGCAAATTACATTAAATAAAATAAAAAAATGGTCTGAACTTCCCTTGTTGTCTTTCAAAGTTTATAGTTTAGTTTTAGGCTTGAAGCAGACATTAGTTTTCACAATTAAATAAGTCTTTTTAACTTATACAGAAAAAACTAAGTTACTTGCATCCAAATAAAGGGCTTTTTTTTTTTCATTTCTTTTTTTTTAAATATACAGGGTGATTGAAAAGTAACTCGATATTTTATGTATCAGTAGCTATCCAGGAGTCCTGACTTAATACCCTGTGACTTTTTTCTTTGGGGTTGGTTAAAAGGAGCCAGTCTACTATACCAAACCAAGTCTTTGGAAGAACTTGAAGGACAAATACAAGAAGTTATATCTTCCATACCAGAAGGGTTCCTGATGACACAATTCTCGGGCAGTTCAAGAAGCTGGCAGCAAAATTTAGTGTCCATATCAAATTTTAAATAAAACCTCATGCTAAACGCTTTCCTCTCATATCCATTTCTTGTAAAATTTATAGTTAATAAATAAATTATAAGCATTTTAAAATGGGAGTTACTTTCTAATCAAACTGTATATATTTAGATTTATATTAAATATAAAATTAGTCAGTACACAAGTAAATCTAGTGGAAGCGAATCAGCCAAGACAAGATATGATAAAGACAAAGTAAGAAGTATCAAAGATGCTAGATGTAAGTTTTTTTTGGGGGGGGGGGGGAGTATGCTTACTTCTTAAAATTTCATTGAGTAACGAATGGGGAAAAAATGAGAACGAGACATCAGTTTATAAAACATTAAAACCTATTTTCTTTGTGGAAAGGTGCTCAGGTCATGTGATCATAATGTCAAATTAAATCATCCTCTTTTTATGGTCCAGTCCCACAATAGATAAATAAATGGTAATAAATAGAATAAAATAAAACCCTATAACTAATAATACACCAAGATTTCATTTTCTTTTGCTACAGCAGAGCTTACATCCCCAAAAGGTTTACAAATTTGTTCACAAAGAGCAAAGTGCAGTAGTTTGGCAGCATGGGTAAACTAGTAAATAGTCAGCAGTCTACTTTGGTCAAAGTAACCAAATACTACATTGAGTCCACTTTGTTCATAATGGCAGTGAAATAGCCATTAATAAGCATTTTATGGTGGGAATGAAACCAAAAACTTTGCATGTAGTTAGCATGATATATACTTATTAAACCAATCAGCAATATTATTAGCCCTGATCTGGCATCTCAGCTTCAGTCTCTTTCACACCCCTGTAAAGTTGCCTTCCTGTGCCTTTTCTATAAATACTCTAATGGTAATTGTTCAGATGAGCTCTTTCCTATGGTGCCTAGACTTTACGAATTTAAGCACAGTACTAGACTGGTGACAAGGTCTCATCAATTTACAGTTGAGTCGGATAGATGTCACTAAGTTCTATGCTAGCAGTTTCTTTTCTCACACTTCTTACTTGTGAAACTCCTTTCCAACCAAATTTGTTCTTCAAAAATTTAAATGCAAAGTCAATTATTATTTACTGTCCTCCTGGTTACACTTCTTTTGTTCTCGCCCCTTAGTAAGGTTTCCGCTTTCTAATTCTTTCACACCCAATAACCCTATGTGTCTCAGTGGCTTTATTGCTTTACTTGGAGTGAACTCAATTAAAAAAAAAAAAAAAAAAAAATTTAAATTGTTCCAATTGTGGTGTAAATGAAATCAAATCTCTTCAACTGCAAAATTCAAATTTGCACAATGAAAAGACAACCAATATTGAGCAACTGTATCTGCACATATTTAGAAATTATGTCATTTTGTTTCTGCAAATCTACAACGATCAATATACAAACACTAAAGTACACAAGAATATTTAGAAAAGATAGATCAATAATAAAAGAATTAGAGCGATATTTGTTTGTATAAAAAAACTCGTGCTAATAAAATTTAAAGAATAAATTTAAAAGAGATAAAATTTTGATATGAAAAATTACAGAAATCAATTTCAAAACAAAAATGTGAAAAGTAATCTTGATTTAACTGAATTCCTGTACCCATCACCTAAATGGATTTATTTTTCTTGGCCCCAAAATGTTTTCATCAATTAGTTATCAACAGGACCTCATATATAAAAGCAATTGCATTTAACTCAAGATATCCCCTAATTGATATGCTAACCTCTCAATGAGCCCAGAATGAATTAGATATGGTCATAAAATGAAATAATTGTGAAAATATTAAAAACATATGCATAAGTATAGATCAATCATCGACTTAATATTATTAGTTTTTTCTTGAATATTCTTTACTAAAGGTGTTTGCCAAATGGCAGGAAATACACTACGCAAAACTAAGCATTTGCAAATTGAAATTCCTCTTCTGGCCAATAATAAAATTAACTTTCTATCAACCACATCAGAATCTACACAAGTTAAACAATCTTGCAAGACTTGTGCAAGATTAATAGTAGTCATGAAATAGACGACTAGAAAGTAATGAAAACCTAGAAAGCTCTTTCAATGAGTCTACAATTATCACAAAAAAAGAAAATTGAAAAAATAGAAAAGAAAACAGAAAAAACTTTGACAAAATAACAAAATCTTATTTAAGCATCCTACACAAAATCGCAAATCCACAAATAAAAGAAAAATTAAGAAACAATTGTAGAACAACATCAATTACTTCATTGGTTCAAAATGCTACCAATTTGCTTCAATGCATTTAATGAGTTTTTGATTTTGTATTTTAAACAACGGTGCATGCCTACCTACTTAACTCAATGTTTAAAATAAAAACTATTGTACAAAAATGTTTTGTACTGTGCCTGCACACTTTTTTCTTAAAAAAAAACAAACTGATTATAAGGTGGAAAATTTTTCATAGTGCACAAATGCTACACTCTAATCTGAAGCAGCAGTATCAATATGTACATAAGTAATATTATTGGTTTTGACAGGTACTATGCTAGATTGTAATTTAAAAAAAAAAAAAATAATGAAATCAGAAGTTTCTTAAGTTGACAAATAGAAAATTTACAAATAAAGAAACTCTTACTATACAAATAAGAAAATTGCTTGTCAAACAAGGATGACCCCAAATTGTGAGTTAGAAGAATCCAGACAGATTTTTGTAGATATCATTATGTAATAAAACTAATTATGACACTGAGAATAACTTAATTGACAGCCTGGCAGTAGAGTTTTGCAGTCTTGTAAAATCTTTCATTTAATTGAATAAAAAAAGCCAAAAACATTTATGCATCCTCCACACATTTATAAATGTGCAAGATGGATTCTGACCAAAAAAAAAAAAAAATCTGTCACAACACAGTGAACCAACTTTCCTAATATTAGACCTAGCGATTAATTCATTTCATGTCCGTGAAAAACATAAGCCCAAGAAGGCACAAAGAGTTGCTCTTGTAGGGTTTAGCAAAAAAGGTTCTTAAATGTATTTGGGGGGGGGGGATTAAGATTTTCAAGCCATTGTCCAGTTAAGCACTGATTGAAGGTCCTTTTCAAGAGCAGTTGCCAGGTTTACTTTGTCGGGGTCTCTCGGACTTACTACTAAGACAGGAGTAAATAGTTATGTCGTCTGCATAAATACCTAGTTGGGAATTGATGGCATCGGGACGGTCATTGATCGAGATTAGAAACAACATAGGTCCAAGGATGGGGAGGGTCTCTTTGCATTAGTATGAAATGATCTGTTCAATGCAACCTTCATTACATGATTTATTAAGAACAATTGGGTTAAGCCAAATATTTATCCAGAGATACTGTAGCCCACGAGCATGCAGAGAGGGCCAGCATGCCAAACTTTGTCAAGTGTCTTTGAGATCTAAAGCCTGACCCTGACAGACAAATTCAGTGATAACAGTTAACACCTTGGTGGTTGATCTGAAGAAATGAAAGCCATATTGTTTATCTGAAAGACAACTGTGTGAAGTGACATACTAAGTATCTCACCAATTCAGCTTTGATTAGAACCTCTAGTGTTTTGTCAAAAAGAAGTCAAAAACTAACATGGTGATAATTTGAGGGGTCAGAAGTTTTACTAGAGTTCTTAAAGACAAACTACAGAGGAGGATTTCCAACAAGCTGATAAGCAAGAAGCAACAAGGCATTTAATGCCATGTTAAGAAAGAACAGGAGCCAGTTCAGGAGTACATTCCCTTGAGACAATTGCAGGAATATTGTTGATTCTGAAAACATTGTGGTTTAGAGATGATAGCAGAAAACTTGGCATATCACTTAGTAGAGAGACTGTTCTAGGGGATAATCAGGTATGACCTTTCAAAAAGTAAAGATTATCTTTGAATTCACTTCCTTACAGATTAACCTGCCTGCTGGGTAGTACATGCAAATGGGGGAAAACTCCCCCCCCAGTACTCTATATTAAATATTTAACTGTTCAATCAAGCCTTGCTGCAGTTGGAATTATAAAGCACTTGTCAACTCCATGATTTTTTTCCTTAGCTGCATAGTACGTGTTTCATTAGGGCTATATGCAGTTTTTGAATTCAGAGTCATTCTCCTGACTTGTTGTCACCCAAGGTTGAAGAATCTGCCAGATTATTTCATCCACAGCTAGGACTCCTCCTCATGGAGAGATACATTCGTATCTTTCACAACAGTATTTGCACATAAGCAAAAGCAATGAACTTGCCTGGAATTCAAACTCTGATTTATCGTTCTGAGCCATGTGATTTAACAATACGCTTAAAAAATTATCTGTTCAGCACCAATCCAAATACCACAATATTATCAGTGAAATCACCCATTGTGTTTTTTTTTGGGGGGGGGGGGGGGGGCTTTTCTATTATCATTCTTAGGGTTACCGTAATTCAATCCATCTGGCTACTTGGAAGTTACATTTAGAATTACATAGAGGATTAATGGGATTTTATGGGTCGCAGAAAAAAAAAATTCTTTTTTTCTTTGACATTTTAATTGATAACATTAGATATTAATTGATGATAAAGCAAAATAAAATTGTATCAAATAGAAATGAATTGATGAAGTCTCTGAAAATGAAAAACAAAAAAAAAAGCCATAATCTGAAGAAAATGTTACAATATATCTAGTCACTAAATAATTGAATAAAATTAAAATATTAAATAATATTGGTCAATCATGAGTAGAATACTGAGTGCCTTTGTGATTTCTTAACATATTCACCCTATTATCTGGGATATTTGAACCACTTACATAAAGGCACTTCTGTTTTTGTTAGAATTACCATTAGAAATTACGGTATAAGACTGCTCATGCTTTATTTCGATAAACACAATATTACGTATTTTTGGTACTGTTTTTTTTTTCTCTCCATCGTACCATTTGACACAACTATCAAATACACAGTATAGCAGAAAACAAACACACACACACAGAGTAAGACATATACAACTTGACTTCACCCCCAGCAGAAAATGATACTCGAGACAGAAAAAAAAAATAACTAAAAAAAACGAAAAAATTCAAAAGGAGAAGAAAAAAAAAAATAAAGAAACTGATTTTCTATAACAGCAAAACAGTTTTACTTCTAATGGTAACTGTCGTACAAAGACGATTCAAGAATTCAGAAACAGTCAGTTAAAATTATACGACATAAGAGCCGCATAGAGTGCAGCAGAAATTTCAATTTCAATTGTTAAACATCCTGCACATCAAATATTCAATACACAAGATTTGACTTTGCAAGTGCAATAGTTTTCTAATGCATTACATGCAGCTGTGCACAACTCTTGCTCAATGAGCTGCTTTTTAATGAAGCACTAAGAGACTGCTTAAAGTATCTATCGCAGTATTAGGGCCACATATGTTTTTTAATTCAGAGTTGTTCTTCTCCTAGACTGATTGCCAGACGTGGCTAGAGAGCTCAGTCTGCTCTGCTATTTAACCCATAGCTGGAGGAAGAAGAAATGAGAAGGGTATATTTATATATGAACTTGACTGGAATTTAAATTCAGCTCTCTAATTTCTCAAATCAAGCCGCCATCCTTTATGCCAGCCATACATCCACTTTCACTTTATACATCTGCTAATCAAATTTTCAAACAAATTTTGGTTGATTTCTTTAAATAAACTAGAATTAAACATTTAAATATTTTGGGTGAATTCTATATTGCTTGAAAATATGAATTTTATTTCCAGAAGTGTTAGGTCATACATTAGTTCAGAAAAAACACCAGCCAAGTATATATATATATATATATATATATATATATATATATATATATATATATATATATATACACACACACACACACACACACAGAGAGAGAGTCACCAAATAGAAGAGACAAGTACAGACTAATTCTACAAAAGAAATTTCTTAATGTCTGATGTCATGTTATGTCATTCTGGTATGATTTTATTGATTAAACAGCCAATCATATCAAAGTTTGAAATAAAATTGAATTATTGTAATGCTGAAGCCAATAAGAGTTTGTGTGTAGGTGGAATGCACACAGAGACCTGATACTTTGATAAAGTGGACTTTCTGGCCAAAAGGAGAAATATATTTCAGAGAGAGTAAATATGTTTTAATAGCAGATCTATGACTGTAACAGTGTACAATAAAGTTGGTATTTTAAGGGTTACTTCTGCCTTAATGTTACACTGTAGTACTAATATTTCTTAAACTATAAGAGCAATGTTTACTATTTGGCCAAAATGAATGTGTTTTTGTAATTAACACATGCAATTTCTAATTAGCACTGTATAATATGATTGCAAATTACTATCACCTTAATTTAAACTTCCATCTTTTTTTATTGATATTTTAGCTTCACTTACATTTACTACTGTAATAATTCTCATCAGCTGCTTTTCCTCAAAGAAATTGTGCTATAAAAAGATATTTTTAAAGTGAAAAATTTTGAGATGGTGAAGGAAAGAATTATTATTGCTGCTTTCAGGAGGGAGAATTTTAAAACTAAAAATTACAGAATTATCTTTTGCTGTATTTTTCGCTTAAAGCCTATTTCATTTCCTAACAGTCACAAGTTCAACCCTTGAATTAGTGCAGAAATGTCATAGACCCTGGTTCAGTGAATAAAACAGGTAAACACAAAAAAGCAAACAACTAGAGAGAATTAACAGATAGGAGATAATAACCCCTAAGCATGGAAACTGGAATTAAAACAATTTACCCTATTTACTGAACAAAGCATTTGGTTAAAAATTCTAAGATGGTAATCATATCCGACATATCTGAAGAAGGCTAGATGAAACAACAGTCAACAGGTTGAGAATGTAGGAATTATCCCCAATTGGTCTGCCAAAATGCCTGTTAGGTGGCACGATTTAAGTACTATAAAAAGACAAAACATATCCATTCCTCTTTCTTTTTTTGCTCCAAGATGTAGCAGTAGGTAGATGAAGGCCGCTTCCCAGCTGGAGAATGTTCCTTTCCTCAAGCAACTGAACTCTTACATGTGCATAACACACACATGCGCACACATTTTAATAACTAAATTTTAATGTCTTTTTTTTTTCCTTTTCAACTCTTCTGTTAATGCATCTATTAATTGTTTGTTTAAATTCCAATTTTTTATAGCTTATTTTTACCTGTACTCACAGGAGTCCATCAAATATTGCTTGTGAGACAAATGTACCAGGAGGCATAAAATGAATAAGTTCTATTCCAACATCAAAAAAAGTATAACAATCAAAAAGAAAATACTAATTTCCATGGATAATTATATATGAAAGAATACTTCTTTTACATTAACCCTGAAATCAAAATATGTCAACCACTGAAATTTGAATGGAAGGTACTCGTCTCTCAGGAGAGGAATTTCAGTTATAAATGGTTAAAAAAAATAAAATACAAATGTATAAAATGACATTTCAAAATGGTGGAATTGAGGAATTCTCAGATGCCAAGAGAAGGAATGTGACCCAGAACACCACGTATCCTAATTGTAGAGCAATTCAGAACTGTGTGTATAAGAAAACTAACAGCAATGATTTGGGATTGAAAAAGAAGGCAATCAAAATATACAAAATTAAATATACAATGCATAAAATGACAATCCATAAAAAGAAAACTTGTCAACATAGAAATTCAAATTACTGTCAATGGAAGAGAAAGAAATGTAAAAAATGCCAATATATGAAAAGAAAAACCATTGTTATACATTTCATACACAATACTTAAAATAAAAAAGTTGTACAAAGCATTCCTGTGATGTTTTACAAATCAATACTGATATGTAAGATTATCTTGAATTTTATTATCAAACAAAGCGTTGGCAATCATTATTCATTTGTGTCAAGTATTTCTTTCATCTTTGATTGAAAGTCTGAGTAGCTGTGATACAAAGAAACTTAAAATGAAAAAAAAAAAAAATAATAATATATAGGACTCAGAAATATTGAAAATATTCAGATAATCATAAATAAAATAAAAACTCCTCTTAAAGGAATGTCTATTTACAATATCTCTTTTCAAACATTTTACAAAAATATATCTACTATATAAATTTATTTACTCAAAAAAGCCTAAGGTTTAAAATTATTTTTTAAAAAAAAAATACAAAATCTTTCCAGAAGCTTTTATTTTATTTTTTAATTTCAAGCTAATTTATCAAATTTAATATTCTCAATAAACAAACTATTATTCTAACCGAATTTGAATTGATCGAAATTTTGGGGTTTTTTTTATTATCAGTAAAATCGTCCATATTGACAAATCTGTCAACACAATATAACTCCCTTTATTAAATTTTTTCAAAAATTTAATGTACTTTTTCTGAAACATTCTTTGAGAAAAATTACCTGATTTAAAGCTGAATTAATCTAAACTGAAACAAATTCTATTAGTTTAAAATACTGCAGAAAAGCATTTCTATCAATTTAAGAAGTTTATGCAAAAGTTTCCAGCAATTTTTATCTATTAAAAAAAAAAATTACACAGTGTGTTCAGTCTTAAAAAAAAGAAAAGAAAGGGACACTGTGAAATGTACATTCAGCCAATATACGCAAGACCAATTGGGCATGGTGTTGATAACTCCATCTCTGTAAAATCTTACTTGTGATGGAAACGGTAGCAGCAATGTCTATTGTCATTGAGAGTTGTGGGCCTCATACTTCTCAGTGGAATCTACAGGACTAGAAGAGGAGATGGGAAGAAATACATACGGGGTGGGGGCTTAGAGAACTGTTAGTGAATGATATTGGTAGCACATATGTACCTGTTGTCTTTCTTCTACTCTGTAATAACAAAATAATAATTATATTTAAATTAGTATCTCGGACTGTAAATATAACATGCATTTGATGCAAATTAAATTCTTCAAATATTCAGCAGCTGCACACGTGTATGCAGTAAACATTGATTAGAACAATGCTCAGAAGAGAGCCCCACACTTCTTTTGCGCAGCCAAAAGGATTGACCAGAAAAAGCGTCAGTTTTGTGGTAACACAGCTCATAATCAGAAAGTCTGTCCTGCTAATAGCATCACGCTTTAATTGAGGAAAAAAAAATGGACACTTTTCAAAGGTTTGACGATCTAAGACCAAGTCATATGGGACAACGGCCATGATGGTAAATTTTAAACCAAGTTTGTAGGTAATCCTGGATATTTCTCCTCCAAATCTCTCTCGTGCAACTACAACAATCACCATAAAAGGCGGAGTTTACTGCTTTTATAGACTCTTGTAGTTCAGAAAACTTTATTAGTAAAGACGCATTCAATGTATTAAACCTGAAACTCCACCTCTGTAGGGGAAAAAGTGTCTATGGCTCTTAAAACCGTGGAAGCCAACTATACCGGTGTTTGTATTACCGATATAGAAGTAGGCAGCAGGAAGAAATATAGAAGAGTTAATTTCAAAACACTCAACTTGTTTTTTTTCCTTGCCAATGCACTCTATCCACCATATTTCAGAATGTTATTCCTCTCACCTTTCTCACCTGAAAGATACATTGTAAAATTTAGTCTGTTAAAAGATCAATATTCCAACAGTTTGAATCTGCCCACCTGTGGCCCTGAAAACCTGAAAATCCTCACACTATCACAGCCAGATTGAAAAGGAAAATCATTTTAAAATGTAGATTTGTCAGCCATGTAGCCTGCTTGCAGAAGTCAGAGAGGGGTGTAATTCAAAATCCTTACTTTAACCTGAATTTGAACACTAACCTCTGACACCCATGGGAAATGTATAATCATTATTATTTTTGTCGAAAAAGAGATTGAAGAAAATGGATTTTTATTTTAGTTATCTAAACTAATATTGAAAAATAACCAGATTTCAAAGTTAATAAACATTTTGACCACAAATTGAAAAATTCAATAATGATGAAAAGGGCCAAAAATAACTTTTTTTATATATATTTTGCTTAAAATCATTTTTAACTGTATAACAGACTGGCTTGCCATCATTTCCAAGTGTTAAACAGGAAGAGGGTCAGTAACCTAATAATCACTTGACGTCATTTATCTAAAACAGAATTATTTGCTGGAATAAATAACCAAGACTATCTTTTCTTAAAAGACTTCTAATATTACAATATACATATTTTGTTAAGAGTAAATCTTCATTGCAAAACATTAAATTAAAATTCTCAGTAAAGTGATGTTGACCAATAATAATTCAAGAAGAAATTAATTTACCCTTTCTTCTTTATACAGCAAATTTATACAATGAAAATAATTTGTTTTTGTCGCTGTATAATTTGAAATCATATCAGTCTTCGTTTGATTTACAATCTAAGCAATCTATTTCAGAAAGTATCAAGCATAGCATCTTGGTATCATAGAAAAATCTTTAGTTTGATTTAAGTTAAATGTTAGGAATATCTTTGTTCTACCAAGTTTAATACTTTAATTTCTCTATCCACAGATACAAAACTTTTCTTGCATATTGACATTCTTCTTCAATTTGGTAAAACAATCTCATATTTCTTAAGGATCTAAAAATTCAGGTTTTTGCTTCATATCTTTGCCTAAAATGGATTGAAACTTCCATTGAGAAAATTTATGTCATAATAATTTAAATCAAATACAGAAAACAAACTGCATGACCTTTTTAGACCGGGGGGGGGGGGGTGACGACCTTTTTAGACCTTTTTAGACTGTTAACAATAGGGTCTCTTCTCCCCAAAAAGATAAAAAATAAATAAATAATTTTTTTTTCTTTTTCTTTCTTCTCTGGGCCGCATTTTTAGAATGAAAATTTGCTCACACCTCACCCAATTTTATATGATAAAAAGTATATTTAACCAGCATTACTTCCCTTTCCACTGAATTCTTTTTCAATCCCTTTCAATTGCCGCATTCTTACTGATAATTTCACTGAAAGTTGTTTTCTGTTGCACACCATTTGCGTACCACTGATTTAGACCGAACAAATTCAGGAAGAAAGTAGACAAGAGATTTATTTCCAGTAGAAAATAATAAGCAGAAAGGAACAAAAAGAGTTTTGAAAAGGAAGGAGAATCAATTCACAAGTAATATTTATAAATTCTACAATTCTGTAGAATTATCATAGAAATAACTGAAGTGAAACGGAATCTGCTTTCCTAAAGAGAATCACAAGAAAGGGTATAAAGGTTTTCACTCTCTACCCCTCTCCCCACTCACATAAATCTCTCTAGAATGCTTATTAACCACAGAGCAGAAAAATAGAAAGAAATCTGAGAAAGAATATAAAATGACTCTTCATACGAAAACATAGTGCATTTTTCAATGCTATCACATGACAGTGCAGGTTCTTTTGCACAGTGAGCAGGGGATGCTTTTTTGTTGTTTTTTTTGTCTTCTTATTGTGATTATTGCAATAATATTTCATGTATTTGCATGTTCACATTCAGTGTCTGGTGTTTATTGCTCAGGGTTTTAGAGAAAGAGAAAAGTCTGCAACACTTGAGCCCTCTGATCTCTATTCTTTCTGAAATCTCAAATTCATCCAATCTTCATTCTGCAGCTTATGGCACAGTTCCACGTATGCCAATTAGTATGAATATGAGACTAATTATCACATTCCACAACATTATCATAATACCCATCAAAAATTATGAGATTATTACAAAAGTCATTAGAGGTCACCACAAGTCAATTTAGAGTGAAAACTGTTGTTTCCAACCAAATTGCAAAAATGGACACTTTCTACACAAAAACCAGAAGCACTCCCATTGTAGTCATCTACATAAACCTTAAAGAATACCAGCATGAAAAATCGGATCAGTGAACCAAGTTCAAATTGATTGAGAATCTGCATTAATTTTGCACTGTTACCTTTGGAAAAGGTAAGAACAAGAATAAGTGATGCAACAAAAGAATTCAAATACAATATTTCCAAAAAATTTTTAAAAACTAAGAATTTCATTTTAGGTCCTTTTTATGTATTTATTTATGTTAGTTATTGCAATTATTTTATGAAGAATTGTTTGTTTGTTTTTAGTTACTTGGAAGCACCAATTCTCATAGAATGAACATCATGAACCAACTAAAAATTGTCAGCATCTTCTTAAAGCAATTCATACAAAGTATAATGAATACATGGGAATGTATTTATTTTAGATATTTAAAAACCCAGGCAACAATTCTAACAAAATCAACATTTCTGGATAAACTGAAGATTTTCAGCATCTTTCTTTTTAAAGCAAACTTGTGGGATTGTATTCATTTTAGATATTTAGAAATCTGGGTAAAGCCAGGTATCCCTGCTAGTACAAAATATTCTAAAGATTTATTACTCCAAAAACATTTAAAATCAAAACTAAATCAAAACTAAAACTGAAGAACATTAATATATTTTTGTTGCTATGGAATTTTCAAGTTGCTCTGTGGTTGAGGTAGTTGCTCATTTTCCAAGGGTACCATTAGTCATTATTTTTAGCATAGAAAAAAAAACAAAAAAACAGGGATATATTAAAGTTTCAAATTGTGATTTTCAAGAAAGTTTATCTACTTGGAACACTGACACAACACAATCTTTCTACTTCTATTTTATTCCTAATTGCAAAGCTTACTATCCGTTTGCCTACAGATTAAAGCAAAACTCATGTTCAATGGAAATCAAAATTATTAAAATGAACACTAGTGGCACATTTCTCAGGAAAGAGTAAAGATTTTTAATGTAAAATCACCACATTTTCAAATCCCCCAAGACACAAGAGATTCTTATTCAGAATTAATGAGTTGCAATCCAATTATCCAAAAATATCTCAAGTCATTTATGATTATTATCATGTTGAAGGTAATGACAGCATTAAGAAGAGGAACAGAGATTCATCATTGGTACAAGTAAAAGCTTAGGAAAGATGAAATGAGAAAATTCTGGCTCTTTGAAGTTGAAATCAAAAACCGTAAAGGGCAAAAGATATTTCCTGACCCCTTCACATCATCCCAGATATTCTGGCCCACATGTAAGAGAAAATCATAAATCTGATATGAGGCTTTATCTTGATGAGAAGAATTTATCCTGAAAGCCCGTTAGGAAACTGATACGAACACCGACAAAACTCAAGATGCTA
The DNA here is from genome assembly GCA_964036315.1 of Acanthosepion esculentum. Lineage (NCBI taxonomy): Eukaryota > Metazoa > Mollusca > Cephalopoda > Sepiida > Sepiidae > Acanthosepion > Acanthosepion esculentum. Next base: position 2,019,008 of record OZ038480.1, on the reverse strand, counting down.
CTAATGATACAAATAGAATGAAGCTGGGTGGGGAGTATACATTGGAAAGTTTGCCTAGCTTAAAATACTGAAATACATTCCCTATATTAGTGTGTATAAAAAAAAAAAAAAAAAAAAAATTAACAGGAAGATCGGAGGAAGTGTGTTTTGATAGAAGATAACTGACAAGGAAAACAAAGATGAATTGTCAAGAAGATGAAAGTCTATATGGTAAGATAGGGGACAAAACAGGTTACGGGGGGGGGGGGGGGGGCAGATTATTTTGAGAAAAATAGAATAAAAGTGACAAATAGAAATGGGCTAAAAAATATGGATGAACAAATTAGAAAGAAAAAGAAAAAAAAAGGATTTAATGGAAGAGAAGAAAGGATCAGTTTGAGAAAGAAAATAAAAAAACCAAAGCGAAAAGATTAGAGGAACAAAAAAAAAAGATTTTCTAATTAAGAGCTAATTAAATATCTAATTATAAAATAAGTGGACTTCTTTTTGCTTTTATTACTACAACTATCTGGCAGATATTTAGAAGACAATTTGTTTTCCTATCAGCTATTGTTGTATACTATTAAATATATACATTGAAAGATTTGCTAAAAAATGATGAAAAAATACCCCTAATTAAAAAAAAAAAAAAATTTAAATCATTAAAATCTTATTATTAAGAGGAAAGACCAAAAAATTATATTTTTTAATCTTTTTTAGGACCTTAAAAACTTTGGTTAAAAATTTTGCTTTTATAGTAACCATAAATTAGTATGGGAAGTTTTTATTTTATTTTTATATCGGTATCACCCCAAGCAAGGCAGTAAAGCCACTAAATGCAAGGGGTTACAGGGTGTAGAAGAATTAGGAATAGAAACATTAGTAATGAGCAGAAAGAGAAAAGAGTAATCAGGAGGAGAGTAGAGAGCGATTAACATTGCATTTATATTTTTGCAGATTAAAGTTGGCTGGAAAGCGTGGAACCGGTAAAGGAGGTCCACAAGTGTGAAGTGAGAAAAGAGACTGTTAGCATAGAATTTATGGTTACATCTCACCAGCTCAGCTGTAAATTGACAAGATCTTAACACCAGTCTAGTATTGCGCTTAAATTCATAAAGTCTGGGTACCATAGTGAAGAGTTTATCCAAACTATTACATACATATATATATATATATATATAAAAGGCACCGAGAGGCAATCTTACAGTGATGGGTAAGTGACTGATGCCAATCTGCCAGATCAAAGCCAGTAATATTGCTGATTCTTCTTTGGATCTTATTAAGGAGCCCAAGGTAAACAGCAGGAGCACCGGACTATATGTGGCAGCAATTTTCTAAGCAAGGATGAATGGTAGACTTATAGATATGCAAGATAGATTCTGGAGAGAAAAATTGGCTCTCACAACATAGGGAACTGACTGACTTAGCAGCTGACCTAGCAATTCTTTTTGCAGTGAAAAACACATTGGTTTGGAAATTCTTGCAAAAATCAGATAATTGTTGGATTTTAAATGAAACTTCCAGGATTTATTCACAAATGAATGACTTTATTGATAATTTTCTAGCAGTTCCTCAACAAGTGTCTTCATAAGTAAGATTATAAAGCCAAAGTACCTAAAATTCAACAAAATATTAGATTACTTACAATATCTTATTATTATTGTACTTGTCCTTTCTGTCATTAGTATGCACAACCATTACACCCCCGACCAATACATCATAAATAATGGACTATTCCATTTTGATAGCATGGTATGATCTACTACTTGTTTTCAGTGAGAAAGAGAAAGAAAGAATCACATTAAACTGATAAGAACAGATACTACACTTTAGTTTTAGACTGAGAAGCACCGACACCTGTGCTAAAAGCACCATTTCTCAGAAACAAAGATGCAAACCAAGTAAGGTAATCGCCAAAAATCTAGTTACCATAAATAAAATAACTATCCGCTGAATTACTTCAAAATTATTATTAAGAGAAATATTTATAAGACAAGGATTTGGCTAGAAAGAAAAGAGAGAAGATAGTAGTGCTTGATATTTCTTGCCAATACCTCATAAATAATGGACTAGTCCATTTTGATTGTAAAAACAAGACATAGGCTATTTGGTTTCAAGGAGAAAATGAAAGAAACAAGGGAAGATAGAAATGTTTAACGTTTGTTTCAATGAAATGGAAAAAGTTGTCAATTTCAGATCTTTTCATTTGTATCCCCTTACTTCTTAAAATAACAACCAACATTCATATTTATGATTGTTATTGTAATATTTTGTTAAAGTTGTTAAACTCAAATATTTAACAATGCGATAGGGGAATTTCTATAGGTATTTTATTGTCATAGAACTTGCCATGAGATTGATTTAATTATTAACTGAATAATTAAGTAAGATTCATCAGAAAATTCAAATTGGAAAATCATGAAATTTTCACAGATCTTTCCAGTTTTCCTAAAGTTTTAAGATTACTGGGTAGTTAAAAAAATTATATAAAAAAAAGGTGTTCATGTTATATTCAAGTAATTGTTACAGTTATGTCCCACTTAGAAAAAAATTCCCAAACATAAATCTATAAAGAGAGTTATCAACAACTCATAAAAACATCCACCATCAGGTAGGTTAAAAATATGCTTTTCTGAAATATTTTAAACTAAAAATAATATTTCAAATCAGATCAAACTTTCAATCAGTTAATCTTCCTCCCAAAGTGTCAGCGAAGTATATTTTGTTTTTGAAAGATTTTCTAATAAAGTGAATTATGTTGTTTTGACAAATTTGTCAATATAGCCGATTTCAGAGATTGAAAAAAAAATAATTCTAATCAATTTAAATTTGGTTTGAAATAGAGCAAAGTATGTTGTTTATTTAAAATATTAATTTAAAATAAATGTTTCAAGAAAAAAAAAATTGTTCATTTTTTAAATGCATCTTTAGCCTCAGGTATTGCTTTTATTGGTGGTATTTACTATTAAGAAAACATTACCCCAAGGAATCTGATGATGAAACGGAACAGAGGGAGAAATAAATTTATGCCTTTAGTTCAAAGTTAATATAGGCAACCTCAACTGAAATTCAAACTCAGGTATGTCTCCCAACGCTCATTAAAAATGTATAAGATACATTAATTAAATTGATACAGGTAAAAGAAAGCTTATAAGAAGACATTAAACAGATACACGGAGAGGAGGGAGAGAGAGGGAGAAAGTGAGCAAAATGCTATAAAAAAGAAAAAGTAAAATTGCATATGCAACAATGATGCCATGATTTGTGATTCTCTTTTGCATATTGACAGATTCCCCACCGACCTCTTCCATATTAAAATCTATTTTTACTTTCTGATCAATAGCTGGTGAAATGATTTTTTCCCCTTGCTCACAAAACAAATGTATGACTGGGTAGAAAAAGAAGAACATAGAGAGAGAGAGAGAGTTTGTGACCATTAAAAACCAACAAAACTCAAAAAGGAAAAATGAACAATATCTCTAAAAACATGGAGTCTTTTATAAAAGGACATTTCAAGATTTTTATCAGGTTATACTTTTTTATTCAACAGTACAGTAAAAAGTTTTCCTATGAAGTTCATATATCTCTGAAGATTTGAGATTTTTTATTTTACTAAATTAAAAGTTAAATAACTTACTTTCATTAATAAATCATCATACAATAATAGATTATAAGTGTTTTTATACTGCTGCTACGGATGACCTTGTAGTAGTAGTGTGTGTGTGTGTGTGTGTGTATATATATATATGAGAGAGAGAGCACCCTTCTACAGCACACAAACATTCAGCGCACATGAATTGCTTACCTTGATGTAGTAGACTTTCTATAAAAATTCATCTAATAAAGGAATGTAAAATAATACAAAATACGTTTATTATACTTTCTTTGCAATGTCAACAGTCGTTGCCAATTTTTGCAATATCAACAAATGCTCGCTGTAGTAGAGACTTTGTAATCGCAGATACAACTATAATAACGCCATTGAACAATACTTGTGTCAGATGCCTTCAACTAACACTTGCACATAATACTTGCTCGATAATACTCGCTGGAAAAGTAACCACTGAATAGTAATCAATAGAGGAATAGTATAGAGAATACAGATGTGTATAGTAATAGAGGATAGAGTAAAAATAGTGATCAATTAGTTGCCACACTAATTCCCATATATACATTTCCTTTGCCATCACATGATCTACTTATTCAAAATGGAATCATCTGTGTTTGCTCTCTGGTGATCTGTGTTCAAACTCCAGTGTTGGCAGTGACATTTTATTCCAATATAACACCTCCCACTTTGAGATGACTTCCTCTGGAGTCTATATTTCTTCAGCTTCACTTCAATATTCAAATGTTCTGTTGCTGTTCTTTTTCTTTTACTATTCTTCCTTGGTTCACTAATTTCTGGTGGCATCGGTACGTCAAACATGTCAGACAATATTTACATCGGTACCTCTTTTCGTAGACTTACTAAATCAGTGAATGTCCGTTTTAACTGATTATGGTGTCACTTATGTTCCCACCTTTGTCCCTGTACCATACATGTCATTTTGCCGATCTGTTTTTTTATAACGCCATCTTCCCAGAATTCCTTTCCACATTGACACATTTTAAAAAATACCTTATCTCCAGGTTTGAAGTATTTATAATTTCATTTCTTGATGCTCTCACCTTACATTCTGGTAATAATTTATTAAAAACGGGCTTAATCTTCCTGAAAAACATCAACTCTGTAGGCGACATTCCAGACACGGTGTTCAGGTTTGGTATTATTCTGTAAAAACTCAAAGAGTGTTGTAGCATTACTTCATCTGACTCCATTCCCTCCTACTTTTTAGTGCCCTTTTAAACGTATCGACAAACCGTTCCGCTTGTCCATTTGATCTTGGGTGATAAGTGGGAGTTGTAATATGTTCTATTGCTAATGATTTGCAAACAAACTTAAATTCACTAGACATTAATTGAGTCCCATTATCTGAAATTATAGTCAGGAACACCCAACCTTGCAAAAATCTCATGCAGGAAATTTATTATTACCGCAGTAGTCACTTTCTACATTTTAATATTTCTGGCCATTTAGTGTAACTATCAACTACCACCAGATTAGTATGCTCCATTTAATGGTCCTGCGAAGTCTATATGTATTCTGGAGCATGGCGTATTGTTTTTCAGCCAAGGTTGAATTTTGATAAGCAGTGACTTTACTCCCAGAGCACAACCTCTGCATGATTTCACTAAATTTTCAATATCTTGATCCATTTTTGGCCAGTAAGTATAACCCCCTCATTAAGGATTTCATTCTAGAAATTCCTGGATGTCCTATGTAAAATTCTTTTAGCATACGTTTTTGCAACAATTCTGGTATCAGTTCTTTCTGCATACACAAGTACATCATTACATAATGAAAATGCATTATTTCCAGTAATATTTTTCCTTTAAATCTGAGCCGCTTCTTCATTTTCATTATGAAGACATCTTTTTCTGACTTAACTCTTATTCTCTCCAAAGTTATGGGTCGTTCTCTTACAGTATTGTATAATACATTATTCATTTTCGGCCCTTATCGTCCCAATTTCTGTGTTATCAAGTGGGTCACAGAATCTTCGTATTAGTCTAGACAAGCCGTCTGCATGATTTAATTTTTTGGATGGTAGAAATTCCATTTTATAATTATAGTTCAATAGGATAATTCCCCAGCTCTGCAGTCTATTTGTTGTATGTGTAGGGACACACCCTTTTTTATCCATATATGGACAATAATGGATGATGGTCTGTATAGTATGAATTCTCTACCACATGAATTTGTGAAACTTTTTCATAGCAAATATAATTACCAATGCTTCCTTTTCAATCTGGCTGTAGTTTTTTCAACTGCAATCAATGATCTTGAAGCATGAGCTATTGGTTTAGTTGCTCTGTCCTCATATTTGTGTAGTATCACTGCTCCAATACCCGAATCATTTGCATCTGATACAACCACAATCTTTAATTTAGGGTCAAAATGAGCTAGTGACAAATCTGATGTTAAGACTTTCTTGATCTCTTTGAAAGCATTTTAACATTTATCTGCTCAATCCCATTTCACATCTTTCTTTAGCAGGTTATTCAAGGTGCTTTTAATTCACACCTGTGTGGTATGTGTGTGTGAATAAATATATATATATATATATATATATATATATATGATAGTAATTAACAAACCTTAAAAATGCTTGAAACTTTGTTACATTTGTTGGAGCGATCATGTCCTTTATTGCACTCACCCTTGAAGGATTTGGTCGTCTACCATCTTAATCGATAACTTGTCCTAGATATTTAAGTCTGGACATAAACAATTTGCATTTTCCTTCACTGATCTTAAAAACATTCTCTAATTCTCTCAAATATTTTCTTTGCATCTTCTGCATGTTACTTTTAATAAGTACGTCATCCAAATATGCTTGAGCACAATCCAAACCATCAAGCGTGGTATGCATTATCTGTTGGAATATGCTTGGTGCTACCTTTATACCAAAAGGAAGTCAGTTGAATTTGTATAACCCTCTATGAGTGTTAATTGTTAATAGTTTTGAGCAGTCTTCGTCTACTAGTACTTGTAAGCAAGTGTCTGACAGGTCCAATTTAGAAAAAATTTTTACCTCCATTCAATTTGGCAAAAATTTCCTCTGGACTTGATAACGGGTAGTTATTTTGTTTTAAACTTTCATTTAACCATGTTGAAAAATCAGCACATATGCAGATTTTATTATTTCTTTTTTTTTTTTTTTTTTTAACAGACTGTTGGTGTTGCCCATTCAGAATAGTCTATTTTTGAGATGACACTTAATTTTTCTAGTCTGTCCAATTCATTATTAATTGGATCTAAAGCTGCAAAAGTTACTCCTTTTGGGCTTAAATGTCGGTGTTACATTGTCTTTTAACTCAAACTTAGCTTTTGCTTTCATGCATATCCCTAGACCTTTCGAGAAAACTTCTGAAAAACTCTTTTTTAGTTCATTTTTCAATTTTTCAGTTGCCGTATTAGTACCAGGGATAGCAATATTTAACTTGTTGCAAAAAGAGTTAATTGGAAGGTCCCAAAGATCAAACAATGAAATCTGTTCCAAACAAATTAGCAGTATTCTTTAATACAAACACCACTGGGTTTTTTTTTTTGTCCCCCCCCCCCACACACACACAAAAGAAATGTTACAGCTGAATTCACCCAAAAAGTTCAATCTCTTTCCTGAGACTCCATGCACAACTTTATCAGAAGTCAATAAACTGGGTTTACCCATTTTTCTCAATGTCTGTTCATTTATGATAGAGATATCAGATTCTGTATCAAGTTGCAATTTTATTTTTACATCATTAATTTGCACAAAAACATATTTCCTCTTTTGAGATGTAATAGTAATTTCCCTTTTAGCCTTCTTCTGATAGAGTAGAAATAGTGATCAATTAGATGCCACACTAATTCCTATATTATATATATATATATATATATATATATATATATATATATATATATATATATATTTCCTTTGCTATAATGTGATCTATTTATTCAAAATGGGCTCACCCATGTTTGCTCTGTGTTCAAACTCCAGTATTGACAGTGACACTTTATTCCTATATAACAACTTTCTTTTGAGGGGAGGGTTTAAAACAAACATTTATTCACGAAGAAAGTTACTAACATATATTCTTTAAATAAATAAAAACTGCTATAATGGAACCAGATCATTAGTAAAATAAAATTAGCTTGAATAATGTTTGATAGGTAAAAATTTGTATATGTGAGACACAAATTGATGTTGCAAAAATACCACCAAAATAAAACCTGATAGTTTATATAATTTGATTCCCCAAAATAAAAATAAAATAAGAGGTGGAGATATATTTTGCAGTTTTTAACCTATTGGGGAAAATAGCCCCATATAATTTTCAAATCCCAAAAACAGCTGATTTGTGACTATTTAAGAAACCTGGTTTGTATGACAGACATGACGGTTTCATCATTCAAAAGGAAGACATTGGCTGATTCTGGGATCAGAAAAAGTAAAAGCTGCCAACAACGACATAAAAGAAAGAAACTAAAAGAAATAAAATCAGAAAAAGAGAAATCTCTATAAATTTAAAGCGATATATGATTATCTTTCGATAGTTGCCTGTGAAAGTTTGTCATCCCAAAATTAGAAGTATTAACCCTGATTTTGAACTTTTATTAAAATAGATTTTTTTTTCATTTTTGAATATTGTCTAAAAAGAAACCCAGTGATGTTGGTGTCCTGTAAACCATCTCAACTTTGTTCAACAGTCGAAATAAATCAAAGTGAATATTTTCTTTATACTAATTGTTGAGAGTCCAACAGAATTGAGAAAATTTTGTGCAAACTTGTTTTGTAAATTTTATATTCTGTAATATTTTTTTATCATTTAATAAATGTAAATTTCTTTCAAATTTTACACCAGAGTAAAAGAGTTTTGTGTTTTTACATTTGCATCATTCATAATACTTGAGATAAGAGATTTGACAGTCATTTTATCTTATTATTTTATCTTATTATGACAACATAATAGAAACTGGGTCTTTGGGGGGGGGGGTTAACTTGACAAATATAATATTATAACTTATTCATTTTAAATTATTTTTAGCTGAAAGATAAACAGATATTAATTTTCTTATAGCATTGCACTTCCAAAATACTAGTAACTTAAATATCCTCATCTTTTTTTTCTTTTCAACTATATGACTAACTGTGCATATGTGTAGGTACACCAACTGCAGTTTTTTTTTTTTCTTTTTTATAATAAAGCAACAATTCACATGCAATTTTTCCATAGGAAACAACATTCTTGGCAAAATTTCATACCAGACAGAAGACTTGTGTGTGGCACAGTTGGTCTGCACCATTCAGAACTGTTTTATTTAACATTTCCATTAAATAGCAAAACCAAATAGCATTTGTTTTCCCCTAAAATTTTCTCTTCCCCATAACAAAAACAATACATTTTTTTAACCCCATAACTACTTCTATAATAAACATTTTTCCTCAGTTTGTACTTTACACCTTCAGAATAATTTAAATTTCATTTTGTTTTCTTTCTAGTAAATAATATCATCTTGTCTTTTTTATGTGTGAATAGAAAGTGTTGTTTTTAAATAGTTCTCTTAATTGCATTTGTGGTGATTAGTTGAACCAAATGTCCTAAAAGACACTTGGAAAATTAATAGGTAATAATCATAAAACAATTTTGGCAAGGTAAACAATTGAAATATGTTGCAATCTTTCATAACATTTTACCAAATGATTTCCTTTGCTTCAAAAATGATTGCAAATTCACTACTTTCATTTGTTTTTGAAGTTTCTATATAAACTTGATAAATTCTCCAATTTCAACAGCAACAATCTATTTTGACACAATCCATGCATCCAAACTGCAAATGCTAAACAAACTCATATTCCCTGCCCAAAGGCATCATTTACCCAGAGATTTGGTTGAGTCACAAGCAAAAACTAATTTGCAGTATTGTTTGAGAATATTTCCAACAAGTTCTTTTGATCTAATATCAATAAATTTGAACTGTCATTACTTCTACAAAAAATATTTTTAAACAGTTTTATTATATAATTATTATTTCAGACCAACATCCTTATCTTAGTTATTTTTTATTACAAGAAACTTGAGAACTCAGAAATTTATCAGAGGCAAACTGGACATGTCAAAGAGTGATAACAATAAACCTGCCTGGAGGTGTGTGTGTGTGTGTGCGCGCGCGCGCGGAGGGGGGGGGGTGTTTAAAATTCCCTCCCAGTTACGAAGAGCCATAGCCACTTCTGGGGAAAGCCTCATGCTACAGTGGCTGTATTGGAATAAAAACAACCAAGATAAAGATACTAGCTGAAAACAATTATTGCAAAGTAATGTAACAGAATGACTATTTCAATTTAATAGGAAAGGAAACATGATTGAAGCATTTTTTTTAGATTTATTCAGTGAGGAGAACTCGGCCAGAGTAAATCAAATGAAATGGATGAGAACTTTGGGTTGCCAACAGAATTTACTGTAAGCTATATACAAGGGTAGGCTGAAAAGTGCATAGGCTGACTATGAAGGAGTGATACTAGAGCTATGAAATCTTGCATGCATTCATTTCAACATTTCTAATTCATAACTGCATTGCTTATTTTCCCAGTAAACTGACATCTGACTGTTCAAAGAAGACTGTCCATCCTGTTGGTCAAACTTTCATCAACAGCAGATATCATCATCATCATCATCATCACTGTAATACTGATTCTGAGCTACTTGTTTTTTCATGTTGGGGAACAGATGATCACTAAATTAGGAGAATTGGGAGGGTGATCAACCAGTTCAAAGCTACAGTCACTAATAGGAACCACTGAGATCAAGGACTTGTAAGCTAGAGCATTTTCCTCATGAAATAAGACTATTTTTATCAGTTTTCCTGGGTGTTTAGCCATTCATAACTGCCTCAGCAAGTTAGCATGGAGTACTTTCCATTAATGGTGTGAACCCTTTTGAAGATAGTCAATAAATGTAAAGCGTTTTGCATCTGAAAAAACAAGCCATCACCTTCCCTACAGGTGAAACGACCTTGGCCTTCTTTAGAGCAAATGACGAGTGGGTGTTTCCACTGCATGGATTGTCTCTTTGGCTCAAAGTGATGAATCCAATATTCATCCTAGGTCAAGAAAGATTCAAGAAAACCAGCTGAATCTGTCTCAAATAACATCATCATGTGGTGAATACAATCGGTGTTTTCCTTGGTGGTAGCAGTTGCAGCCCATCCAGACCTTGAGTCATCTTCATTTTTTTTTCATTTTCAAGTCGCTACTTCTTTCTTTTTAAGTCTTCTTTGAACAGTCAGATATCAGTTTACCTTGGGAAGGAAAAAAAATGCAGGTATTAAGAAGAGTTGAAATGAATGCATGCAAGATTTCACAGTTCTAGCATTACTCCTTCATAGTTATTAGACTATGAAGTTTTCAACCCTCTTGTATGCAACCTAAAATACATACACATATTTCAATAGTAACATTGTGGGACTCTAGAAAAAGCCACATCACCACATTAACAATTTTGAGCCTGTAATGGAAATAGAAGTGTTTTATTTAATTTTCATTAGTGACAGACAGACAAGTACTTGTAAATGTGTATATGTATAAAACTGAACACAAATTTAGTATTTTGAGCATTTAGCAAAAAGTGTCACTTACATCATTTATAAAGGTTATAAGTACATTTACATGCATACATCCTTAAGATGAAAAGTCTTGAGTTTTGTTACAATAATGTTAACCTTGCACAATGGGGTACAAGGCCCAAGAACCACTCTAGGTAGAGAGTTACAAAATAAGACATACAATTTATGGGGACATATGGGAATAATTAGCCCTAGACATGAACAGGTTAAGATTGTAGTGATCAGGGAAGCATCCTCTTGGGAGTTAGTTCCACAAAGCAGCAGTTCGTGGGAAGAACCTGCTTAAGTGGAATTTACATCATCATAATGAAATATGAAAGGAAGAAGGATGGTTCACTACAATGTGCATGGTGGGTCCTAGCTGTCAATGTTAGAACTGATGGAATTAAGGAATGTAGTTTATCAGAACACTTTTTATGGAAATAGCGATAGAGCAGCGAGAAGCTTGCAATGTTTCCTGTTGATGAGAGGTTGTAGGGTGGAAAATAATTGATCCCCCGCAAGGACGTGGAGATGCATTTGGACTCTTTCAAGAGTGGAAAGTGAAAACTAGGCATCTCCAGCCCAAATATGACAGTAGAACTCCCATTTTCTGGCTCTTGGAAAGGTAGAGCCTACCATGAGGATTTACTGGAGCTGTAAAGGAAACTGACCATTTTTTCTAGCATCTTTAGCAATAGATCAGATGCACAAGTTTCACTTGAGGCATGGGTTGAGCTTGAGTGTTAATAATTGCTCAAAGCACAGGGTCTCCCTAAGAGAACACCCCCATCATAATAAGCAAAAATTCAGGCTTCACTTGGTGATAATACAACATCACTATTTTGCTGATACTAACTAAGCAGGTAATTATAGGAGAGTGGTTTGTCCATTTTCCACCACCTTATCAATCATGATGCAAGTCAATGACAGGATGTTTTTGTAGTAGAACAGAGCTGAGGAATAAATTGGTTTATCATTTTCTTCAGGGCAGGAAGTCCAGAGTAAACAGTATCAGCTACAATTTGAATTTAGTTAAGATCCAGACACCTGTAAGATTACCAGATATGCACCTCCCCATGCCAAACATGTGCACATAATTGCATACAACAAATGCACATTTAAGGTGTGTATGGGCCAGTAAAATAATGTTGTCAAGTGAAAATCAAAAAAAAAATGTTCACAAGGAAAAATAATTTATTATAAGAAACAATATTTTATTTCTTCACACAAATGCAAATGCTTCATAAGACAATTCTTGCTTATAGCACCTGCAACCCCTTTTTATTTTCTCATATACAATTCAATACTTGTATCCACTGATCAATTATTCAATCAAAAGATAGCAATCTCCAGAATCCAATCAACTGGATACAATAGCATCTAAACGGAACTGACCATTATGGCACCAATCCTCAATTACATCAATGAAGAGACAGACTCCATGTATTAATAATGTAATAATAGTCAAACAAGATCAACAACACAAACTTCCTTTCTTGACAGGCAAACAGAAATGCACTGAGGAGCACACTTATATAAATTACGTTGCACACTGAGAAATTAATTGAGGTAGTCTGTGGGTGGGACCAAGTACTTATGGGCATGTCAAAAACAGTCTCCAGACTGACAAAGTGTTTGGCATAATGTTTCACTTGGCATTGTACAGATATGGCAGAGTTTAGCTTAAACAAAAATAAAAGAACTATTCAAGAAGATTTTATAATATTACTTCTATTATTACTACTAATACTACTACTAAAAATAATACATGGTAACCAAAAAAGTTCTGTCCGTTTTTTGATTAGTCATTGAATGAAGTTGAAATATATACGAAATGCGTGTAGCAATTGTTTTCAAATTCGGACAGCCAGAAGTAGGAACATCAGACATTATAAAAAACACGCGACCTATGCTCGGCCATCAGTTATAAGCCGGACAGCTGTGAGAAGGATGAAAGTGTCTGGAGATCTCATTCGGGGCTGTTTGCTTTACGACTTCAAAGTGGGCTTATCAGCAGCTGCATCAAGTCGCCGCATATGTCAAGCGTTTGGGGATAGTGCTGTGAATGAACGTAATGCAAGGCGTTGGTTTTGAAAATTCAAGTTGGGAGATTTGTCTTTCCATGATGAGCCTCGCAGTGGACGACCACAGGTCTTGAATGACGGAGTCCTGAAGGCGGCCATTGAAGAGGACAGTAGTCTAACGTGTGGTGAACTTGCAAGACAGTTCAACGTTTCCAATGAAACAGGCTTCACTTGCACCACCTAGGTAAGATGTACAAACTAAGCAAGTGGGTTCCACAAATGCTGTTGGAGGTCCACAAGGGACAACGAGTGGCAGCCTGTGTATCGCTGCTTTCTCGCCTCCGTACCATATCTTTATTCAATCGAGTGCTTACCAGTGATGAAAAGTGGGTTCTGTACGAAACTCCCAAGCGTTCCAGACATTGGTTGTCTCCTCAGGATGCTGTCCCTCACACTGCAAGACCGCCTATGCACCCACACAAGATTATGCTTTGTGTCTGGTGGACAGGTCGTCAAATGGTTCATTATGAACTGCTACCAACGGGCCAAACGGTCACTGGAGACCTATACTCGCAGCAATTGAAACGTGTGCAACAGGCATTGCGCCAGAAGGAGCCGGCACTGGTGAATCGCAAAGGTGTGCTTTTCCTCCATGACAATGCCAGGCTGCATGCCACGCGAGTGGTTAGGGATACCATACAGCAACTTGGGTAGGAGACTTTGTGCCATCCACCTTATTCACCTGACCTTGCACCATCCGATAACCACCTCTTCCACTCCCTGGATAATCATCTTCATGGGAAATCCTCCACCAATGAAGCAGACTTGCGCAAAGCCCTCACAGACTTCTTTGTGTCTGTTTTGTCTACTTAATTTCAAACACACCGATTGAGTCAACCAGTTGGGGGTAGTTTTAACACACTTCACAATGGTTCCATATGCTGGGGTCATCTCCCCAGTGACATTCAAAACTTGTGTCTCATGGTCAGAACACTGACACTAACCATTCGACCAAGCATCCATAAGGTACTACTATGGATAACGTATTGATTTAAATGAGAAGGACGTTCCTTAACAAATAAACATAAATCATTTTTAAAAAGTAAATTTAAAACAAGTAAATTCTCTTATAAGACATTTATAGAGATTTAAAACAAATATGGTACTGTTTTTCATATGCTTACAACACACAATGGGTTAACAATTTATAGCAAAGAAAAGATAAGTTGTGTGGTATGTGGTTCAATTTTGGGTGGCACAAGAGAAATTAGAACCAAGAAAAAAAGACAAAAACAAAATTATCTTTCTTCCAAATAATATTGTAAAATCCAATATATGACTATTGAATAATTAGTAGCAGTTTTTTAATAATGGTAGTAAAGGTTATTGCAGTATATATAAGAGCTACTATTATATGGAGAGGTCAAACCACTTTGGGTTCTATACTAAACTAATTAAATACATCTATAATAAAATCATATATACTAATGTTCAAATATTGTTTACACAGTGGATTCTCATTTGGGACTTCTCCTCCAGTTGGAAAAATGGCTCAATCAACTTTACAAATTCCAGGGACATCACCTTTTTTTTTTTTTTTTTTTTACAAGTACACAATATTATCTGAAATTCCAGGGACATGTTTTTTGCTTTTTTGTTTGTTTTTGTTTTAAATATGCAGTGTGTACACCAAAGCTGGCATTTAGCACAGAATGCGAGCCATGTAACCTAAATCTTGAAATTAAATTCAGCTGTGCTCAACCAGATATTGTAGAGCTGAGTGAAAGTTATTTTAAGATAGCCCTGCTTCAACCTCTGCTATGCTCTGTTGTGTCTAGTCAGATATACGTCACTACTCTTCACCAATTTTTTATTTCTTTTTGCTGATGTAAAGAGCTTCAGATTCCTCAATGGCTAACAACTTGTCTACCTGAGTAATGTTGCCTGGGATCCCATTCAAATTTCTGAAAAGTCTCTAGTCTCAACAGCTTCACATAAGATACTATCTACCTGTATTAAAATGTTTCATCATCAAGCTGTACATAAAGAATCAAAAAATAAACCAATAATATATCAAGCAAGAACATTATTATCAAAGTATTTCCTATCTCTCATATACATTTCAAGAATGGTTCTTGTTAATTATTTGGCTTGAAATTTAACTTTTAAGAGAAATGTTAAAATGTATGAACATTTTAAGAAGTTTTTAAATATCAGAAAAAGGCACAAACTTTATAAAAAATAAAGAAAAATCTATACACATCTGTATTTCTGAGATGAGGTATTCTAACTATTTACACTATTTATATCATTCGAACTGTTGTCCTCATCTTTATTGCCATATTCACCTTCAACATCTGTCTCTATTTCTCAGATGAGGTATTGTAACTATTTACATTGTTGTCCTCATCTTTACTGTCATATTCATGACGTTTCAGCCATTTTACATTCTGTCCTTTGGAATTTCAAACCGAACACTTCATTTCATCCATTGGGGAACTAGAACAATCTACCCCAGTGGACAAAAATCTCAACATATCAATTGAAGAAGAGCCGGAGCATACAACAGCCGAAACATTGTAAATATGACAATAAATATTAGGACAACAGTCCAAACAATGTAAATAGTGTAAATAAAATCTATAGAGTTCATTAAAATAATTTGCAATATCTTTGATTTTGAAAATAATAAAGGCTATTGTCAGCCATTATTAATTCTTGGTCAGTATTTCTTTAATCTTAATGGCTTTTCATCACAACTATTCAAGACCATCAGTTCAGATCTTTAATACTTCTAATAGTATTAACAGGAATTCTGCATTTGAGTATTCCAAAGCAAAGCAGAGCTTAATGGCCGTCTCCCCGTCAGAAGGATGCAGCTTTGAAAACTGCCAGAAGCCACATTTTCTTTAGTAAGACTCAAACGTACAGGCTGGTGGATGTAAATTTATACTGTTTACAAAACAGAAAGGTCTACTCATACATGTATAAACGAAACACAATGTTTAAAGTAACAAAAAATACTGTGTGTACTCGGTTCCTTGTGATTGTAGCAGAGAACATAAAGGTGAAACAAGCCGGCCCTAAAAGTAAGGATGGAGGAGCATCAAAATGCCATAGTGAGAGGTGAGACAATGGAATCAGGCATGGCTGATCATGTACGGCAGTAAAGGGTTGATCATCATCTTGTGTGGAATAAAGTAAAAATACTGAACAAGGAAGAATACTGGAGAAATAGACATCTGAAAGAATCAGTGCATATGCTAGGCTATGAAGATCTCCTTAGTAGTATAGAACTAAATATAATATGGGGGTCATTAATAAAGACAAAGTGACAGCAAATCTTCAACTGCAGCAGTCATGGTTAGGTTTAAGTGCCTAAGTTTACTCCAGCAAATATCAGACAATGACAGTCAGTAAAAGCATTGGTTTGTGAATCTGGTGATATAGTGGTTGTGAGTTCAATCCCTAGTTCAGGCAGTGTGTACTTGTACTCAGTGGAAATGGGCGAGGAATAATTGAACAGTTCTAAATAAAAATAAGTACTAGACAATATCCTTAGATATGTCTCACGAGCATCCTCTCCCCATAAATTAAATAAAGGGTTCAGTTCGAAATTCCTTGTAGGCTACCCAGATTGATATACACCTGAGGAAGGCCTGAGGGCACAACAGCCGAAACATTGTGATAAAAACAATATTCAGAATAGAAACAGTGCAACAACAATAACTCCTCATCTCAGAAATTCAGACAAAAATTTAAAAATAATGCTGGATCTTATGAGATTATCAACTTTATTACAATGTCAATCAAATCTGTCTTAATTCCTATTCTTTTACAGTTCTCATATTCTTTCACAACACTCAGTAGCCTCTTGCATTTTGGTGGCTTTCTTGTCTTGCTTGGGGTGAAATGAAAAGAAAAAAAAGGTTATTAATTTGGGGAGAGTATTTCTTTCCTTGTAACTAGTGCAATTGTTTGATGTAAATAATCTTTATTAATAGCTGTAAAATGAGGCTGAGTATTCACAATTATTAACTGAATCCAAGCTGAAAATTAATAACAGTTAATTTGATTTGAAAGTCTTATTTCACATGTTTATTGTCATATTTAATTATAGTCAACGGACAATAACATCACTAAACCTCCCACCTGTTCATTTTGGCAATTATTACAATCAGAAAAAAAACAATTATAATAGCCTTATTATTCTGTCAATAATTGTTGCTTTGATTTCTAACAAAAAAAAAAGAATTTAAATTGGCTTTCACTGCACAACATCAAGAAGGAGTTCTGAATTTAGAAAAATAAATTTAATTCTGAGCTTAATCATTTGTTTTTCGTCCCAACTATCAGAAATATTTAGTTTTGTAATGCAGAAAATATCTTATGATGAACAGAGGCATTGTAGAGTAGCAGTAAAGTCAGTGGGCAGTGAACAGAAACATCAAAGATTTGCAACAGGTACCAACTTCAAATGTAGACAGCACTAAAATTCCCACATCAATACTGCATCATTTTCTACATTTCACCAAAATCTGCTCTTTTACCACATACACACGAATATATATATATATATATATATATATATATATAAAATTTCTTGTTACTTACTTTTCTGTAAGTTCAAGTTTTAGAAAGGTTAAAAGAAAAAGCAAATTTAAATATTCATATTTAAACAGCTCTGTGCTATCAAGCACTTTCATGGATTTGAATCCATTTGCAACATCTGTAATTTAAGTACCTCTACACTCATGTATCATGCAATGTTTGAAGACCTAATTGTGAAGCTAATTATAAGGGGGTTATATCAAATGCAAGATATAAAATTAGCGTTATGTACTACGCCATTGACCAAATTATATATCCATCTACTGCAGTCAAATTAGCTTCAAAATTAGGTCTTCAAAGGTCGTATGATATGCGAGTATATATGGTAAATAAAATTTGATACATTAGTTCAATAAATCCTACCTATGATATGTATTTCCGTTAATAAATAGCCAGCACGTAGTGGTAATATTACTCATTTCCTTATTCCTTACAACAATAAACTATAGAAGAACTCAAAACTGATCACTGCATTTAAGTATTGCATTAATATTTAAGCTTACTTTTTAAAAAGTTCAACGATAATTCTTATGCTGCCACTTAATTTAAAGACAATTTGATGTATGTAGGTCCTTACTTTCCATACAAACAATTATTTTATGGGTGACTTTTACTGGAATTCACAATTAATTTTGATTATTCCCAAATTTATTTCCAAGTTATAAAAATTGTTATCATTCAAAAATAATTGCAGTAATGAAAACTGAGGAATCCAAAATTTCAGGATTGCAGGTACGGATCCAGCTCAGAATGTTTTTAATTTGCTCACGGAGTCAGCTTGATTCCAAAAATAACATATGTTGGGCTACGGCCTCTAGGAGTAAAGTTGAAAAATCTGACACAGTGACATTCACATTTATTATATAGATGAATTAAATTTTTGTTTTGTTTTTTTAATTTTTTTAATTTTTAAAAATTCATTTTAATCCTTTGGTATTACTTTTCTTAGAGGTAAGGAAACATTTGCCATTCATTGACTGAGCCGCCAGTACTGCTGTCTGTTGAAATTTATAAAGCTTTTCCATTAATGATTAGTAAATTTAGTTTTTACTTAATATCATCTAAAAGGGTGAAATTAATACAGAATTTTAAGATTTAAAACTTAAATTATTCTAATTAAAAACAACTCGTGTAAAAATTCATTATTCATCAAAAAAATTTTTTTTCCTTTTAATAATAGTGTCCTTAATCTATCTTATTTATAAAAGCAATTAAAAGTTTTCTAATTAAATAATGTCATAGTTTTATTGTATTTTTTATTTAAGATTCAGAACAGATTTTTGGTAAATAGTGTTTCTGTTTAATAAAAACAAATTGATGATTTAAATTCTCCAAGGAGTCCTGCTTTTAACTAATATAGAAAGAAGGTGGAATTTGAATTTCTCAAAATTTCATAAAATTAAGTGGGGTAACAGATGTATATTTATAAAAAAAATTTTTTACCAAGATTTTCAAAAATATAAAATAAAATAAAAAAAATAATTCCATTCCATTTGTGAATAAGTCCTGAAAATTTCATTAAAGTCCAACAATTATTTAATTTTTGCAAGAATTCCAAAACAATGTTTTTTTTATCACAAAAAAGTTGCTAAATTTCCTATACTAATCTTTGGCCGACCTGCTGTCACAAAAAAAAAGATTTTTTAACCAAAATTTTCAAATTTCTATGAAGGATTAAAAGATTTAATAAAAGAATCAAAAAATCCTTTGGTCTTTCCTCTTAATAATAAACATTTTGGTGACAAAATTTTTTTTTATTTTTTTTTAATCAAGTTTGGGACATTTTTCATCATAGTATGCTCTGTTTTAGTGAATTTTTGCAAAGTACCAACTGAAAACTCACCTAAAGTATGGTGGAAGGAAGGATTCTTTTAATCTTTTACATATAAAAATCTTTGAAATTATGATTTGAATTAGCAAAATTGCCATAAAATCGATGATATCCACCATTTTTGAGAAATTTGTAAACAAAAGTTAAATTCTCTTTGTAAAAAATCAATTATACCTTTTTCAAAAGTTATTTAAAGATAATTTAAAGTTTACTTAAAACATTTCTTAATTGTTAGCAAAAAAAATTTAGCTGAAAATAAGAGAAGCATGTCTCAGTTAGACATGCTTCTCTTATTTTCAGCTAAATTTTTTTTTAGGAGGTGTGAATTGATGTTTACATCAATGTATTGACAGCTTATTGGATGGAAGGACAGAAGTGACGATATTTTCAAATTTTAAGTGAACCAACTTATTTAACTATACAGTCATTTTTAAAAATTAAATACTTTCAAAAGTCTAATATTTTATTGATTTTTGGTACTTTTTTTTAATGAAGATATGTCCAAAGACTGCACTGTTTCCGTCCCTAGAATTGAAACTAAAAAAGAAAATAAGTAATTGCAGTATGTCTCTCACTGAAAAACAATAATTATATTAAAAAAAAAAAAAATTATTTAGTGAAATAGGGTGTAAAAAAAGAAAATTAAAAATTTTGAAAATGCGATAATGATGGTCAAACAAAGTGTCAGTCAGAGAATTCAACAATCTATGGCTTGACTGCAAATGACAAGTTTCCGTCAAAATGTTCAAGTCTTTTTTTTTTTAAAAAGAAAAGAAAAAAGATCCTTTTTGGGGGTATGTCGATATGCTTGGCTTCACCGTATATTGAAGGAAATTTAAGTTAGCCTGATAAAAACTATCCATTTATTGCCTCATAAAAAAAAAAAGAAGCTTGTCTAGTACCATTCTTCACCATCCAGAAACTGGAATCTTTATAAAAAGATAAATTTAAAATGTTAAATAACAACCCAAACTGCTTTATTTGATGATACAAAAAATATTCTCCAAATACCATAAGCAAAGTATACACTAAAATAAACTAAAAATGAGAAGGAAAAAAATCACTGGAGAAATGGGGAGGTCATATATCATCAAATATTATAATTTTCACAAATATCCTCTTTTCAAAATAGTCTTTGGAATCTTAAAGGCATTTTGAGATTCTAAATTTTTAAAAATGCTGACTTTTTTCTTTTCTTTTTTTTTGTGGAGGGTGGATGATAATGACTGTCATGATACTGAACCAAACATTAAATGTAGCAAATAATTTTGAAAACATTAGATGCATTAAATTTTGAAAACATTAGATGCATTAAATCTTAGGAAAAAATTTCTTGAAAATCCACTGATATGTGCTGCCAACTTTTTTTGAATTAAGCCAAAAGTTGCCTTCGAGAATTTAAAAAAAATAAAATATAAAGAAAAAATAAGATTTTTTTTAAGAGTCCAATGATTATACAATCCAAGCCAGGAAGACACTTGTAGTCATTGTAATTGTCATCAAAGCCGCCAAGAAAATCTATAAAAACAAAGACTGTGCCATTCTTGTAGAACAAAGGAAAGTAAAAGTTGGATAAATATCAGGATCTTGTCACAGAACATTCTTTTTTTTTCTCTTTTGGTTTTAAATTAATGGAATATAAAAGCATCAAGAGTATTCATAATTATTCATGTCTATGAAACGTTTTTCCAAAGTACTTTGCAAACCGACTGGAAGAGTTTCAAGTCTAAGAAAGAATTAAAACTAGTCAGACACCACCATCATTATTATTAAAATCAGTAATACCAAAAATACAAATATTTGTAGAGACTTGACAAGAGCCATTGGATACGCTTTTGAAAATCCACTGATAATATATAAGGTTTGGCCAGAAAGCATCCAACCATTTAATATTAAGAAAGAAAAAGATGATTAGCTCCCTTTCAACAGTAATTTCAGTTTTGGTAAAAGGCTCAAGTTGACAGTAGTTAATGTTTAAAAATGAAGAAAACTTGCGATAAAAAACTGTACTAAAAATGCACGAACACTGACAAGTCAGGAAAAATGAGCAGAGAATTATTCAGGATGCATGCAAGTTGCAGAATAGAGAAACTTAGTCAAAGGCACTTCACTAATCTCAGTCTATTCACTCGTGTACAATAAGGCCCTTCTAATTGGTTGCTAAATTACATCAAGGTTGCACAACCAGTTCTCCAGATATTCAAAATAGCCGGATACTTTGTGAAAAAGACGATGCATATATCCAATAAAATGATATGAGAACTCACCAATAAAGTCCCTGTGCCAAACTGTAAATTAAAATAATAAAATAAAGCTTTAAATAATTTCTAACCTGATCGTTCAATATGCCCAGTGGCAGACTGGCCCACCAGGATACTGGGAAATTTCTTGGTGGGCCCCAAAGTGATGGTCCATTACTTTAGAAATAATAATAATAATAATAATAATAAAAAAAAAATAAAAAACCCACAACCCAAAAGAAAGATATTGCATAAATGTTGGGAAGGATTTAAATGAGGCTTTTTTGATGTTATACTTTCTTTTGGTAGATAATAGATATTCTCAGTTCCTTGTTTTGGGATAAAGTGGGTCCTTTACACAAGTTTTCCCTGTGAAATTTTCAATTCGGTCTGCCACTGAATATACCCAATATTTTTTCACATTATTTTGGCTGCAAAAACAAAAATTTTGAATTTGTTTTAAACAAATCACTCATTTCTTGCCTTCAGTGAATCCCATTTTTATAATTTAGTTAGCTTCATACTTTCATAAAAAGGGTATAAAAAAAAAAAAAAAAAAAAAAAAAAAAAAAAAAAAATCAAGCTCATGTCTAAGAGACACAACTTGTTGATAAAAAAAAAAAGAAATTAAATTCTTTGAACATTTCATTAGAGTTAAAATAAACAAATTTATGGCAAATGATATTAATTGTATGAAAATGTTAATCAAATCAAATATGACCAATTCCAATGATCGGCTTTTGATTTTAGTCCAATACCTGAGTGTGCTGAATTGTTCTCACCCAAACCACTTACCAAAATCAATATTTCAATGACCAAACAATCAAACACTGCTTTGGGGAAATGGGTCAGGTAGAGAATTTTTCAGCTCTCATTTGCTTACATTAAAATTTTATTATTTTATTAAAGCATTTCCAGCTACAAAGGCAAAATAGACAAATAGATCAATATTTTTAAAAAACATTTTGGAAGAGATAAACAAAGTCAACATAGAAACAGTCATTATTAGCAATTCAAAGCATGAATAACAGAGATAGTATTCAGATGATAATTAGATTTCAATGTAGGTAGTTTACTTTTAGGCCTACCTGTAGAGTTTATTTTGACTGGGAGCATGAAAGTGAATAAGCTAAGCACAACAGCTTTTAGTCTTGGTAGATCAATAAGCATGGTTGCCAATCTTATAACACAAAAAAAAACAATAAAGAAAGTGCCTCAAAAGGAAACTACAAAAGAAAAAAAAATGTATTTTATATATATATATATATATATATATATATATATATATTGCTGATACCCCTTGACAAGTGGACAGAGTAACTCTCAGAGGGTCCATTTACTAAACTCTGGTGTCAGAATCAGCTAAGTAACAAACCTTTTAGTGGTATTAATATTATCTATATGATAAATGCGGAAATGTCTGTGTGTCACACGTTTTCAATTAAAGGGACACAACTCTCTAACTTTTAAATATCTTCTTCAAATGAGACTTGCTCATCCAAGATTGGAACTGAATCCTCAGATTGCAAATTTAGCGCTCTGTCAAATTGAAGACAAAATGATGAACTTTGTTCAAAGAAATCTCAACAATTTTGGTCTGTCAAATCCAAACAGAAAAACTAGACAAATCAACAGAGAAATTTTATGAGAATCAAGATACAACATGGAAGAACTGTGGCAATGTATTCAAAATAATGAACTCCTGTTGAACCATGACCAACAGCAAGTGTATCAATGTCCTTGATAACATCAGCAACAACAATGGAGGGATTTTCTTCTTGGATACACCTGGAGGTGCTGGTAACTTTTTTAACAAACCTTTTATCTGCAGTGGGACTCAAAATCAAAGTAGCACCAGCAGTAGCATCATCTGGAATTGCTGCTACTCTCTTGCCTGGAAGGTATACAAGCACATAGAATCTTCAAACTTCTATTGGATTTGAACTACAAGAAACCACTATTTGCAACATCAACAGAAGAATCAACTCAACTAAGCTACTGGAGGAGGCAAGCTTCATCATCTTGGATGAATGTACTATGGCACATGAAATCAATGCTTGCCTAAAAAATTATTTCATCTAGAGCCATGTTCAAAGACTCAGCCTGAAAATGAACATGAGAGTTAGAATCACAGGTGACCTTAAAGCAGGAAGATTTGCTGCTTTGCTGTTGCAGCTTGGTAATATAACCATCAAAATGGACCAAAATGCCAGTTATACTATTGAGAATTCTGGATCCTCTAAAGCTTTGTAATGGAACAAGATTAATTGTCAAGAAGATGCTTCCTCATCTCTTGGAAGCAGAGATTCTTACTGGTCCAGGAAAGAGTTTTAATTCCAAGAATCCCCTTAATTCCTACAGATCTTCCTTTTGAGTTCAAAAAACTTCAGTTTCCAGTGAGAATGAGCTATTCAATGTCAATCAATAAGTCCCAAGGACAATCATTGAAAGTAACAGGACTTCATCTGATGGAACCCTGCTTTTCTCGTGTCCAGTTCTATGTTGGTTGTTCATGGGTTAGGAATGGAAACAAGTTATTTGTACTGACCCCAATTGGGAAAACCAAAGCTGTTGTTTATCATGCAGCTTTGCAATAAGTTGCAAATAGATTATATCATTGTTTTGATGAAATTGTTTGAAAAATATTGTTCAATTTTAATAAAATTTAATATGTACTCAATGCATGAAGTGTCATTGTTGGACCAAAGGCCAAAATCAAGAGCCCTCCACAGGAGCTAGCTTAAATGTCGCCCTATCAAACAGCTTTCAAGCTAGTGTGTGTGTGTGTAATCTTGTTAATAAGCATGTATACCCCTTATATAAAAAGTGATGACCAAGTTATTTGTATGTTATCTTTTTTATTTAGTTGATATGCCACTAAACAAAATCAAACAACCAACATGACCTTTCATGACATTAATCCATATAATATCCTACCATTTCTTTGATCAAACTGTATTCCAAAATATAACTTAAAAAACAGACAATATAAAACACTTGACTGACTTCAGTAATTATGCCCACACAAAACAAAGCTGAGTATCATCTACCATGTATTTAATTGTGAAAGCAGAACAACATTTCTATCACTTCAAAGCTCTCAAGAAAATTAAATTTCGGCATTAAATGACTCCTAAGGAGTTGATATGTTGTTAAATAAATCAACTAATGAGAATCACTAACCTTTTGGTCGATAAAGATTTTTATTAACATCTTATTCCTTTTTCTATTTTTGGTCTTATGATACAAACTCTAAATAACTATATGTGAGAATATAAGGTGAAGAGTCTTAAATACTAATAAGAATAACTACCATAAAAGAAGTAAAATGAAAACATGCAAGTAAGGGAGATATTATCTGTGACTACAGGGAATAAGAATGAGTATAAAAATAATAATAATAATGACTACAAAAATAGTAGTAGTAGTATTAATGAGAAAGAGAAAAGCTGAAAGAGAAAATTCCTTAAGTATACAATAAATAAATAAATATCTATATGGATGCATATACAAGGTCAGAAAATAATAACGAAAATAGTCACACAGAGGAATATATAAGCATGTAAATAAACATAATCAAGTCTTGTACAGTTATTTAAAAAAGAAAAATATGAAATAGGAGGGGCAGCTGTTTCAATTGTGATTTTTGTAAAAAGTATAATCATTGAAAATTCCTAGGTCTTTATTTAATCATAAATTAAATACGACAATGAAATTTCTTTCAGCTTTTCTATGCTTGATCTTAAAACTAAAGGAAGAAGCTCAAAGAATGCATGAAACATTTGTCTATAGAGTAATTAGAGTTTTTCTCTAATTGTCTTTTTGCAATTATTGAATAAGATGAAATTCAGAACCAGTTTCACCAAAATAATTGCCACAGTCACAGACATTGCAAATCAGATAGATTTTATTTTTGAGCAGTCACATGTTGATGGTGGTGTACTTTAACTTCTGTACCTGGAGTAATGCAAGTTATATCAACTAATAAGAATTTGCTTAGAGATTTGACCTTGGGATTTATTACAACTGTCTTGGAGAGCATTTGGTCGGTTCAGTTTGGAAGATGTTATTATTGATAGTAAATTGGTTGTTTTTTTGTGCTAAGTGAATGTTTGCTGAATGTCTTATTAATTAGTGGAACTAGTTTAAGATTTAAGGAATCTTTTCTGAGGGAATAAAACAATTTATATTATGATTAAATTCAAATACCATCAGTATTCATGAGCTATGTCTGATGCTTTTGGTAGACTAAAAGATTCTTTTGAGAGCATGAGGAACCTTTTTTTTTCTTTTTTTTTTTTTCCTTTTTTTGATTATTTTTAGGGGTATAGTTTTCTACTACAAAAGTGATTAATAAGTGAGCTTATACATATATTGTACTCCTTTGTACTCCTGAACAAATTCTCTTGCTGCTCTGGTTGCTTATAGATTATGGATTTCATTTGATTGGTTGAGAAGTAGCTATCAAAATTTCAATAAAATTCTCTATGAGTTTAGTGAAAAGTCATATGGATATCTTAATGTTGGCGATGTGTAGATATGTGTAAAAAAAAAAAAAAAAAAGGAATACTTGAAGAATATTCTAGTATAAATTTAATGTTCTTGTGATAATTGTATGTATTGAAGTTATGTAGATTATCTTTGCTATGTGTTCATATATTAAAATATTGTCAATATATCTACAATTGTGGTTGTATTCCAAATGATATCCAAATGTTAATTCTTGTTTAAGAGTATACATAAAAATGCTCACGTAGCTGTTAGCCACTTTTCTCCTCATGGCTGTGACTTGAACTCAAAATTGTTATCAGACAAAATAAATCGAATTACATCACAGACTCTTCACTCACAAACACACCATGGAAATCCCTGGCACATAAAAATTTATACAATCAAGGACTCCCACCTTGCAAGGGATATTGGTGTGTGTGTATATATATATATATATATATATATATATATATATCTCTTATCCAAGAGACCTCTTTCAGCCTTCCATTAGCATGGACAATGCTAACCTCCAGGAGAGTTATTCATTGTGTCTTCTCGGGTTAACATTCTCAGCTGACATGAAACGGAAAGGCTATATGGAATCCATTGCTAGGTCAGCTGCTAAGAAAGTAGGTTCACTGTGTCATGTGAGACAATTTTTCTCTTCAGAATCTATCTTATAAATCTATAAGTCTACCCTTTGTCCATGCTTCAAATATTGCTGCCAGAAATGGTTGGGTGCTCCTGCTATATATTTAGAGATTCTTGATAAAATCCAAAAAGAATCAGCTATAGTATCGGTCGTGACTTGGCATTTTGGCTTCACTCACTTTTCCACTGCCATAAAGTTGCTTCCCTGTGCATATATAGTTAACAAGCCTCCTTTCGAACACAGGGAATGAAACCTCAAGCTAAATGGACTGCAGTCTCATCTTCTACCACTGAATTATAACCACTGGAACCCAAAAAATATGAGGAATGAAAATTCCATTTTTAGTGCATATTTATTTTAATATAATAAGCTCAACACTATCTAACAGCAGCTGTAGCTACATGTCAACATAAGATGTCCTCCAGGTCATCTGTAAAGGAAGATAAGCAGTTTAGTGAGTTGTCTTTAAAAACTGGAGAGAGAAAAAATTTAGGGGGGGGATGTGTGTGAAAAGGAGTCAATTCAAAAGAATATTCATCTATATAAATGGGTTGATGTTAACCTTTCACACTCTGCATTAATATCACTTCCATTTCCATTGCATTCATTTTCAAGGACTCTCAATTGCAGTATCCTTATTGTTAATTTCACTCAAAGTTGGTTTCTGTTGCCATAGTAGGATATGACAACACAACTATGAAATTCAAACACTAGTGTTATGGTATCAGAGTTACCTTCAGTGGCAGGATAGACTTTTTGTACAGCAAATGAAATCACATAGATAGTGATAAAAGTAGTCTGTGTTCAAGTCCAGTGTTGCAAATGCTGATTTTTAAGGTAAGCATCTGACTTTGAAGATTATGCAATACCAATTAGTCAACCCTTTTGCCTAGTGCCACATACCTGTGCCTTTGTAGAGATCTTTTTTATGAAAATTAATGCAGCAAACAAATCTATCCAAAAAAAAAAAAAAAGAAGCCTGTTTTCGAATGCATAAAAAATGTCCACAGGGATTTTATTGTTTAACACGGTCTTGAAATGTGCTAACTTAATGCCTACTCATTGAGGGAGAACAAATTAAGGCTTATAGAAGAATTCACTTTTATTAAAACAATTAGATTCTGAATATAACCAAGAGTAGAAATATTAAAAACAATTCTGTAAACTTAATTTAAAAAAAAAAAAAAAAAAAAAATGAAAATCTTTGTAAAATGAAAAAAAAAAGAAAAAAAAATTTTTGTTTTTGTAAGATATCATGAGCCTTGAATCTCGTTTCATAAATGCAAACTATCATTGGTTATAAACAGAAAGGAATCAGACACCACCTTTGAGGAACATCCTAGCATCCTGATATATAACCTAATGGAAATATTGACATTCTGTGTAACAACTAGAGCCTGACATATACCAGCAGGAGGTCAGCTTGGCTATAATTTCCCCCATTATCACCAATGATGGTGAAACATACATGGAATACTTTGAGCAAATGGCTTTAGACAAAAATATAGCTGATATATGCAGATGACACTTTCATAATCTCTGGTCTCATCAGGAAGATGTGCAAATACTGCTGTACCATGTGTGAATTCAGTAAAACTTTTTGATCCAGTCCCCAGAGAAAAAGAAACCCAAAGATTAACTGACCATACCTTATAAATATGCACAGAGTGTGAATTTATGACATCCATATATCATAAGCTCTTTTATGACTTCCATACATCATAAGCTCTTTTATGACATCCATATATAAGCTAAACTTCACTGGACAATACATTAACTTCAATTCGTACCAAAAAAAGGACAGGACAATTTAAACATGAACAGTATTTAATAAAAGGTTCAGCTCAAATTCCCTGAAGATAACCAAGATTGATAGACACCTGAAGAAGGTCAAAGGGCACAATGGTAAAGACAACAAAGATGAAGATCTTAGCCTGCCTGTAAATACTGATGACTCCTTAACCTGGAAATTTAGACAAAAAAAAAAAAAAAAAAGTGTCAATGTTTTTTGTAGTTTTAAATTTTTTCATTTAGAGTAGAATTTTGTATATATGTGTTGTGAATTTATTACCACCTAAAAAAAAAAAAAGGTAAAAAAATAGAAACCTTTTAAATAAATTTAGGAACCATTGCAGCAAACAATTTTTTTTAAACATAATTGTATCAGATATTCAAATTCTTGAGTTTTCATAATTAAATTTGTTTACTTATCTTGCAGCCTACCATCTTTTATATACTGAACAAAAAAGAGTTTACATCAGAATTTCCTTTTTGGCTTTCTAGTAATATATTTATGGAGACTAATTTTTATGTGATTTAAATGGATTTTATTCAGGAGAACATTTAATACATCTAAAAAAAAAAAAAAAAAAAAAAAATATTTTCTCCACAAACTGAAATTAAATACAATCCAGTCTCTAGTCTAAATAAATTATGCATACATTTTGTGCATTCCCCTGTGTGTCTGTCATTACTCTTCTATTTAAACTACAACCACCCAGGCATTAAACATCAAATAATGGGGAGTGAAGCTAGTCATATATCAGTCATATTGACTTTATTAAGCATGAAAGAATAAAAAAATATATCTCAGTAGACATTTGTGGGACATCTCACATTAATTTATATAAATTCATTGCATAAAATGATTCTTCAAAAACAGATTTTTATGAAGCATTTAGGCTGCATACTTTATAAAGCATTTTATATGAAATAAGATACATTCGTAAGGAAAATAATTTGGAAATAAAATTTACTCTTTTTTAAGAAAAATACAATGTCATTAAAGCTTAAAGTAAATCTGCAAAATAAAATCTGTGTTCTTTTCATAATTTTAATTTCAAAGACTAAAGAACAATTAAGTTAGAATTTCTGTCATGAAACTCCCCACCCCCAAATGATGGTTTTATTTATACATGAACTATAACACGTTCTGCCTCAGATTAGACCATCAGTGTGCATTACCTTGGATCAGAGTGACACTTCCTGGCCCCTTGCCAAAAATCAGTCTAGTATATGTGCACTGCTTAACTTTGCAAATTAATTTTATTTTACTGTTACTTGAACAGTAAAATAAAATTAATTTGCAAAGTTAAGCAGAGCACACATACTAGACTGATATATATATATATATATGACGATTGCATCTAGCACGAAACAGCCTGTTGCCTCTAAGTGTTGACTTCAATGTTCACTTTTATATTTACACATGCTCTATCTCTGATATTGAGGACTTTATTCCATAAATATAGCACACCTTAAGACTATATATATATATATATATATATATATATATATATATATATATATATAATAAACAATACCAATTGATAATTGGTAAGGATAATTCCAAGGAGGACATTAATCCAAAGAGAGCTCAATGTGAGTAACAGAGCAATATAATAAGTAAAGACAATCTCTAAAAGAATTGTCTTTTTTTATATATATATATATATATATATATATATATATATATATATATATACACACACACACACACACACACACACACAGGTAAAATTAGAATAATGAGGTAGTGTTGAAATATAATTGCCATTGTGTAGCAATTTTTAACATGTTTTTGTTTTAATATCCTAAAATTGTGTGTGTGCATTTTCAGAGCAGAACTTATGGACAAAGAAACAGAGAAAAACAAAATATGGCGCTTCTCATAATTATATATGAGAAATGAAACGGGGATTAAATTGGAAATAAATGATTTTATTTTAACAGTTACTCCATTACATCTAATGGAGATGTAGATAAAATTATAAAATACTAGAAAGATAGTTGAAAACTTTCATGATTTTCATATTTTAATTTTCTGATGAATCTTAATTCTTAAGTTCATGATTGACTAAGCTCATTGCAAGTTCTACAATAAAATATCTGTAGAATTTTCCCCTATTGTATCGTTAAATATTTGAACTTTAACAAAATATTGCAATAACAATCATAAATATGAATGCTGGTCATTATTTTAAGAAGTAAGGGGGTACAAATGGAAAGATCTGAAAGTGACAACTTTTTCAATTTCACTGAAACAAATGTTAAACATTTCGATCTTCCCTACTTTCTTTCTTTCATCCATTTTCTCACTGAAACCAAGTAGCATTTCTGATGGGTTTTATTTTTCCAAGCAAACAAAAGAAAATAGTCCATTATTTATGAGTTATTAGCAGGAGACATTAAACAGTATCTTTTCTTTCTCTCATTTTCTCACCGAAACTAAAGTTACTACATAGTGTCTTTACCCCCCCCCCCTTTCCACATGATCAAAAGAGAATAGTCCATTATTTATGAGATGTTAGCAGAGGTCAAAATTGGTCATGCGAACTAACAAAGGCAGGCACAAGCACAATTATAATAGGATTTTTTTCTTTATAGAGATGAAAATGATGTGCCTTCAGCTTTTGAAACATAAATAACATAGGACTAAAAATGTTATAACAAAAATTTAAAAAAAAAAGAGCAGCAAATTACTCCCTTGCTGACTTGGGAACAAAAAGAAAACAAAAATATAATAATGTCATATGCATGAAGGGTTTTCTAAAAGACCACTTGGGTAAAATTCAATAAATAAACTATTTTTAAATTCTGCCCACACTTAATCTAACCAACCAAGAGAGAATAAAACTGTCACAACTGACTAATTCTATGTCCTCTAATATCAACCAACCGGATATAGGAATTAACATTATAAATATTATGGCGCCAACAATTCAATCAAATCATTAATCAATCCTTTATCTATAAAACATAACCTGAGTTCAGCATGAATTATCTCCCTTTAAAATATCATTTGGCTAATTTATTGGAAATAGAAAGCAATTGACAATAGTGAAATTATAAGCAGATATTATTAAAATGCTACCAATATTTTTTTTTTTTTATTTAACAAAGTCTAAATGAATGCTATTTTAATTATAACAACAGTAGATGACAAATATAAGTTTCACTTTTATTTTTAAACAAACTTCATTGTGCAGCAGCAATGGACTTAAAGAGAACAACTTTAAATCCAAAACCAGTGAAGAGGCAGACAGGAATCAATCCAACAATGCACAGTTTACAAAGAAAAGAAAAAATAAGCTGTAGAGAATTCTGATCATCTACAACCCAAAGGGGCAAAGCACTTAGAACAGCAAAAATTAAACAAAAATTAAATAATTTTAAATTACTGAACAGATATTCTTAATGATATGACCATAATTTACAACTTAGGAGTTGTGAAGAGATTTTGCCTGTAAATAAGTTTGAGATGAAAATCCGTCATCTGTTGAACATACCAGAAAGTGAAATGAACATATAACGAGTAATTAGGCAACTTCAAGAAATTCACTTTGTATGCATGAACAATTATTTTGAAAATTTAATTAAAGCATCATCATCATCATCTTATGACAATAATGCAAAAACAATAAGATCTCTGCCTTAGCTTTATTACAAGTATAAACAATAACAATAAACAACAAATTGTGAGTATCACTTCAAAAGTAAGGCAACTTCATTTATTATTTTAACCCATGATATTAGAGGGGGAACAGTGTGGGGGGGGGGACAACAGGTAAAATTTAACCTTTCACTTCATTACAGATAGCAGTCTGGCACAATGTTGTCTTGCATGAATTGAGTTTTTTTTTTTTTTTTTTACAGATTATCAACCTTTTACAGGTTATTTGAAGCCATAAATTATTTTTAGATTATAAGAATTCGGGGGAGATAAATGATTTCACTGACACAAGTCCTAATAATTAACCCATAGCTGGCAGGAGGTGGATTCATGCCTTTCCCATGGGAATTTGTGTAAGTAAATATAACAAACCCAACTAGAATTGGAACACAACTCTCTCTGATTTCCAATTCTGGCCTGTTATCCATTTTACTGTCTGATGTACAAAGCTAAAGTGTATCACTGAATTCCTCCATGCCCCCAAAATTGCATCTGCTGACATTCATCAATGCAAGCTGAATGTTTATGAAAACCAAATAGTGGCTGTGAACACAAGCAGTGCATAATGCATTTCAGAAGTGACAGCAACAATATATGAGTGAAGCCAAGTTCCATTCTGTTAGACTCACAAGGAGGAAAAAAACACTTTGAAAAGGCTCCCGGTAGTGACTATATAGAAAAATGGTATTTTGTAGCTGAAAACCTCTATTCAATAATGCTATTCCACTTCCTGTTATAGTTTGCAAGGAAATAAACAGGAGGCATTACTTTCAGAGAATTCCTCATTTAAATGGAACAAATTTTAAATTAGCAATTAACTCAAACCTTGCCAAAAAAATAGAAAGTAATTTGGCTCAGTGATGACATTTGACAAATTTTGATATGAAAATATTTTGTATATCTCGTATTAAAATATTAATATTATTTAATATATCTCGTATTAAAATATTAATATCATTTAATATATCTCGTATTAAAATATTAATATCATTTAATATATCTCGTATTAAAATATTAATATCATTTAATATATCTCGTATTAAAATATTAATATCATTTAATATATCTCGTATTAAAATATTAATATCATTTAATATATCTCGTATTAAAATATTAATATCATTTAATATATCTCGTATTAAAATATTAATATCATTTAATATATCTCGTATTAAAATATTAATATCATTTAATATATCTCGTATTAAAATATTAATATCATTTAATATATCTCGTATTAAAATATTAATATCATTTAATATATCTCGTATTAAAATATTAATATCATTTAATATATCTCGTATTAAAATATTAATATCATTTAATATATCTCGTATTAAAATATTAATATCATTTAATATATCTCGTATTAAAATATTAATATCATTTAATATATCTCGTATTAAAATATTAATATCATTTAATATATCTCGTATTAAAATATTAATATCATTTAATATATCTCGTATTAAAATATTAATATCATTTAATATATCTCGTATTAAAATATTAATATCATTTAATATATCTCGTATTAAAATATTAATATCATTTAATATATCTCGTATTAAAATATTAATATCATTTAATATATCTCGTATTAAAATATTAATATCATTTAATATATCTCGTATTAAAATATTAATATCATTTAATATATCTCGTATTAAAATATTAATATCATTTAATATATCTCGTATTAAAATATTAATATCATTTAATATATCTCGTATTAAAATATTAATATCATTTAATATATCTCGTATTAAAATATTAATATCATTTAATATATCTCGTATTAAAATATTAATATCATTTAATATATCTCGTATTAAAATATTAATATCATTTAATATATCTCGTATTAAAATATTAATATCATTTAATATATCTCGTATTAAAATATTAATATCATTTAATATATCTCGTATTAAAATATTAATATCATTTAATATATCTCGTATTAAAATATTAATATCATTTAATATATCTCGTATTAAAATATTAATATCATTTAATATATCTCGTATTAAAATATTAATATCATTTAATATATCTCGTATTAAAATATTAATATCATTTAATATATCTCGTATTAAAATATTAATATCATTTAATATATCTCGTATTAAAATATTAATATCATTTAATATATCTCGTATTAAAATATTAATATCATTTAATATATCTCGTATTAAAATATTAATATCATTTAATATATCTCGTATTAAAATATTAATATCATTTAATATATCTCGTATTAAAATATTAATATCATTTAATATATCTCGTATTAAAATATTAATATCATTTAATATATCTCGTATTAAAATATTAATATCATTTAATATATCTCGTATTAAAATATTAATATCATTTAATATATCTCGTATTAAAATATTAATATCATTTAATATATCTCGTATTAAAATATTAATATCATTTAATATATCTCGTATTAAAATATTAATATCATTTAATATATCTCGTATTAAAATATTAATATCATTTAATATATCTCGTATTAAAATATTAATATCATTTAATATATCTCGTATTAAAATATTAATATCATTTAATATATCTCGTATTAAAATATTAATATCATTTAATATATCTCGTATTAAAATATTAATATCATTTAATATATCTCGTATTAAAATATTAATATCATTTAATATATCTCGTATTAAAATATTAATATCATTTAATATATCTCGTATTAAAATATTAATATCATTTAATATATCTCGTATTAAAATATTAATATCATTTAATATATCTCGTATTAAAATATTAATATCATTTAATATATCTCGTATTAAAATATTAATATCATTTAATATATCTCGTATTAAAATATTAATATCATTTAATATATCTCGTATTAAAATATTAATATCATTTAATATATCTCGTATTAAAATATTAATATCATTTAATATATCTCGTATTAAAATATTAATATCATTTAATATATCTCGTATTAAAATATTAATATCATTTAATATATCTCGTATTAAAATATTAATATCATTTAATATATCTCGTATTAAAATATTAATATCATTTAATATATCTCGTATTAAAATATTAATATTATTTAATATATCTCGTATTAAAATATTAATATTATTTAATATATCTCGTATTAAAATATTAATATTATTTAATATATCTTATAATAAAATATTTCACTTTTCACACTACTATATGCGTCATTATATAAAAGACAAAAAAATATTTAAAAAAAAAATTTTTTTTTTTTTTTGGTTGGGGTGCTGATATAGTTTCAGCTCAATCAAAAAGATTTAAAAAGGAAAAAGTAATATTGGTTATTTTTATCAGATTGTTAGAAAGTAGGTCAGATCAAGATCATTTTAATATTCCACCTCACGTTTAAATGACATTGAGTATATTTTTTAATTAAAATTTCATCTAAAACAAAGAACTACTCCAGGTAGAATGTTACTAAATGAGGTGATTCTAAGAGCAGAGGAAGTGAGTGCAAATAATATTCAAACAGTGTGAGTTGAATTTTTTTTTTAACTGAAGCGTTTATATTCCAATAATTATTTTTTTTGCCTCTCATTTCCTCTATTTTTCTAGTTGATGTCATTTAATCAGGGTTGAATGCCAAGGATCAATCACATACAAGTAGACTAGAGTTATCTCCCTTTTGTGTTTCAATTTCGTCCAAGTCCACACCAAGCAGATTGAATCACTCCTACCTAATTTTCTTTACAAAAATATATTAGCGGTTTTATGGACACAAATAAATCGAAATTGGGATAGTTCTGATGAAGCAGAGAGACAGTCATTCACATTAACAAAAAAACATTACATGAAAAAAAGAACCTGATATTTGATAAATGATATCAGGAAACTAATTTGCATCATTAAATAGATTAAATCACTTTATAAGTGTTTCACTGTCCACTATTCAGGACACAGGCGGTCATAGCTCTTCACAACTTCCTTTTAATATGAAAGATTTACCACATCTTATTGTGAATGATAGTGGACGTTTTCTTTTGCTTTCTCCACTGTTTATGAATTCAAGGTGGTTGTTCTAGACTGGTTGCCACTAAAGGCAAGAAAGACTAATCTACCCTGCTATTTAACTTGGAGGTGAAGAGACAGATTAATGTTTTCTTCAACAACATTAATGAGGAATGAACACAATAGAATTTGAGCCCTGCTTGACAATTCCTCATTGCTCACCGAGGGTTATATCTCGTGCCAGAGAAAGCCAAAACTAAAGAAATCATTCCGAGTACACCCACCAAAAGGAAATTCAGAAAACAGTCTCAATATTACAAAAATCATGAGTTGTGTCCCTTGTTACATGAAAATTTAAAATTTTTCATCAAAGTTTCATTTTTATATTTTGTTTTACAAAGCAGCCACTAAATTAGATCCAAACCTTGAGTTAATCAGGATTAAGAGAACAATTTAAGTAAATCACAAAGTATAGAAATTTATTGTGTTGTAGAAAATTAAAAAGTTAACTAAAAACTAACAAATAAAAATTAATTAAAAAAGTATGATAAAAAATATCTGAATGATGTTCTGGTTTGAATGTCTGTTAGATTCTCTCTCATTCACTCATGCACACTTCAGAAATGGTACATTTTACCCTAAATACAAAATGTACATCAAACAAATTTTTTAATAAACTCGTGTATCATACAATTTTTGAAGACCTAATTTTGAAGCTAATTTTAAGTGGGTCGCATCATACACAAAATATAAAATTATGTATTGCTTGCCCTGACTACAGAGTTGACCAAACTATATATTTATTTACTATAGTCTAAACGTACATCTGTATTTAAAATAAACATCGCATTATATGAGTATATACAGTCCACAATCAAAGTGAAAGGTAAAAAAAAAAATGACCAATTTTTAGTTATTCTTCATTTTATTGTTACTACTTAATTTATTCAATGCTCCAAACATTAAAGTAGCAAGAAATTAGTCAATTTTGCTAAGTATTTCTTGCCCATTCTTTAGATGTGTGTTGTACAATGCAGGTTTTATAGTGAGATATATGGCATTTTCTTTAATAAAAATTTTTTTTAAAGAGGGGGGTGAGAGAAAATTTAAATTTTATATATATATATATATATATATATATATATATATATATTATTACAAAATAATGCAACAATGTTTCCAAAATATCAACTCCAAGAAAGCAATAATAAAAATTTTAACACAGCTTGTGTGAATGTGAAATGGGGAAAAAATATCCTCTGGTATTTTTGTTCACTTGTTAAACTGTCGCTGTATCTTTTCAGAGACTTGTTAGATTCATTTCAAGTGGCTAGCATGAATCAGAAAGAGACCTCCTCCTTTGAAAATAAAGGTGGTTTTGTATATATGAAGCATCTCAAGGAACTCTTGAAATGCTTCAAACAAATTAAAAAAAAGGTTGGTGGGGGGTGAATAGAAGTAGTTACAAAAACACCAGAGCAATAGAAAAAGGTAAAAAATAAATAAAAATAAAATAAAAATAAAAAAATACTTTTACAAGGAAACATATTCTCGACTCAAGTGCTGTCTATAAATACAAACAATCAATTTATTTGGTAAAAACAAACTATGGTAAGAAAAATGTTCCAAGCTGCAATATGTCTCATAAAAATTGCAAAGTCAGTAAAAGGTGGCAGAGAAATTTAGAATCCTACACACTTGAACAAGGAAAACATGATAGCACTAAAAATGCCAGTTGGCAGGCCTCTGCCAAGAAAAACAGTCTGAAATGTCTTTATAAAGAGGATTTATAGAAATAGAACCATTTTCATGTTACAGAGAAAAAGAGAGGAAAAAAAACAAGGATCATTAAAGTATTTTTTTTCTCTAATCACCATTACATACCAATGACTGTTTCAGAGAAGAGAGAGGCTAAAAAAAAAAAAGATTGTAGTCTCTCTCTCATTATATATATATATATATATATATAAAATAAAATAGCTTCCATTTCTGAAACATGGTTATCACTGTGTAGCGGTAAAACCCTATTTTAAATCTATTAATTTATAATATATATATTATATATATATATATTATATTATATATATATATATTATATTATAAACAACTTAAAAAAAAAGATTAGGATGGTGATTAACATTGCATGAAGAATTGCATCAAAGACAAACTGATCTTTTGTTGAAACATTCTTTGCAGCATCTTTATGCATGTTTGGGTTTGACTAAATTCTTACAAAATCAGTTTGGGAAATATAATTATCTTTTAGTGTGCTCTTTCTTTATAAATCTTCTTAACAGTTTCATGATCATTCTAAAAAGATCATCTGCAAGAAAAGGAAGCAATGATTTATTTATTGCTCTGATATTTTATCAAAAACAGTTCAATATTTTTTGAAACAGGCACGAAAATCTGCAGTTTAACTGGAAATAAAACATCATTCCCATCTGACATCACCACAAAGAAGGACATCATCTGGGAATATTTTTTTGTTTTTAAATTATGTTCATAAATTTGATGACATCTGGCCAAATATTTTTGCTCTTATTTTCTGATAATGCTGTGCATGGTCAACCATACTTTCAATAATTGGCACATAAAAATCTTAATGCAAAATGATTTGTATTAAGCTTTTCAATTTTTGATTAATAAATATAGTTTTCACTTACTAACAATATCACCTAATCAAATGATAGTAATGCAGAATTTTAAGATTTATATATTATAGCTTAAAAAAAAAAAATAAAATAAAAAATTCTTGTAAAAATTCATTATTCATTGAAATATTTTTCTTTCCTAAGACAAGTGTCCTTAATAAATTTTATTTATAAAAGCAATTAAAAGCTTTTCTAATTAAATAATATAGTTTTATTGCATTTTTTTATTTCATGATTCAGAGCAGCTTTTTGGGAAATGAGTGGTAGTTTGAAAAATAAAAATTAAAAAATTGATGCATTTTAACTCATAAAAAAAAATTAACATATGTAGAAGAAAAAATATTTTTACCAAGATTTTCTAAAAAAAAATTTCATTCATTTGTGAGCAAGTCTTGAAAGTTTCATTATAATCCAACAATTATTTGATTTCTGCAGTAATTTCCAAATCAATGTTTTTCACCTGAAAAAAATGCACTAAAACACTAATGGTAAATATTACATCTTATAATTTTTAAGTATTCAGTAATCTTTAAAATTTAGGAAAATGTTCTCCATAATCTAATGTTTTATTGAATTTTAGAGATTAAATTTTGATTTCAAATTTCCTATAGCTATCACTCTTATTTTCTAATGTTATGCATGAACATCTGCATCCACAAAATGGGTACATTTATACACATACAAAAAATAATTCAAAATTCTTTTTAAAGTATTGGTGTTTGATGATTTGTACTAAGCTTCAATTTATAGTTTCCACTTAATAATATCATCTACAAGGGTGAAATTAATACAGAATTTTAAAAGATTTAAAACCTAAATTATTCTAATTAAATTTTTTTTTAAATTCAAAACAATAATGATAAAAATTCATTATTCATAAAAAATTCCTTTTTTTTTTTTTTTTCTCAATACAATAGTGTCCTTATTGATCTTATTTATAAAAGTAATTAAAAAAATTTCTAATTAAATAAAGTCTAAGTTTAATTGCAGAGCACATTTTCAGCAAATGGGGTTTCTGTTTTACAAAAAAAAAGAAGAAAAAAAAAGAAAAAGGAAATTGATGATTTAAGTTCTCCAAGCCTGCTTCTAACTAATATAAACATGAAAGGGTGACATTTCATTTCTCAAAATTTCATCAAATTAAGTAAGGGTGAGCAGGTAAATGATGTGAGACACACTTGTAGATTTAATAAAACCAAAATAGAGTAACAAAAAATGTGCTTTTATTTTCAAAATGTACATATAATGCCATTTTGTTTCCAGTTGCCAACATGATTTAGATGGGCAAAAATTGCACTTTTATTGTGGAAACGTTTATCAAGAACAACGAATTGGTAACTGCAACACAAAGATATTTGGCCTGCCCAATCATCTGACTTGAACCTATATAATTTTTTCCGGGGAGTTACCTGAAATTAAAGGTATACACTCACTGCCCTGAATCTATTGAACAATTAAAAGATGCCATTTGTCAATAAACTGCTGCCATTCCACATGAAATGACCAGTCGAGTTATGGACAACTTTCATGAACATCTTCAATAGACAGTCGATTGATTTAAATGGCATTATATTCATTTAAAAAATAAAAACAAATTTTTCGTTCTTTACTCTATTTCGCTTTTTATTATAATTATACCTACAAGTGTGTCAGATTATTTTACCGCACAATGAATTTAATAACCTTTTCTTCAAAACCCCCACCACCACCACCACCGCACACACACACTGTTTACCTTTTAGAATTATCCTTTAAAGAGGTTTTTTTTTTTTTTGTCCTGGAAGACAACTCTTGAGGGATGGAGAATGAACTGACAAAATCATTGGATTAACAACAGAAAGTAGATAAAGACTAGTAATTCATTTTTAGATTATCAATAAAAAACTTGTTGAAATTAAATTTTTAAAATTTCAAAATTTTTAAGAAATGTCTTAAATGATTTTAAGTTCTTAATTTTAAATTATTTAAGAATGCCTTTATCGACAATTTTGCATGCGTAGACGAGATAATAATAGTAATAAAATAAAAAATATTATAGTCTGTAAAGTAAATAGCAGAATTGTCAGCAACATTAAATGCGAAAGCACTGCAAAGAGTTATCTCCCATGTATCAATCATTAAGTTAATTTTGCTTCCATTTTTGATTCTTAAACAAGAAGCCATACACAATGGCTAGAAAAAAAAAAATCAAATACACAAGGTATACCAATTTTCAAGTTACATCATCTAATTTAAAATAAATAAGCTTAAAGAATAATTTCACTAAAAATGCAATGGCAGAAGATGATAAAAATAAACTTGATAGAATTACATTACCAACACAAATCTCTGGAGGCTTACCTGAAAAAACAAGAAAAAAATAAAGCATTAAAATATTTCAATTTTAAGAAGGAAAAGCAATTTTGTGAACAATCAATATCAGTTTAACTTTTATAGAAACATTCCCTTGTGTTAACTCTTCTGGCTGTCCTATAAGAGTTGCTACACTTGCATACATATTTCATAACACTAAATTTAACTTATGAGACAAAAAGGAAGTAATTAGAACTAAAATATAATTTCTTCATTTTGACTATTAAACAAGAGGGAATTTGTTTTGCTTTCAACAGCAAAGAAAAACAGAAAATTATTTAATTTTTTTGATAGATGAAGTATTGTCAATCATTACTATTTAATTTTTTTTTAATCGATGAAGTATTGTCAATCATTACTATTAATTTTGATCGGTATTTACTTCCATCTAAAATTATAAAAAGTGACTAAAAATAATTACAAAAGTAATCCTCAAAAATTAATAAATTTTGTTAATAAAGATGAGGACTTGTCAATGTATTGAGATTAATTTATTCAGCCTATTGTTGGGGCTTATGGTCATATCATATTGAAATAATGGTTCTTGTATAATCACTGAAGTTCAGTAACATCAACCCTGGTTAGTACCTAGATAGATGTAAGCTTGAATGTGTAGATGGTGCTAAAGATAATGAACACCTGAAAATAGCCAGATGGTACATGACTAAAGTTTTGTGCCTATAATAACTTTTATAATGAGAAAAATCATTTAAATAAATTAAAGTCAGATATCAGAATTTATGGGGAGGGGAGGTCTTATCAAATGAATAAAATCAACCTGTGTAGTGAGTTTTCTCATTAGACAATAGTTATACAGAAAACTTTTATTATGATGGCCCATAAAAACAAAGGCAGTTTTGACACTAGTAAGCTACACAGTAACTAAGATCACTGTTGTCATTACTCACAATTATCACACTAATTTCAAGTCTAAAAATAAAAATTTTAAATTGAGAAAATATATATGGCAGGTTGGTGAAATAATAGCATCTACACTCAAAAATAATTTTAAAAAAAAGTAGTTACTGTTTTTTT
The DNA here is from genome assembly GCA_964036315.1 of Acanthosepion esculentum. Taxonomy (NCBI): domain Eukaryota; kingdom Metazoa; phylum Mollusca; class Cephalopoda; order Sepiida; family Sepiidae; genus Acanthosepion; species Acanthosepion esculentum. The sequence goes on along the minus strand of OZ038480.1, from coordinate 1,976,491 downwards.
TTTGTTTTTAAAGAATCGAGTGGGATAAAAAAAGCAAAAAAGTTATGTCTCAGAATATTCGACTTTAACATTTAGAATTCTTTTAGTGAAAGTAACCATAATAGTTATATTGATGATATCAGAGTTAACAGAGATTTTAGATGGAGAAAAAGTGGGTTCTTTATGCCATTGACTATAGTAACTGCATTCTTTTAATTAAAAAAAATATTGACAGCTTAAAGCAACTAAAGTTATGTTGTCAAAAAAAAATAAAATAAAATAAAAATAGCACAAGTGATTTTTACAAATCTTATTTCTGGAACAAAAAGTAAAAATTATTTCAAAAACTTAAAAATACACTTGTGTATGTGCATTACCTACCAACAAGTAGATATAATATGTAACAAGTGAGTATAATAGTATATCAGCAAGGGTGAGTGATTGTCAAAAAAATAAAGGTTGCACTGATTAATTGGCCAATCACAGGTAATTTAATTGCCTTCTAAAATAAGGCCGTAAGGAATTGATGAACTACCAGAATATTACTTTAAACTCATTCCATATCTATGATAACAGATGACTCTTAGGCCAGGAGTGAAATATCTGTGATGTAATAACAAGAACAACTGACCAGGAAAAAAAAAAAGCCCATAACTAATCAAGCAAAAATTTTCTTTAATACAGCATATACTTGATATCTTTCTATGCATCCCATTTGTTTTAACAGTAACTCTTAGGGCTTATAAAGGAAACCAAATTAAAAAAAAAAAAAAAAAAAAGAAACATTTGTAAATAAGAAAGCAGGTGTCATAGTTAAATATTTACCAATAAATACAATTAAACATTGAGCATTTAAATTGAAGCTGGGGCAGTTCGTGGTGTGTGTGTGTGCACGTATGTTGCCTAACTTCATAATATAGAATGGAATCAGCAAAGCAAGTTCAAACACTGTCAAGGACAGTTTGAGTTCACTAAAGCCTTTGGGGAAAGACATGAATCCACTTATACCCTCATAAATAAATTGAAGGGCAGCTGGGGGGCCTTTGGGTTTTGTAAGGCAGCCCTTCTTGAACACCGAACAAAAAACCTTGACACTTAAAAAAAAAAAAAAAAAAAATTTTTTTTAAATCAGTTACCATGGCAACCTAAAATGAAAAACTTTTTATATACCATTGTTTCAAGTCTCAATTATCCATTTTAATAGAATGTCCATATTTAGAAGAAAACCAACTGTGTGTGTGTGTGTGTGTGTGTGTGTGTGTGTGTGTGTGTGTGTGTGTGTGTGTGTGTGTGTGTGTGTGTGTGCGTGTGCATGTCCACATTTAAAGAGCTTTTTTTTTTTTCTTTTTCTTTAAACATGTCTGTTTTGTAAACAAAAGCACTTTGCAAACTCACCATAAATGTTGTTGAAGTGGTTAGTTTCCCAGAAGCAAACTGAGAAATCTGTGTCATTTTAGAAACTAAAAAATGTCCAGGTTGACAACAACTTGGTGCACAACACTAAGATACTAATCATTAAGAGAGTAGAGTGAAGTTAATCCAGCCTCCTCTCTCCCGTTCTCAACTTGGGAGGAGATAACATTAGTCTTAGCTACAGCTGATAGATAGCAGTAACAAGTTCGCTCTGCAGAATTAAGACACAATGAACACAGGCTGATTGACACAACACTGGAATGGTGATTCTCTCAAGAGGAGTGAGTGGGGGTGGGGGTCTTGATGATGATGATGATGATATGAGGCCACCTTTTGTTGTTGTTACTGTTAACAAGATTCAGGAAAAAAGTCAAAAACTATTAAACCTATATAAACCACTCGAGGCCTATATGTGCTATATGATCACTTTTCTAATGAAAATTCACACTTTAAGGTGGGTGAGTGGGTGGTGGTGGTGGTCACACAAGCACATAAACAAAGCATACCCTATATATTTATTACAGGGTCATAATAATGACATGTGTATGTATAGTGATTTACTAAGCAGAGCTTAGATGTGGGACAAGACCAAAAGTATGAAACACCCAGTGAGGATCGAACTCACTACTCAGTTTTAATTGATTCAGAAAGACAAGCTTTTGCTAATCATTAAGACTAATGGGGTCAAAGAGCCCAACATGTGCATATATATTACCACTCCAAATCAAAAATTAGGTTTAAACATAAAATGTTGTTTAGCTGAATTTTAGAAAAAAATCCCAACAAATGATTTTTGCAACATTTTGCTATCATTTCTCCAGGACCAAAAAGGTATTTTCATATTTGTATTAGGATTGGTTTTAAAAATTAATTTTAAAGAAAATCATTCAAAAAATGTACTTTTTGCAACTTAATTAAAAAACAGAATAGAAATAAGAACACATTGTTAAGAGAAAAAAGTTAAAAAAAATTTATGTCCTCTTTTGATAAAAAAACAATTTGTGGGTGGCTACCTAGTTTCTTTCTTTCTTTTCATTAAAGCTCTGTGTGTGTGTGTGTGTGTGTGTGTGTGTGTGTGTGTGTGTGTGTGTGTGTGTGTGTGTGTGTGTGTGATGGACTCTCCTGTACAGATCTTAGAACAGCTGGAGTACCTGCCCATTTGATTATAGCGGTGAAGGCTTGTACATGCGAAGAAACCACATTTTTGGGGGGAAGAACTGCATATAGAGAATTTGTGCAGTGTGTCACAAGGTGTCCAAATGACCTTGCTCAGGTTTTAACTTCAACGTTGTCCTTCTAGACTGATTGCTAACTAAGAATCCAACATGCCCTACTGTTTATCCCATAGTTGGGGGTAGAAGAGAGGGATGCATACCTTTCTAATGGGTATTTCTGCACAAGTGAATGTAATGAACTAAACTGGAATTCAAACTGATATATATAAGTAAACATTGAAGTCAACACTCAGAGAAGCCTCTGAGTGTTGACTTCAATGTTCACTTTTATATTTACATACACTATCTCTGATATCCAGCACTTTATCCCATAAATATAGCATACCTTAAACTATGTTTCTTCATATACATACATATATATATATATATATATATATATATATATATATATATATATAAAAAGGTAAAAGACAATAGGAAAACTGTAATATTAGCCAATACATTTTATCCAATGTGGACTTTTTAAGGGCTAAAACGAAATAAATTTATTAAAACAAAGTAACTATTAACAACAAAACAAAATGTCCTTAGCAACTGGAAGAATTTAGAAAATGCTATTGTATTCATATTGTCAATTGAAATTTACCTAAATAGGAAACATACATAGAAAACACATTCAAAAACCTACAATACCCATATCATTTCATCCACAACGCATGAAGAAAGGCATACAAAATATACAAGCGAAACAAAAATAACATAATCCGCAATAATAAATTAGATGAAAACAAATGCATAATACTACTTACCAACTCCATCACGTCCACTATCTAGAACAACCTATCCCATCTAAATAATCTTAAAATAATCACAAACACTTCCAAAACCATTATGGATATATTCTGATCCTCAAACACTAATAGCAATAACATTTCTGAAGCAGGCATTTATAAAATAAATTGCCAAAACTGTTCCTCCCAATATATTGGAGAAACAAGTAGAAATTTTTAAAAAACGCATTTATGAGCACAAAAGAGACGTCACCAGAAAACAACTTAGCACTAATCATACATAGAAATAAATTCAGCCATAATTTTGATTTTAAAAATGCTACACTCATAAAAAAAGAAAATAACTCAGAAGAAAAATCTTTGAGAGTGCCGCCAGGGAATATTATCCAAATATTAATCAATGTCCAGGCTTTTTCCCTATTTCACCTTAACAGAATTACTACTCTCCCAAACAAACGTACAGAACAGTATCAAGAAATCAAAAGAAAATGGTTGAATCCATCAACACAATAAAAACCATATATATATATATATATATATATATATATATATATATATATATATATATCAAATATGAGGTGCAGTTCAATTTATATTACATGAATCATTCATACGAAAAGTAGATTAGTAAAGTTAATGATATAAATGGCGAAAAACATCTTCGCAAACAAATTTATTAAAGTTACATTAACCTACGAACCACTCGATGAATGTTATGATCCTTCATTTTAATATATTCAAGTTTTATAAGGTTATTTTTTATTCTCCTACTACTTTCCTCAGGCATGAAAATTATTTTGTTTTTTAGAAGGATCATAACATTCATCGAGTGGTTCGTAGGTTAATGTAACTTTAATAAATTTGTTTGCGAAGATGTTTTTCACCATTTATATCATTAACTTTACTAATCTACTTTTTGTATGACTGATTCATCTAATATATATATATATATATATATATATATATATATATATATAATTTATTATATATATTATTTATGTATTATATATGCGCAGTACTTATTGAAAAGCACTCAATATCAGTGATAGAGTTAACATATTTAGTTGGATTAATGTGATTTTGTGACCCTGGGTTTCACGCTTTTACGACCCTCAGACAACTTTGTTTGACAATCGCAAAAGCATGAAACCCAGGGTCACAAACTCACATCAATCCAGATATATATATATATATATATATATATATATATATATATATATATATATATATATAGTCAGTAGTTAAGCAACATCAGCAGAGTTAGGTTTTGAGTGTCAGGTCAAAGTTGTTATCAGTGAAAGGCAGATATGTTTCAACTAATTGGTAGTTTTGGTTACAGTATTAATTGCATATAAATACAGTGTCATAGGAAAGAAGTGTTATCCAGTTGCCTGTAGAGATCAATTAATCACAACCTTCTCAACATAACATTTGGCAACTAAATTAACAAAAGAAAACAGAACATTTCAAACTGATCTTATATAAAGGCTTTGCAACTATGCAGCCTGAGGCTTTGATGGAGGTAAATAGATTAGTCCTAAATTACTACTAACCTACAGTTATTGAGAGAATAATTAGCAAAGGACTTGCTAATGATATCCAATAATAAGCTAATTAACAACTTTATCTATAAGTAGGAATCACTTATTGACCAGAAAAAAAAAAAGAGAAAATATATGTGTGGAAATCAACGAGGAAGTTTTTAGAATTTTAAAATTCAAAAAAAGTATTAAACTAACAATAACACATTATTTGCTTTTATTCCCTGGAATAAGAGAAAAATACAGAACTGCCCATAGAGTTTCTTTCTTGGACACATCATTTAACAGCTCTAAGTTTTTTTTAACTTGTTCTTTTCATATAAATGATGACAAACATCAAGTTAATTCAGTAAATGAAAAGGCGTGCTGTAATTATTGCCTTAAAGGCAGAGTATAATGATTTAGAGATTAGCTCGCTTCCTGAATGTTGGCCAGGCATTTGTTATCAAAGATGGAAGCTGCTGATGGGGATTCTAGAGCAAGCAACCAAACATAAAATACTTTTGCTAAAGGTCTTAAAACCATCAGAACACATAAATTTGAATAAAAGGTGCAGGAAATTATTAATAAGAATCCTAGAAAGTCAATTAACACCATTGCTAAGGAGCAATTTCAAGGCACTCTACTGAAAGAATTGTGCACAAGGGCCTTTGATATGTAATGCGAAGAGGCAAATTCATGTCTGCAAAGACAAAAGATAATTGTCTGATATATGCAAAGTGCTGGTTGATCAAGTTGAAACTTCAAGAGCCTGGAATGCTTTGGGGCTCCTCTGATGCAAAAATCTTTGATCACAACCAAGTGGTCAACTGAAGGAATGACGGCTATTTCAGAGACCCAAAAAACATTCCAATGGTCATGCACACTAAGTTTTTGGCAACTGTAATGGTTCTGGGAGTTGTGAACAATAAGGGAGATGCCTCCTAACTTCTTCCCTCAAGGTAAATGCTGCTGTCTATAAAGTGTTGGATTGGGTTGTGAGGCCTTAAATAGAGAGCGTGAAAAAAGAAAGATTGTACACCTATCAACAAGACTCTGCACTATGTTATAAGTCCAAGACAACCCAAAAATGTATGAGTTACAATCTCCTCAATCACACCGACCTAAATATATGGTCTCCTAGCTCTCCAGAACTCAATTCATTGGACTATGTATATAGGATGTAGTTGAGAGGGAAGTCAGTCAACACTCTCAGAACAGTAGAAAATCTCTGAAGTCTAACATAAGTAGCACAATGTCCAAAATAGATTTGGGTATGTCAACAGTTCAGACCTCATACTGAAGCAGTCATTGATGCTAATGGCAGATTAATAATGTAGATTCATCAAGAAGTGTTTATTTACGCCAATTTTATTTCAAAACTTATTTCATGTCTTTTATTATATTTATGCAAATGTCCTCAGAGAACTGAGCAACCCTGTACTTTGCTAAAATTTTAAAACAATTACCAAAACCTTTAGTGTTCATTCTTTGGTTGGCTTAGGAGACTCAAACAAACAATTCTCAAAAAATACATTTGACAATTTCATAATTACTTTTTATTCTGAAATGAAGCATTTCAGAAACTAATAAAAAGATATTTGACAAAGAATGTCAGAAAGCCTTTAATTAAACATCAAAAAAAAATTTTAAAATAAAAAAACCCACTGAACTGTCGCATCCAGTAGAAATTTTAAAGTAACATGATCAGTTGCTTTCAAAAATATCTTCATGGTTTTGAAGTTGTCTAAAACCTAGTATAGTAACATCAATAGTTTCTTTATAATAGTAGGTTAGCAGTCATTTTGACTAACATTCTCCTCTAGTTAGATACTACCTAGATGGTTGCTAGGCTTTTACTTGGTATAGCAATAAGAGTAGCAGTGATGTGAGCAAATGTAATTAAAAAGTGATACCAAAAGTATGTAAAAATCATCTGACATGTAATATTTCCAGAGCAAAGATTGGAAAAAATATTAAGCAATGATAAAACTAATGGAATTGTTTGTGTAACAACAGCTTTTATGATTTTAGTCAGGCAGTTTTAGATTGGTTTTATTCACTCGTTCACACTTCTCTGCTAACCATTGAGTAAACTTTTTCTTACTATCTGGCAATGAGAGTTCAAGGAAACAGATTCCTACCTTTATGAAAGTGATGAGAAAAAAAAAAATTCATCTCTCCTCAAAATTTCTGAAACAACAATATTCAAGTCATTAAGCTAAAAGTGAATTTTTTTTTTTTTTTTTTTTTTTTTTTTTTTTTCCAGGTGGCATGTTGGATTAAGTCGACTTTTTCCAATATCTAATACCAAATGAGCATTTGCCTTTTTGGGTTCATTTGTTAATATGCAATCTTCACAAAGGTTAAGTCCAAACTTAGTTTGTTTTACTTAACCTTGATCACTCTGTATGTGACGTCATTTGCTGTACAAAAAGTTTATCCTTCCACTGACGGTGATTCTGATCTCTGAACGATAGTGTTTGAACTTCACAGTTGTGCTGTCATATCCTGCTATGGAAACAACTTTCAGTGAAATTAACAGTAAGGATACTGCCATTGAGAGCCCTTGAAAAAAAATGCAGTGGGAAGTAATATTAATAATGCTTAGTGCTAAAGGTTAACCAACACAAATCAAATTTACACATCTTAAATGAGTAATAATTAAATTAAAAAATTGGAAGATTAATTTGATAAGAAATAAAATATGCAGGCCAATAAATTGAATTAAACAAAGATTTTTTATGAAAAACAAGACAATAGGTGTATCGAAGCATGTAATGGTGATGCAAGACAAGCTTTTGTACAAGACTCATTTTTCAACATTTAATGAGCATTGCTGTCATATATATTAGAACTAAAAATACAACTTGCAATTTTAAAGTGAGAAACAGATCTTTATTACATAAATTATCCATCTGAGGTTTTTCAGTTTTGTTGCCACTGAATATAACTTTTAGAGAAGAAACTATACTCAACCATTATTGGTAGACAAACAACCCCATTAATAAATTGAAGGAGGCCAAATATTATAAATCATTGTAATTTAAGGAAGGTTAATGAAACTAAGACATAAAAATTTTATTAATAAAGTTATTTTTCACTCATATGAATGCATTCATTTTTAAAAGCATTATCAATAAATTCATCATGCAACATCAATTCTTGTAGACCTTCCTTTAAAAAGTGTATTTGCAGGGTTTGGTTTGTTTTATGGCATATCAACCTCAATGGGTTATTTAACGCTGACAAGATTTTTATTGCTGGTAATTTTTTTTTTTTTTTTTAACAAAAATATATTGCTGGAAATTTTCTTCAAAAATTCATTGCTGGTAATAAGTTTTTACAAAAATATATTGCTGGTATTAAAACCTATTTTTACACTTTCATAGTGTTTTGACTCCAGTTTGGTGGTTAACTATCTGTCAATAGCTGGGATCCTAACAGGTGCTACCACCTCGGGTCAGGGTGGACCTAGGAACACCAACAATTAAGATGTGGTTCCACACTCCTCAAGACCTCCTAATCAGAGGCCTTTTTTCTGTTGGATGTAGTTTATCATCTTATCTAGGACGCAGATGTAGTTTATCATCTTACCCAAAACAGAAAAGTATTTGGCTTCATACTTTAAAAAGTTGTTTTGTCATAAGTAGCAAATATCTGTCAACAGGTCCTTCACCAGCCGATTAAAGATAAGAGACTTGTGATATGTTCTCAATCATAAACATTGTCCCACTTTAATATTCTCCAACTTAAACCAGTTTAGGTTGTTGGTGGGGGTAGTGGAGGAGCATTCAGACAAAGTGTTATATATTGAAGTTATTAACATCCGAGTTTTGCTGTAATTACAGGTTCAGTTAAACAATACAGCAAAATTACTAATAAGAAAATTAATTTCAAAGTAGTGCAAAGACACCTTTTCTCCCAAAATTATATAACACTTGTAAAATCTGCAATACGCGTACATTGTTAAAAAGAAATCTATATGAATTGTTAAACTCAACTTAACATTTATTTGGTAAAAGAACAAAAAATGTTTTCTCAAATTGATGAATTGGTTTTGTTTGAAATGAACAGTAAAAAAAAAAAAAAAGAATCAAATGAAAAGAAAAGGCATCAGAAGTTTTTTTAAAATAGTTGAAATTAACATTTGACTAAATTAATGAGGATAACCATATGAATAATATGCAAGAAATATCATAAAAATAAAATTATTTACAATGAATAGCAGGTTTGGGGGTGACTATATAAAGATTTTTTTTTTTTTTATAAAACCAAATGTGTTCAATTTTTGCTATATAATTAAAATTTTATTTTTATTTTTTTTGTTACTTAAAGTAAAAATAAATAAGCTAAAACATTGATGTTAATAAAAATGGGAGGGTGACCGACTTGATTCTCTACATAATTTGAATCAATTCGTTTCTAATGAGCTGGAACATAACTAACAATGTAGAAAATACGACATCAAGTCCATTTGGAGACAAATGGGATTGGTGGGGGGGGGTATTCCTTTCCATTAAAAGATTACAAAATAGTTGTTATTTCTTCTTAACTCTAATCATTTATTCAAAAACGGCAGCAGAACAACTTATTGCATGGATTTCATACATTTAATACTTTTCATGTATTTTTGTAGTGAAAAATTTTGATTCTTTTATAAGAGGCCGAAATTAAAACCACAATGTCATCAGTTTTTTTTTTTTTTTCTTCCTTTAAGTTTTTATCTAGCAACCCTACTATGATTAAAGAAAAACATTTTTCCTTGATCACAGCCAATTTGAAGTCATTGTAAAAAGCTTGTGCCTCATGGTTACTGCACATTCATTTTTTTTTTTTTTTTTACACACACAAAATATATTTTATTTGATCCCCCCCACACACACAAAGGGACTGTGAAAAAGTTTTATATTATTAATTTGTGGGTCCACCTCAACATTGTTTATTATTATTAATTTGAATATTTTCAATCATGTTCATTTTTTTTTTTTAAGAATGGAGCCATTTGAGCATTTGCATTCTTTAAAATCACCCCCCTCCACACACACACACACACACACACACACACACACAATGATAAAACTCCTAAGAGAGTAAACAGTTGACAGGAAAGCAAGAAGCCAGAAGAGAGTTCCGCAAGAGAAGAAACTATTAAAACTTCTGCTTACACTTAGCAATTTCAAGAGTAAAATGAGGAGATCAAGCTGCCTGAATTTTTAATAAGATCGCTTTTTTAAGAAAAATCAAGCAATAAAAATACTGAATCAATACCTTGAAATAATATTAAGTCATTAAGAGTTACTGCCCTTAGATCGAATTAACACAAGATGTATCAAAGCATGGAGAAAACTATTTCATCATGTAGACAAAGATTCGTTTGTTCTTTTTGGAGGGAGAGCGCGGGGGGCGGTAGTATTGCCATTTACACACTATAGACAAATAAAGACAATGTTACAAGTAAATATTGGTTGATTCAATCTTCCCAAAAGTATATTTGCTATTATTTTTTTTATTTTTAAATAACAGGAGAGAAAAAAAAGGTTTTTAATTGGAACCAGAAAGAAACTGCTGTTAACAAGATGGACGAATTTTTTGAAAGCTTGGAGAATTTAACCCTAGAGGCATGAGGAAGGTAAAAGAAATGAGAAAGCAACAAAAGAATCCTACTGGAAACATTTGAGTAAAAATAGATAGAGGAGAAAGTACTACAAAGACAAAAGATCATAAAAAAAGTAAAATTATCTTTGGCAAGAAGCTATGGAGTGCCATCATCGCCAACGTCCTGATGGATCTGTTATAATAAAAAAAAAATAAAAAATAAAAAAAAAAAAAAAAAAAAGAGCAGAAAACTTTATTTTCATGGCTGAATAAAATTTAATCAAATGCATGCAACAGTGTGTGGTAAATTCAAGTCAGTGTTTCTGTTCTTTTTCTATTGTTTTTTTTTTTTTTTCTACACTTTTCAGATTCAAGAAACCTCATCTGACTTACTTTGGTAAATTCAATAAGACAAATGTTCACAACTATTAATGATTCAAAAAATTTTAAACATGTACTTCAGCTACCAGAAAACAGAGTTGCATGTGTGGCTTGAGGCAGAAGATTGATACATTTAATAAAAGTTGGCTATACAAATTCATATTGTAATATAGGATGTATATAGATTAATGTATAGAGGACAACAGTTGAATAGAAAAGGCAAATAAATTTTGGTTTTAGACCAATTGGATGTGAAGAACAATGGAACGTGTACACATCGCAACAATTTAACAAGATTTAACCAACTAGGACTTGATATGCTGGTTTCATGAACAAAGCCACTACAAAATAAAAGATAGGTCTCATTTCAGATTCACTAAAATTGTTTTGTTGATCAGTCAAATGATTGACACAGGGCCAGAGAAACAAAAATTGAGCTTTTAGAGTATAGCCAGCAAAATGTTTACGTTGTTTTTTTTTTTTTCTGGTTCTTCTTCTTCAAAGACTACACCATTACGAATAAAAAGCAAAAAATAACCATACCAACAGTGAAGCATGCAGATAAATACCCACATTTTATGGGGGTTGCTTTTATACAGCAGGCACTAAGGAAACTCCTAGTGCTGAGAAGGAAACGGACTTTCTAATTTATCAGTTCATGTATTTGAAAAAAAGAAAAAAAAACGTTCTGCTATTCAGCTTGGTAGGCCAATCAACAAGACAATGACCCTAAACATTCAAATGTGTATTTAGGCAGCAATCCCTCTCTTATACAAGTTCCTTTAAAAACAACTGACAAGGTACTGCGATTAACTTTTTTTTTATCTAATTTTTCATATATTCTTATAATTTTCTTTTCTGGATGTAAATTATATAGAAATTGTCCAAATGTTTTGTATGTCTGAGCACTTTCAGCCATTATCAAGCATGATTTTTTTACTTTTAACTGAATATATGCATTGTTTTATGTATGTATCTAGAGTTAGAGAAATATTTTCCAAACCCAGTCAGCATATTGTAGCCATGTTCATAGTTGATGTTATTGAGTGCATTCATTATTTTTAGCTTTTTCTTTCTTTTTTTTAAACATGTGAATGAGACTATTATATTTGTATTATCAACAAGTATGTTGCAGATAGACTTTGGTAGGGTCTCCATGTGTATTTAAATGAGACTTAATTGAGTTATGGTCAGAGAGATGTAACGTGAGTCTTCCTGTTAGGCACATTGTAGTATATCCAATATAATTATTTATGAATTCAGAAGGATGAGGAACACAGTTCCAAACAAAGTGCTTGGACATAAAAAAAAAAAACATTTGGACAATTTCTACATGATTTACATCCAGAAAAGAAAATTATAAGAACACATGAAAAATTAAATAAAAGTCTTAACCACAGTACCTTGTCAGTTGCTTTTAATGAAATATGATTTATATATATATATATATATATATATATATATATATATATATATATATATATACACACACACACACACACCATGTATACTTGTGTAATGCATGATCTCATGTATTGTGCAACCCCATATTTTCATTATAAAAAATGATTTTATCATGTGAGTTCCTTTTTTGAGAGACCAAATTACAATAGACTAACCTCTTTTCTGCTATCTCTTGATCCTATCTTCTAGTTAAAAAAGTAAAAAAGAATGATAAAACTATCATTAGTAATGCTATACTTGTTACATAAACATGGACAGCCATAAACAAAAACAGCTAAACATCTTATAAACATAAACAATGGAAAAGATGCATATTCGCTATGTTTGTATTTTATAATATGATATTAATATGTGAATATTACATGCTTTACTATTGGATACAGTTAAGTAAAATATCAGTTTATCAAAATCATGTTTATTTTAAATACAGCGCTACCTTTTGACTACAGTAAATTGATATAAAATTTGGTCAATGGTGTAGGCAGGGCCAGCAGTACCTATGCTAATTTTAAATTTTGTGTATGATGTGACCCTCTTAAAATTAACTTCAAAATTATATCTTCAAATGTTGCATGATACCCGAGTGTGTGTGTGTGTGTGGACTCTCCTATCGTGAACGCTAAGTGAGGGTCAGCATTGGGTGGTGCCTTTTGTTTCACACTTATGCATGCTAGCAGGGGGCTATTGTGGAGAAAATCAAGTAAGGGAAAGACATTTCAAATTGACAGACGAAATTTGTTAAAGCACGATTTTGATGGAGCCTCTGCTTCAGAGCTTGACAAAGGTGATCATGGTGCTTCAGTCTACTGTCTTCAAAACCATTTTTTAACTTAATGAAACAGGTCTTACACCACTCCTTTCGGTTTGATGCTTGAACTTCCCAGGTTTTCAGATCAAAGTTGAGATGTTTCAATTTGTCTTTGTAGCATAAGAGTGGGCACCCAACTGAACACTTGGAGTTTGGTAGTTGTCCATAGAGCACCTTCTTTGGAAGCCTATGCTTATCCATTCTCACAACATGACCAGCCCACCTAAGTTGTATCTTTGCTAGAATGGTTTCAATGTCTGCTAATAGAGTGGCATCATCTGCAAAGAGAAGATCGCATACCAGCTGCAGACCATGTTTTGATTGTGCTTTAAAACGTTGCCAATTGTATAGACCTCCTCTTGTTCTAAATTCAATATTGACTGCTTCACTTAAGTCAGAGAATGCTTTTTCAAGCATAGCAGAAAAGTAAAGGGCAAGGAGAAGAGGAGCAAGAAAGCAACCTTGCTTTGTACCGTTGGAGACAAAAAAGGTGTCCGATTGCTCACTTGCCGACCTTACAAAAGCTTTCATTCCTTCGTGAAAGGAGATAATATGGAGCATTTTTTCTGGAACACCTAATTCTTTCTAAAGAGCAGTTCAAAATACAGTATCGAAAGCCTTTGTGAAGTCTACAAAAACAACAAATAGATCCTTGTTTTGTTCTTGTGCCTTCTTCTGAGCCTGCTGGAGACAAAAGATCATATCCACGGTTCCTCTACTGAATCGAAAACCACACCGGGTCTCTGGTAATGCCAATTCTGAGACAAATTCAATAAGCCTATTCAGGATGATACGAGAAAGGATTTTGTCAGCAACCGAAAGAGATATTCCTCTATGATTGTCACATTAACACCTGTTCCCTGTGCTTTATACAAATCGACAATTGAAGCATCTTTATATTGCTGTGGCACTTCTCTCCACCCCACCCACCGCCTCCCACGCAAGGTTGAAAAATTCACAAATTTTGCATATCAAAAAAATTGGTGCCACATTTGTAAATTTCAGCTGGAATATATATATATCATATTTCATTAAAAACAACTGACAAGGTACTATGGTTAAGATTTTTATTTAATTTTTCATATATACTTATAATTTTCTTTTCTGGATGTAAATTTATATATATATATATATATATATATATATATATATATATATATATAAGGAAAAGGTTATAGTTGTTCCAATGAGAGTGAAAGAGTATATTTAAAAAATAATAAAAAATGACACCAATCCAAGAAAAATATTTGGGTTACTACTACAGGTAAAAGACAATGGTTAGACATCGAAAACATAAGGAAAATTAATTCCTTTTAATAATATGTGGAAATAACCACTTTGCCTGATAAAGGTTGTGAAGCCCAAAACCCTTGTAGCAAAAATGAGAAATAATGTATAATATATATTTTAAAAAATTATCCGCATTATAACCAAGAACGATCTCTCTCTCTCAAGCTGCCCTATTAGGAGGCATTTAAGCTAGCTCCTGTGGTGGGCTCTTGATTAGGCCTTCTTCTCAATAAATAGAGAGGTGTAGATATAATAGGCAACAATAAACTACCAAAGAACTCAAAATTGATTGCTGCATTATTATTTAAGCTTAACTTTTAAAAGTTCCATAATAATTCTTCTGTTGCCATATAACTTAATGGCAATTTGATGTATATTGGTCCTTACTTTTCATACAAACAATTATTTTTATTTCATAGGTGATTTTTGCAATTAATTTTGATTATTCCCAAGCTATAAAAATTGTTATTGTACAAAGAAATTTTAATTTGCTCAGAGTCAGCCTGATTCCAAAATGTTATATATTGGACTACAGCCTCTAGGAATAAAGTTGGAAAAGTGTGACAAAATGACACCCTAACATATATATATATATATATATATATATATATATATATATATATATATGACTGTCATAAAAGACAAAAATTATTTTTATTACCACTCATGATGATAATAGAACTTGAATTACCACTTGAAAGTGTTGGAGGCCATTTATATTTTATCGTTGAAGCCCTCTCTGTGTAAACAGAAGGACTTCGTACTGGGCTTCCAACTAATTTCCATCTAAGCAATATTTTTTTTTCCTTTCTTTCTTCCCCAATACATATTGTCCATTTTTTAGTGATAATTCTTTTTAATTTATTAACCTTGATTTAGCGAGGTTCAAAACCAGTTAGCTAACGCGTTTTTCAGCTTTACATTTTATTTATCATCATGAGTGGTAATAAAAATAATTTTTATCTTTTTATGGCAGTCAAAGTTTTGTAGCACAAAATATTATATATACAAGCTTCATTTATTACAATTGTTATCATTTACAAATGTTAAGACAACAAAGTAGAAGTTCAATTGTTCTTATCACTTTTAAAATTCAGGATGCATTGAACAAACAAGAAAATGTCAAAGATTTTGTAAGTATAATGCAATTACAAAATGACTTCAATATTGTCCACATATTTTGATAGAACAGGTAAACTAGTAAAATCCCAAATTCTCAAATCATTAACGTGTTCTCTAGCCATTAATTCATATAGATTTAAAATAAAGAATTAGCTTCAAATATAATTTGAACTCACATCCCATATACTCAGGATTCTGTCTGGTTGATTTTGTTTATCAAACTAGGGGTTATTTAATGCCAAAATCTAAATATTTTGTATGTAATTTTATGCTTTCGACTACAGTACATAATTTTATATTTTCAGAGTAAAGGTATGTTTTTTTTTTTAGATATATATTTTGTAGATTATAAAATGTATTGCTGGCAATTTTACTATAAAAAATGTACTGTTGATTTTTATTTGGGAGTTCACTATTTACCCATAGCTGGGACCCTAACAGGTGCTACCACCCCATATTAGTGTGGACCTGAGAACAGCAATTAAGAGGTGCTTCCATGCTCCTCAAAACCTTCAATCTCCCAATCAGAGGTCTTGCTGCCAGATGTAGTTTATCATCATACCCAGGACAAGATTCTGTCTGATATGGTCAGAAACTTACTGATTAAACCATAGTGACCCATCAACCGGCTAAATTCTTCATACATTAATAATCATAATGATTCATCTAATATAGGTCAGACTACTTAAAACTATATCAAGAAGAGTGTTTATATATAAAGTTAAAAAAATTAACATGACAGCTTTCATCTGATTTGACTGAAGCTTTGGTCTATGAGTCAAAACATTATCACCATTAAGTTAGCTATTTTATAAGGTGTTGAAATGTGGCTAAGTAGATAAAATTCTGCAAAACAAACTAAGAAGGGGCAACAAAATACAAAAAACACAAACTTTGCCCACTTTTCTTTTAATGTGTAGAGGGTGGGATGGGGGTAGTACAGAAATAAGTAACCAAAAGAATTTTCAGTCTAAACAAACCATCAATTCTTTCAATAGTCAAACTGAAAAATATAAATACCGACTCATCATGGTTTCATGTCACTTAAATTATGCTTATTAATATCTGACTTGTAATAAAACCAGAACTTAAAGAAACAGAGAGAGAGAGAGAGTTTAAATAAGCTTCCTTTTGTCCTTTGCCCCAACTACTGAGTCATACATTTAACAACCAGTGAAGAAGCAATAATCCAAAATATCTAAATGTGTAATTCAGCCATTCCTTTTATGCTGCACTCTTCCAATTTTCTCTTCAAGCTGCAGAAGATAGAATATCACTTTTTGTTTCTGGTAATGCGCTTAATTGGGAAAGAGTTAATAAACAAGTACAATCAGAAAAAAACTATTGTAAGTAGCAGCAGAACCATTATAGTTTGAAAATGAACCAAACCCAAAATATATGAGAGTGAATCTATAGATTATTGATTACTTACACTGTAATGTAGGCTGATACTCTTATTTTTTTAAAAATGTTAAGTCAATAGAAAGAAACAACAATTTTTACAAGATAAACACACCAGTTTCACAGTTAATTATATACTAGTTTAACTGGCCACTATTAAGTGTTGTCAAGTTTGTTTTTATTATTATTATTATGCTTTCTTCTTTAGCTTGGATTTTTATTTTCAAATGGTCACACAACCTCAAACAGCACCTTTCAGAGTATTTGCAGCAACAAATAAGGCAGACTTCTGAAGTGACAGACTACTACACTTTATTCCAATTTTCCACACTGTAGGACTATATTTGGTGGTATAGACTCCAATGATAACTGAGACAATAGTGGTTTGGATGTCACACACAATTATTATCATCCTGATACTAATGCTTAACATCATTGCCAGATTGGGAGATATTTGATGCCAGAGTGTTATTAAATTCTGAATTTACTTATTCATTAACAGCCCAACTTAAACCAGTTTAATAAATTGAAAAATAAAAATAGTACAAAATTCTGCATGGCTGGGCTTTCAAGTGTAGCCCAACCTGACAACCCCGATGTTAAAACAGTAATTTAATTATGAGGGAGTTGTATGTCATTAACCATCTCTTTTCTGTCAGCAGGTTTTCAGAAGATATCTACTAATGAGAGAGGGGGGGGTGCTGGGAGAAGTTTCCCAACTAATTTAACACAGACACAACCAAAATTTGAAATTTACTACTAATTCTATTTTCTCTGCCAATATTATATAGACAACAACAAACCCCACTTTGTTAATTAAGCTTAAATATTTTCATTGACATTTTTTTTATATAACCTTCTCAACAAAGGAATGAATGAAGAAGCAGACAACAGATTCCCCCTCTTTCAAAGTAATGATTCAGTGAGTAGTACTTTCCATTTATGTAGAACAAGGCAACTCTTGATTACCCTGGAGTTTTTTTGTTTTTTTTTTAAATAAAAAAAGCCGCAATCTTATTAAAAATCCATATCATAAACTTAGGATATCTGCTTGCTATTTACTTATGTTACCATTTAACAATAATAATAATAATTAAAAAAAAAAAAAAGAAAAAAAAGAGAAGAGAAAAGAAAAAACTTCCTTTACAAGATGAAAATGTTCATATATTAAATATACATTCACATTACAGCTACATCACATTACTGAAACACCAGTTCCCATATGGTTGCCAAAGTTAAACAATGCAGTCAATGGTCAGTACCTAGATGGGTGACTGCCTGAGAATGCTAGGTGTTGTAATGGATAGTTGCTCAGAATTTTTAATCAGAGAGTAGAGTTCCAATTCTAATCAGATTCGTTATATTCACTTATGCACAAGTAACACTTAGAAAGATATGAATCCACTTCTCCCCCAGCTATGGGTTAATTAGTAAGACTTATCACTAAATTATCATCATCTCCAAAATTAAATTCTTACAATGTAAAAAAAAAAAAAAAAAAAAAAAAAGAAAAATTCTGGTGTTGAATATTCTGCAAAGAGTTGCTAAACCTTAGTAAATGAATGAATGAACCAATCAATAAACTACACAATCAAATTAAGAATAATAAGTCTATAGTAGACCTTAATGCTTTACAATTTTAGTTTCAACACTAGTGCCCAATCTCAATCATAAAAACATTCATAGGTATGACAAGTTAACAAAGAATAAATATTAAGAATGCAGGCTGACATCATAAATTTTCATATTGTAAACCCTATTCTAAATATATTTGAACTTGTTTTACTGAAATTCCAGTTATGCATATTTCCATGATTTAAATATAGATTTGCGATTTTCTGAAGTTAAAATACGAATGGTCTCTCTCTCTGAACAGAGAATTTAGTGGAAGGGATTTTCTGCTTAAAGACTTCAACCAACTTCAATTAAAAGCCATAAGTCGAGTTGGAGTCATTACAGAATCAAGTGCTGCATATCTTTACTAAATAAGAAGAAAGATAATTTTATAGATTTTTCAAGTAGCTAAAAATTGATTTTGGCTAAACCTCAAAGATTCATTCAATTAAGGCAACAGAAAAAATCTTTAATCAGTTTTCAATCAATAGAGACAATCCCTTCAAGGGTGTTTGACTTGACCTCTCTTTCCTAAATGATAATAAATTAGTAAATCAATAATTCTGTAGCCTCATGATGAAAGAAAAAAAAAGTATTTATTTTAACAATTCTAAATCATCATCTTTGCGATTACACTTATTTCAGTGAGGAATATCAATTACAAAATTGCACATTATACAGTGAAAATTTCAGATCCAAATTCTAAAGTAAATGGCCATTGTTAAATGTAATTTGCAGAAATGCCCAACAAAGGGAACTGACAAAGTTTGCAATAAACAATAACAAGAGAAAGAAAAGAACCAGACAAAAGTAAATACTAAGCAAACAATAAATGCAAGACAAAAATAGGCAAAGCAAGAGTAATGAGGCAAAAAGGTTCACAAAATTAAAGATGGTGTTAACACACAAAAAAAAGATGCAGACAAGCAACTGCAGTGTTCTGACTAAGAACAGAAATACAGCAGATGAGACCAAAAAGTAGCTTATTTTATTAGCTAGGAAGAAATCCCAGCATGTATCTGTATGGTTTGTCTATAAATTTGGGGAGGGAGATGTTGTTGCAGTCATTCCCATACCAACTGGAACCAACAAAAAGTCATGTAATAACTCCATGTCCAGTTACAGACACATTTATTCATCCTTGTATTCTTGAAACAATTGACAGGTGACAAAACCTAGGCGATAAAAATCACCACACAGGTTTCTGAAGGTGTATTTTGACTTGATGTTTAACAGCACCAAAAAATAGAAATTGGCAAAGAGAGTTCAAGTTTTAGCTGATGTAGTTTTTATTCACTAAATTCTAATGCTCTTGAGAAAGGAATAAATTCACCTCTCTCAATAGGTCAGGCACTCCATGCTGCTGGAACTTGCATGTTACTTGGAGAGGAGATGGGCACTGCCAGGTCATCCACATTTCCCCAAGAAATATCACGAAAGATCAAGCATATCTATTAGGTTGTGGGATATTTTGATTTCAAACAGGTTAATCATTATTTCTGAAAAGCTGTTCAAATAATTTCACCTTAATAATAATAATAATAACAAATTATCTTTAGGAGACAGCCACACAATTAACAATTTATAATCTACATATATATAAGACACAAAAGGCATCCATCTAGATTTTGGGTACAAAACACTTTTCAACACTTATCAGTGAACATAATCTTAACAAAAGACATGTAGATGACACTGGCAAACTCAGAAAGGAAACTCTTAGACCAGGTAGTAAAAGAAAGCAAGAAGAAAAGACTATTGGCTATCAGAAGACAGACTGCACAGTCATCAGCAAAAGATAAGGCCCAAGGTGTGAACTACATATTGTGGATGTAAAAAATTAAGCCAGTGCAGAAATTTATCCAGGTATTGTGGACAGATGGTGGAAAATATAAAAATGCAATGGAATATTGAAAAATGCCTTCCAAAAAATAAGCAAACTAAGTGCTTAATTGATATGTAATATCTAATCATCTTTATGGTAGTGAATGCCAAGCAATTTCCTCATGAAGAAGATACTTGAGGCAACAGAAATGTGGTTCTACCAATGAATGCTGATAATATCATGTATAGAACATGTGACCAACAAGGAAGTCTTAAGGAAAATAAAAACAAAGAAACGTATACTTACAATCAAAGAGATGAAATTTCTGGGATGTATAATGAGGAAAGAGAGCTTAGAGAATTAAACACTTACAGGGTATATTTCAAGTGAGGAGAGGATAAAGAATAACCTACTTAATGACGTTATGCAAATGGATCACAGAACAGGGACTAAGATTTTGTCATGGATTGGAAATTTCTTAGAGAACAACAAAAGGCAGGAAAGGACATTTTATAGAGTTCACAGATACTACACTTTGATTGAAGGCAGATGTGTCATTCGGTATTTAATGCCACCAGGTCGTTTTACATGGGGAGCACAGGCACGTGAACCTGGGCCAAAAATTGTCCAGCCGCTACAAATTACTACCACCCCTCCATCTTTAGTGGAATGAGGGGGCTACTGTCAGAGACAGCTGTTCTGTGGGGCTGGGCATCCATATATAAATTCAGTTGCATTGTCCTCAGACAGAAACACAAATGAGATGCACTGTCTTTGGTCAGAGACACAGTTGAAAGTTGATTGTCCTGACCACTGACTGATAAACAATGAATTTCTATAATAAAATCTATGAGTGCCATTGATACACAATCTGTGCATTGTAAATCATGAAGAAAGGGATTGCCAGTCATCAGGAAATTATGCAAGTGGTATTATTAACAAAATAAAGTTATAATATGCTTTCTCATCAACTTCCTACAACCATTAGAAATTTTTTATTTATCGGTGCAAGAAACTAAGCAAGCATTGGTAGAATAACAATAAATCCAGTCGATAACAATAAGTCAAAATCTTGCCAATATTAATATAGAGCCATGTATTTCTTTTTTTCAAATTATTTCTTTTACTGTCAATCACTTTATATATTTTGTAAAAAGAAAATCATGATCTGAACATCTTTACATAATTGCATAAGGAAAACAATGAGTATGGTAACTGCTGAACATTAGAGAAATTATAAGTTTTTTTTTTTTTTTAAACCCTCTTAAGTGGTTAGTTTTATTATAGAAAACTCCATAATGCTGACTGTTGAGTTTTATAATATTCTTTTTAATTTATACTTCATTTTTGTAGCACTCAAATATTGATAGGAAGTCTGCCTATTATAAAGGAATGCTTAGCAACCAAGTATGAAAAACTCAAAGTAAAGATTTTAATGCTCACTTAGATTGTGGCCCAGAGACAAAGTAAACTTTATACTCCTGCATTTTACAGTTAATGTATTTCTGATCTGAAATTACATCGATTTTTTAAAAATCATGATGTACTAACAAATTTTACCGATTAAACCTCTCAATAGTCTCTGCTTCAACTAAAACACTGAATTTGAAACTAATACAGTAAATAAGGAGGAAAAAAACAATGAAAAGAAGAGAAACATGGGAAAGGAAAAGAAAATCCCTGTCCAAGCAATCATTAGTTTTTGTATTTTGATCCTTGGAAGACAAAGAGATGCAGTTGCTATTTATTGTTGTCATGAAGGTTGGGTCGATTTTCAAGAGGTATTTTCAAGTACACAGATTAAATATCTGAAGAGAGTTAAGAAACCATTTTAATTAACAAATTGGATATCCAGAAAATCATTGCAGACTCAAGGAAATGACAGACAAAAGACAATAAAAATGGATGAGAAAGGCAAGGGGTTAAATAGCCAGACCCTTTTTTTTTTTTGGTGGTGGTAGGGGGGTCTAGTACACTTATGTACACACACAAGCCATAAAAGGTTTGATTGAAGAAAAGAAAAACAATATTGAAGTACCTCTTAAGAACCAATTTACAAAAAGTACAAAATCCAAATGAAATGAAAAAAAAAAAAAAAATGTATATGCTTTGATTTACTTAATTTTTGACATTTAAAAATTTACAAATAAAATTCCTTCTGCAAATTTTTATTGATCTTGTCAAGTCACTAATTTTTTTTTTAAATCTATATTCCGAAATATATTTTTATCAAAGGAAATAAATCACAAGGAAGGAAATGTCTTTAACTAGAAAATTGCTAAGAATTTATGTACTCAAGGGTGAAAAAAAAGAAGAAAAAAAATAGAATCAAATTCTTGTTAACTAATATGACTTCTCCATTTGATTTGAAATAATATTTTGAATTTACTACAAATGACATAAAATCTCATGAGTTGATGAAGTACCAATGAAGAAAAAACTTTAATCAAAACTGATTTCAACAACAGAGAGCAATTCCTTCATCCGAAAAAGTCAACATCTTTTTATATTAAAAGATTAAACAAACAAACAAACAAAATAGGTGACAAAGAAATGTTTATTTTTATAATCATTGCTGTCAACGAAAAATTTGTTATTGTCATTATGTTTTTCAAGGTTTATTTTCACTGGTACCAGTCATATACATAAACTGGGTGTTGAAAAGTTATGTGAGCAACCCCTGACCACCAGAATACCCCCCTCCACCTGCTTTGGGGGTTAAAAAAATAAACAGATAAATAAGAAAGTAATAATATTTGGTCAGGTGGCTCAGGTCAAGAACTTACAGTAAATTTCCAATGAAAAGTAAAAAATTATTTAAGGGGGGGGGGGGGGGTTGTAAAATTGCTTTTTGAAAGCACATAAAGAAAATACAAAAGGATTTTAAGAAAACATTCCGAACACACACGATTCATATTAATATTCTGTTAATCAAAAAGGTACACTCAAATTACATGAATTCAAATATGAAGCCATTTCATAACCAAATTTTGATCCGTTTTCTCTTCAACATTCTAATAGTTAAGCAGGAATAAAGACGGAGTATTCCACCAATAAAAGGTTTTGATAAAAAGAAAAGCTAGTCCCAAATAGAGAATAGCGATAAGCCACTTATTGTTCCTCCTGATCACCTAGCCACTTAATTATCTCAAATCAAATCCTGATTCTTGAATGATTCAATATGTCCTGACTATGAAGAATCATCAGGTTACAATGGTGGGATAAAATACCACATGTTGTAAATTGGGAGTTCACATTAATGACCATCAAAAGCCATGTTTGTCAATTGGCAGCTAACTGACCTCATCATCCACATGCCTGTAAACAGACTTCAGTTATGCGTTTTCTTCAGTGAATTGGAGTTAGTGGTCAGTACAAACACAGGGATCACATCTATCATCCAAGATCTTTTTAGATACCCTACTTATGGAAAAATGTGCTGTTCTCGTGTTGGTCTCAATAACTCATCCACCATGAGAGGGGAATAGCTTCATCTGAAAAGATGACCTACAACAATGAATGACAGTTAATGATGCAAGCATCACATGCCTTTTAATTTCCTGTGTCAGATTAGAAGCTGACACGTCAATGCCCTTGATACATCTGAAAATGTTAAAATTTGGCACATGTTATGTAACATCATGTTTGGCCCACTAAAAGTGTGAGTGGGGGGTATTTTGAACTTTTGTGGAGATTTTTGCACCAAATCTTCGGCAGATCTCTACTGTCAGCTGAGCCATCAACCAAAAAGAAATTTGAAACAAGGAGCCTCCAACCTCAGGATCTTGTTGTCATCAGTGTACTCCACTTATGCAGGAGGAGAGCCTGCAACAACTTCAGAAAATTCTAAATCTATATTCACAAAGTCAAGCTATATCTACATTTGAAGTTTCTTTATAACACATCACTGCCTTCCCTTTTCCTATGTATCAACAAGTGTATAGACAGCAACATCTTGAATTATAAACTGATAAATGATAAATCTGGGTGGATACATATGAAAAAAAATGCTATGTAATAATAAAAATTATTTAATGATTGTTCTAATTCAGTTCAGCCCATGACCTTTTAGATTGCTATGGTGCCATGCTGAGTAAATCCCACCCCCCATTAAAACATTTCTCAAGGTCACGGAAGTGATTTTTTGCTGGCCATTTCCTTTTCAAGTAACATGTGACAAGATATATTGAGTTACATGGTATCAGCAGCAAAGAGTAATCCCTGACCTGACTGATTAGAATTAGTCTCCTAGACTGGTTGCCAATCAAGGTTCATGCTACCCTATTATTTTCAAATAACTGGAAGAGAAAGGAGTTTATTCACTTTCCCAAGGAAATTAGTTCAAAGTGAGAAATCAACTGTTTCAATCAGAATCTGAAACATTTGCCAATTCCATATTTTATGCTATTTGGCCATCTATAACTCCATGTCTGTAAATCATTTTCTCCTCTTCCGCATCAAGTTAAAAGGCACTCCTGATAAAAGGGACAAATTGTTCTTTAACAGTCTTACAAGTTGGTTTGCTTTCGAGCAGAATCACAAATTGGTTTCCTATTAAAGCTTCTCTTTAATGGCAACATAATTGGCTTAAATTCAAATGCAAGAACAGCAACCAAGACATTTTTTGAACTAGTTTAACTCTTCTACCACAATAGCTATACATTTGCCAAGTCGTATAATGGCATCATTGCAGGATTTCTAGGCTGAAATGTCCTACAAAAATGGAAGTGGCAGATCTAAATAAGACTCTCTAGGAAGTGTTGTAGATTAAATATTTCAAAGAACTGGACAGTTTCCCAGTAAATATAAAATCTCATATAAAAAAAAAAAACAGGCTTTTCTCATTTCTGATTAACAACATGGAAGTGTCAAAGATGAACATAAATCTAATTCAAATCTAACAAAAAAATAAGTGTTTGTAAAGCAAATATTTCCACTAATAAAAGGCATATGAAAAAAGATTATTTTTAAATTCGAAACAAATATTTCTGTTTTCTTTTTAATTTAGACAAAAACAGAGAAATTGTTACATGATAAATTCTGAGACATTTTCATCATGAAAATTGTTATTTTTGCCTTAAATATTTGAATGATAAACAAAAATACACAATTTCATTAAAAGGATTTCACTGGTTTTAAACATTATTTATGACATTTCTTTTTGCTTTCATCACAAATACTTTCCAAGTGTCATTTTACACGAGTTAAAAGTATAGACCAGAAAGAAAACCTAGTAAGACTTGAACTCTCATTTCTTTTTTCTACACAAGTCTTGGCAGCTGCTCTACCCCTGTCAATCACCATTACAAAATATGAAAACTAATAAGTTTATTACCACCCCCACACCCCATCAAATGCATAGCGCTACCTGCCATCTTTGTTATGCTCTCTCTGATCCACACTTTTGATTAATGGTTTGGTTTGGTTTATTTTGTTTTACGGCATATCAACCTCAATGGGTTATTTAATGCCGACAATATTTTTAGGATAGATTCGTATGAATAGAATATGTATTCTTTGGTTTAGATTGGTTTGGTTTATTTTGTTTTATGGCACACCAACCCCAATGGGATACTCAATGCCGACAAAATTCTTTATTGCTGATAATATTTTGTTTTGTCAAAAATGTGTATCTGTTAATATTTTTCCTTCAAAAAAAGTATTGCTGGTATTAGTTAACTATTTGCCCATAGCTGGGACCCTAACTGGTGCTACAAACCCGGGTCAGGGTGAACCTGGGAACACCAGCAATTAAGAGGTGGTTCCACACTCCTCAAAACCGCCTGATCAGAGGCCTTACTGTTGGATGTAGTTTATCATCTTACCCAAGACGTGGATGTAGTTTAACGTCTTACCCAGAACAACTTTTGATTAATGGCCATAGAATGATGGTCTGAATAGTTGGAATAAAAACAAAAGAAATAAAAAAGAAATACTCACTAAAAACCAATAATTGAAAATGTCTAATCTAAAATTTAAACTGTTACTCCAAATATTATTGGATTTCAGCAATTTTCAGAAATAAATGATCATGCTATAGAACCAATTATGGCTACTTTAAAGAATTAGGAAATCAATTATTTACTTAGAATCTATAAACATATCTTCCATGCAATAATATAACCTCTTCAGATGCTGAGTAAACTGCAGTATATTAAAAGTATCTCAAGTTTTTTTTGTTTTTTTTATATATAGAAACAGTAAATATATTTTAATACAAATTAAATTGTATATTCAACCATGTTTGCAGGTCAAAACTGAGGTCAATTCCTTCAACTTCAGTTCTGTCCCAAAACTGCTGCATCATCTGTCCTCATCCTTAAATAAGCAAAGAAAATTTAAAATAAACACAAAAAAAAAAAATAAATGTTCATTCATCCAGAAACGTTTAATGGGAAACATAGGTTCAAGTGGATTTCACAAAGTGATGATTCCAATTATGTTACTGCATCTCAATTTTTGTTTTCAGAACCTTCATTCTTTTTCAGTTTAAATGTAATTATTCACATATTTATTTTATTCTTTGTCACTAGGCAATGCACAATGAAATTGGATAGCAATCCCCTGCTGTGCCGACACACAAAGAATATAGGAAAAACACACACAATACAGAGATACAAAAAAAAAGAGAACAAAAAAAGAGATTAAAAAAAAAAAAAAATAAGAGAACAAAAAAAAAAAGAAAACAAAAAAAAACAACAAAAAAAACAGAATCAATGAAGAACAGTAATAAGGTTTAAAATATGTTGAAAACTGTCAGCAAGCATCAGCTTTCATTTTACACAGGGCCATAGGATAAAAGCTGTCCGTGCAGCACTTCCAGAACTAATAGAACTGACAAGTCTACCTGAGGGTAACAATTCAAACAAGTGGAGTATCTAGGATGCGTGCTGTCTTTCATTATGTTTTCTGCTCTGCTGTAACAACAAAAATTACAAATGTCCTTAAAGGAGGACAGAAAGCAGCTGATTATTTTCTGGGCAACATCTATAACCAATTAGGTTTAAATGAATGGGGTACAAACAACAACAACAACAACTGGATGTAGATTAGGTATTTTCCTCTTAGCTTCTCTCCCTCACACACACATCTGACCAAAAACACAGCATTTTTTTTTCCCTTTTCACCTCCAAGATTTCATCCTTCAATTTGCCCTTTCCACTTAAGACATTGTATCTACTGTGTGGCTCTGAAGATAATTCTTGTAGGAGATTAATAAATATTTACTAACATTTTGAAAACAATGAGAAGCAAACTTTAAACAATCTATTATATCGAATCAATTGCTAAGTTCGCTACTAAGATTGTTGGTTCACTGTAGCCTGATAGATAATTTTTCTCACCCAAATTTATCTTGTACCTTTATAAATTTACCATTTGTCCATTCATTACATATTCTTGGAACATCTGATCTGGTGCTTCTGCTACACATCTAGAGATTCTTGACAAAATCCAAAGAAGAATATGCAATGATATCAATCCTTACCTGGCATCTAAATTTCAATCACTTTCTCACAGTTTTCCAGTGCCTTTTCCATAAAAATCTTTCTGATGAGCTTTCCTCTTTGATACCACGACTTCATGAATTTAAGCACAGTACTAGATTGGCAGCTAGGTCTCATCATTTTACTGCTGAAATTGCTATTCTGATAGTTGACACACGAAGCCACAAATGATTTCTATAGGTGCGAGAAGAAACTATGAAAAATTTAAATGCAATGTCAATCATCATGTATTTTTTTAATCTTGTTCTTTTATTGTCCTTTCTCTTCACAAATGTTTCTTTTCACTATCAATAACCCCTTTGCATCTTAGTGGCTTTCACTTATTTGAGGTGAAATGATTTAAAAGAAAAAAAAGTCACATGCACTGGATTAAATGCTCAGTTGTTAAAAATTGATTTACAATGGTCACCCGAGAGTTCAAAGTTTACTATGATTAAAGAATCTTTGATATTACAAATGGGACTTAAGGGAAAATTCTTATCAATCTGATCAATCACCCAATAAAAACAACAACTCAAAGCACCAGTTTCCAAGTAGTGTGTGTGTGTGTGTGTGTGTGTGTGTGTGTGTGTGTGTGCGTGTGTGTGTGTAATAAAAAAAGAATAAGCAGAGAAAAATCCTTAAATTATTACATACTCGTGACAATAATTTAATCATAATTAATAACCAAGTTAATGATAATTAGCATTTGCAAATAATAATTAAGAAAAGGTTACTGAAAACGAATAACCAAAACGAAGGTTGGAAATGGAACGATAATATTTCTAACAGGAACAACATACAAGATTCGCCAGCGGTGTGTAGTAAGTAATCAAGTGATAGTGGCGAGCTAGAAGTGAATCAAGGTGAAACACATGTGAATCCCAAGTGGAAGACAACATACAGTATATACCACTGTATTTATAGGAACTGGGACATACCCATTATCGTCCATAGGTACAGTATAACATTATCCAAGCATTGCACTGAAGGTCAAGACATTTAAAATTTCACTGTAAAATACATTGGTGTTTCTTTTTATTTAATTAAAATAGATTCAGTTTTGTTGGTCATTTCTTCAGACATGAATTCTGAAGTTTTTGGTATTTTTTCTGTCAATACTAATTCAAGAGAAAGGTTAAAAAAAAAATTAATTCCATTGTAGTCATTTATAAAATTTCTTTTTTAAATATAAGTTCACAGACTAACATGAGTAGACAAACATATTCTTCCTATATAAAATTTTATTATTTATTATCAGAATGAATTGACAGTTCATCGTTCTATTTGATTTATTCTAAAAGGAAAAGATAGAAAAGAAAGGTATTTACTTTTTTTTCTATCAACAGCATTTTTATAGAGTTGCTTAAAAAATAGAAAAACGAAGTGGAATATTACCAGCAATTTTTTTTTTCTATCTGAATAAGAAAAATTTCTTCAGTACCATAGAAATTGGAAACACATTGTGTCACATCCGACATACTCAATAACATTAAGAGGATATCCTATTGCTGTTTTTATAAACAGCAATGGAATTGTTTTTCCCCACATAGTTAAATTAATACACATGGCTGGAATAATTTTCTATACAGTACATTTATCGTGCAACAAGAAACTCTCTCAGTATGAATACTGTACGAATAACACTTGCCAAATTCCTGACCTCTGATAATCCAGTTTTTCATGATTTGCAATGCACATGAAAAACAAATACTGGAATTTGAACAAAGAAATTTTAAAAAAGAAAGAAAGAGGTATGAAATAGTCTATAATCAAATTTTCTCTATCAGAAAATATTACATTTGCTAATATAGAAAAAATAGTTTCACATGCACTTATTGTTATAAAAAACAACTATTGCTTCATTATCCATCCCCACCCCTATGTCTTTCTTTATATAATGCTTACAGTGAAGTTATGAAGAATTTAATGAATAAATTCAACCAATGTTATAGGTTATTTAAACACAGAGTGAAAAAAGAAAAAAAGCATTTTTGAACATCATTTTGTATATCACTGAACAAAATATCAAGTCAAATTTGTTAAGATTAAAGTAGCAATCTCCAAAAATTCACTAAAAAAAATACCTGATGAAAAAAATGCACATAATAAAAACAAGAAACAAGATTATATAATAATATTTTTGTTTGAATACCTGGCATGAGGAGTTAATATTGATACTATTTATATTCAAACTATTGTCCTCATCTTTGGCAGGTGTGTATCAGGTGTGTATATATATCAGGTGTGTGTATATATATATATATCAGGTGTGTATATATATATATATATATATATATATATATATATATCAGGTGTGTATTGACCTACAGGGAATTCTGAACTGAAACCTTTATTTAATCTCCAGTTTTCATTCCACTGCTCATGTCTCGGGATATCATATAGTTCTTATTTTATTTAGTACTGTTCAGTTATTGCTCACCCGTTTCCAGTGCAACTATCCACTGCCCAACCCAGCGATTGAACTCACAAGGCTTGCTGTAGCAAACTTAGAGCCATAAACTTAACCTGGCTGCTGATTATGTTGCAATTGCTGCATCCCATGTTTTGACTGATATTAAGATCACATCTATATATCTTACCCCCCCCCCATTCATTTAATTTTATAAAATTGAGAAATTCTTTTTTTTTGTATGCCTTAATGTCCTTATAACACATATAAAGAAGTCCTCAAATAATTTAATAAGATTCTTTTAATAAAGATAATTATGTTATGCTGGCAAATTTGTCAATATAGAAGAATTTATAGATTTTACTGATAAGGAGAAAAAAAATGATTCAAATCAGTTTAAATTTGTTTTGAAATACACTAAAGTATTTTGATTATTGGGAATATTAAATTTAATCTATTAGCTTAGAATTAAAATGAAAATTAAAGCTTCAAGAAAGAGTTTTCACTTTTTTGTGGGCAGGTACCTAGATTAAAGGTTTACAAATTTTGACAAGTTGATTCATCTTGGAAATGGCCAAAAAGAAAAAAACATTCTGAACAAAATTCATTCGATTCTTTCAATATAAACAAATAAAATAGAGGCTAATTAGAAGAAGAAAAAACAAAAGGTAGTTACAACAGGCACCAAATGGAGCAGATAAATGAGAAGGAACATTGTTGGAGAATGTTGAGGGAGAAAATATACCATGTCAGATACATGATTTAAACAGGCGGTGGCTTTTTTTGCTTACTATGTTGATGGTAGGCAACTCCTCCTGCACCCAGTGCATAGTTTGGAATCACCTGTGTCGTATGGTGTGACTCTTTCTGATGAAATGCATTTTTCTAGTTGGTGTTTTAGTGATGCACTTTACACTTTGGAGAAAAAGAAAAAAATTCCTTTTCACAAATCCAATCACAAGATATGAAGAAAGGGTTCCCTTGTTCAAACAATATATGAAACAACTTTTTTTTTTCTTTTCTTTAAATTTATCTCACCACTGGAGGTTGCTATATGTGTATTGATGAAGGGGTACTGAAAACTTCTTCACCTGATCTAAGTATTTTTTTTTTTTTTTTTTTTAAACCAGATTTTTTTTTAATGGTTTCTTGGTTGATCAAGAACTTCAGCACCCAATCACATATAAACATTAAAGTGAATTCCAGTTTTGAAACATTTGTTTAATAAATTCTACTTATTTTATCATATTTCTTAGATAAACTCTTCCTTCTTAAAGGACAGCTACATTAATAACAGAATAATCAACCCAAGATGGAATGATTCTTTGAACAATTAATAAGGAAACTTCATTATCAAAATGAATAAGACATTTTGGAAAGTTGGATTTGCGGGGTGGGGACTGCATCATGTACTGAAATCCAAGAAAATTTAGATTTCTCACAATTCTTAAATGATCCTGTAGCGACAGAGAAAACCCAGTCATACCTTGAAAAACCTGTGTTCTCTGTGCTATTTGTCAAAACAAAAAAAAGAAAAAGAAAAATAATCAAGATTGAGTCGACTTTAGTAGACTTAAAAATATTGTCTCAACCAATTACAACATTTCTTATCCCCAATAAAAGAATTTTGAACCACATTGAAGGGAAGAGATAGCTGTGTGGTGAAAGTTGTGATGTAATGTGAATTTTTTTTACCCTTTTAATTTACATATTTCCTGATGTTGAATTTGCAAGACTGATTTTTGATCCATTGAATTATGACTTCAGACTTGAGATTTTTCTGGATCTGGACCTCCTTATTGCTATTTACCTCAGATATGAATCTGTATATTTAGAAAATCAGATCATCCTTATGATATACTAAGAAATATTTGTAGCTGCAAAATTGAATTTGGCAAACAGAGTTCAAATTCCAGCTGTTGTAGTTTGTGTTCATTTTTTTTTTTTTTTTTACTAATGTTCTTTGTCATATCTTCCAATCTATACAGACCAAATAATGAGAAATCAGAGAAATTAAAGAAGTTATTACAAATATCAGAGATGTGAAAACAAGGTCAATGTGGATTCCTTTGGAAGGAATAGAAAAATATACACAAGTATAAACATGGAATTACCAGTGTTATACAGGTTACTAAGAATGGTTTCACCTTCTGTGGCTTGTATTGATAAAAATGGGCCATGCCAGTCAACATATTAACCATCATTTCTTTTTTCTTCACC
Organism: Acanthosepion esculentum; assembly: GCA_964036315.1. Classification (NCBI taxonomy): domain Eukaryota; kingdom Metazoa; phylum Mollusca; class Cephalopoda; order Sepiida; family Sepiidae; genus Acanthosepion; species Acanthosepion esculentum. The sequence continues at coordinate 1,943,993 of OZ038480.1, read as the reverse complement.
ACTTTGTTTTTCTATAGAAAATAGTTTTTTCTCTCTTTCTCTTATGGATTGTGTATATCTGAAGAAGGTTGTAGAACTGATTGGCCAAAATAAAAGTAAAATAAAAAAAAAACAGATTCAATAATCTAAACATTTTGTAAGGGCAATGTGTCATGTCCTTTGGTAGAATTTTGTATTCCAACGAGAACTAATTTTAGAACAATGAGCTCAGAGGAATCAGGTGAGGATGCAATATTTGCAGTCTCTTTGTCAAGCAAAACCAGCTTTGTTCATTTATTGATTGGTACAGCAAAATACATATTGATTTCTTATGGCCCACCATTTTTTTTTTTTTTTAAATTTGGTTATCATCTAAGGATTAAAGTTAATTTTTGTTTTTTAAATAAAATCTTTCAGGCAGAATAAAGTAATTATATGTAGAATGTAAATACAATGCAAGTCATTTCATAGAGTACTGAATTTTAAAGTTGCTCTTCATAAAATAAATATAACAGAATGAAATCAAACAAGAGCCCAGTGCTTTATTTTTTCCATAAATAATTGCTAAATGTAAAAATTGAAATATTTTTTTGAAATACAAAATAACCCTTAAAATGAACAATGGTGTGTGTTAAAAAAATGAGGAGTATTTTAGCATTTTCATTTCAATACCCTAAAGAAAGATATTTTGCCTTTGTGTCTATAATGTTTACAACTCAAAATATCTTTTCTGAATAGGATAGGAAAAGGGAAACACACTAAAATACATGCACCAATTAATGAAATCCTTTCTTCAAATGCCCAACACTTTTACTATCAAAAGAAACTTGCTATTAAAGCAAAGGGTTAGAAAGTAATTTCCATGATGGTATTCTTCAAAGTATTACATAAAGGAATCATAAGAAAAGAGACTATATTCTTGCAAACATTGCCAGAATGAAAAGCAGCAGCTGCAGCAAAATTATCATATGTGAAGAGCAAGAAGACTTCAGGCTCATCTATTATGGACATCATCTTAGTCTCATTCATATTTAACCTTTGATGACAGAATACTTGAATCATCACCCAGGGCCAATTTGTGCTTCAATAGAACCAGATTATTATTAGGATAAATGCAAACCATTCTTATCAGCGAGAGAGAAACACTCAAAGAACATTGGTTAAAAGGAAAATGTCCTCATTTACACCTCAGCTATGAACAACTTCCAAGCGAAAATTCTTTGAAGAATAATTAGGTGTAAGTGCTGCATTAAACTATTTTTATCCTGTTGCTTATTCAAATTCTTCGACCATATTTGGAAAAAGAATTGGAGAAAAAATCATTTCTAACATTTACCCCAATGACTTTTTTCAGACTATTCTTAAGTTTTGTTTCTTACTTGTGCCATTTGTTCAAGAGGATCTAATTTCTAGAAAACTGCAACAGCTGATAAGATTTCCTTTCATTTGGATCTAAATGTTTCAGGGCAAATGACTGGAATTGTCCCTTTGATATATCAAGGTCATTTATGTAGCTAGCAAAAGTCATTGGGCTAATTAAAACTAGGGTTCTGATAGGCTAGTCCTCTGGAGTGAGCTTGTTCTGTTCATGACCTGAAAACAATATTGTAGTTGTCACAAAGATACTAAGCAACCTTTTTTCTCTAACTATTAGGTCATCCCATCAGTTCTGTCCGAATTTTAACATTGTTAAAATGAACACAATTTAAAGAGTATTTTATAATGTCTAATGGAGCTGAACATTATTTTTATGTTTAGATGCGTTTAAACTGATCAAATTTTATTTCAGAGAACAATAAAATTAAATTTTGTTTGATTAAAACCCTGCTAACATTTAAGTACCCAAGAATCATTTGAGGCACATAATACTTTATGAGTTCAAGAAAGGAAACTCAGCAGCCGAAGCGGCTAGAAACATTCACTTAGTTTATGGAGAGGAATGTGTGAATGAAAGAACTTGCAGAAGATGGTTTGCAAAATTCAGAGGTAGATATTTCACCCTTGAAGATGAAGATCGAACCAGACGTCCAGATGAGTTTGATGAAAAGCTTCTTCAAGCAGCCCTTGAAGAAAATCCTGCTTTATCAGTTGAGGAATTGGTAGTGGTTCTCAGTTCAAACCATACAACTGCTGTTCATCGTCATCTTCAACAACTTGGAAAAGTTCCTAAACTTGGAAAATGGGTGCCTCATGAATTGTCTGAAAACAACCTTAAATCCAGAGTTGACATCTGCTTTTCTCTCCATTCTCGCCAACTTGTTTCACCTTTTTTGGATAGACTTGTGACAGGCGACAAAAAATGGATCGAAATGTTAAGCGTCGTAGACAGTGGCTTGGTAAAGGGGAAGGACCCTAGCCACAGCCGAGAAGGGAACTTCATGGGCAAAAGGTTCTTCTTTCAATCTGCTGGGATTGCCAAGGAATAATCCACTTTGAATTCTTAACACCTAATGCAACAATTAATGCTCAAATATACTGTCAGCAATTAGAGCATTTGAACCAAGCTTTGAGGAAAAAAAGACCTGCTCTAGTGAATCGAAAATGGGTGCTGTTTCATCAGGACAATGCGTGACCACACACAGCAAGAATCACATCACAAAAGATCGAAGAACTTGGTTGGGAGAAAATTCCTCATCCACCTTATTCTCCCGACCTTGCACCTTCAGACTACCATTTGTTTCGTAGCTTACAGAATCATTTGGAAGAAACAGCTTTTGTAACACAGGAAAAGGTTAAAACTGACATTTGTGAGTTCTTTGAATCAAAGCCAAAAGAATTTTACAGTAATGGAATTAGTAAGCTTGTTAATAGATGGAAGGAAGTCATAGATAATCAGGTAAAATACATTGTTGATTGAATCTGTAATTAAATGTAACATTTGGTCACTTGTTTCAAAATTCAAAATTCAGACAGAACTTATGGGATGACCTGATACAATGACACTTTCTCATCTCAGTCACTATTTATATTTTAACCTAACAATTTCACAGTAGATGAAAAAAAAAAAAATAACTTCAACTTTCAACTACAGTTCATGTTTTTCATCAAGTCTTTTTTTTCTTTCTTGACTACATCTGCAGCTGTAGAAATTTCAGATTAAATGTTTCCAACAAACAACTCATCACTCATGTCTCACCTAGTAACTGATCAGAGACATCATGGGGTCTGCAGATTCAAGTGCCTCTTAAATTTAAAACCTAGGCACAGGAAATAGAAGAGAATGTACAACAGAAATTATTCATTCACATCATCAGAATAACAGCTTATATTTTCTTACTTTAATACATACTGTAAATAGTTGTCAATTCAATGTGGTTTTATTTTAATTCTATTTTCATACAATTTTAATATTAGTAAAAGAAATTTATAAAAAAAAAAAACCCATCAGCAATTCTATGTGTACTAAAACTGAAGTTGTGTGTGTGTGTGTGTGTGTGTGTGTGTGTGTGTGTGTGTGTGTGTGTGTGTGTGTGTGTGTGTGACTATTATGATCAAATGACAAAACTCATTGACCTAAAACCTGACATTAAGACTGGCAAGACCCAATAGTTGTGAAATTCCATAGCTGAGATTGACATTGTAGGTCATTTCATTTGAGGTCACCATGCAGCAAAGTATGTCATTTCTAGACAAATGACTATTTCTAACAAAAGAAATGAAACATTGAGTTTGCTGTGAAGTAAAAGCAAATTTTTTTATTTTTTTTAAGCCCACAAATGGTATGACAGTTGAGGTCAATTTGACCTCTGAGGTTACCAAAGGTCATTGCCTATATAATTAGTTTCAGGCTGTCCACTAAATTTTCACCAGAAAATTCCAGGACAATTTCAATACATTTCCATGACAAAATCAGAAAATTCCATGACTACCTCTAATGGACTGACAGTCAAGACAGCAACAAAATAGCAAATGACATAAACCACTTAATTCATCATGAATGTTGATGATGATTATAATAATAATAAAAATCTACAACAAATCTGTCTTTAAAAGCAGGTCATCTTCCTTCATGAATATTCAAATTTTGCCTGTAGATTATGTTCTTTTTTTTTTTTATTCTAAATCAGCACCTAATAAAGAGACAGTTTCATCTAACTAGTTTAGACAAGGAGCAGATTTATATATATATAAAAGAAAAACAAAAAATGTTGGTGGAACCAACAGACAGCTTACAGTCTCAAACAAAAATGACAATATTGAAAAATGAAAGAGAAAAAAGGTCTGAAAGAAAACAACTAAGTGGTTGAAGTCTAGATTGCTTAGACTGACCAAAAAACGCTTAGCAACATTAAATCCTATGAAAGAACAACACTAGCTGTGACTAGGATTTCATGCACACTATCTTTAGCTGACGAACGGACTTAAGTGAACATTGAAGTCAACACTTAGAGGCGACAGGATGTTTCATGCTAGACGCAATCTAGCCTGAAACATCCTGTCGCCTCTAAGTGTTGACTTCAATGTTCACTTTTATATTTACACACACTCTTTCTCTGATATTGAGCACTTTATCCCATAAATATAGCACACCTTAAGAGTATATATATATATATATATATATATATATATATATATATATATATAAATTTTCATTAATTGTACTGCAGTTTAACAATTATTAAAATTAACTTAAACCCCAAAAGAGAAGACAAGTGTTGATGATCTCCAGAGTTATTGGAGCTAACCAAACATGAATTTGAGATTAAAATACCTTTTCAGCCAAACAAAAGAATTTGATATTTTGTTTGCATAGTTTTTAAAATATTGTGCAACCATGAAAAATATTTTTAAACAAAAATTTTAACATTTTTATTATAAAACTAATTTGTTTTCAGCTGTTTAAAAAGATTAAAAACTATAGAAATTACAAAGGGCTCTGAAAGTGAGGAATTCTTGCTCCAAAAAATGGTGCAATTGAAGAAAAATAAACTTAGATTCCTCAACATGTACATCTATCTATACAAGTCAATTGACAGAATTCTGGATTCTTTGAAGTGTCCAGATCCCAACTGAGTTCCTTAAGCAGCCTCTTGGTCCTCCATACAGTTGAGATTCCTTACATACTTCTCAGAAATCTTGACCCTTCAAAGCTGTGCAATGAAACTCATATCTAGAATATCATTAAGCAATCTTAACTAAAGTTGGCAGAAAGGAGGATGTGTTAATTCCTAACATTCTCATATTTCCAACATGGAATTCATGGAATTTGCAACAAGACTTAGCTCTGCCAGGAGACAATCTCTCAAAATTCCTTGTCAATCTGACTTTTCATGCTTTTCCCTATTTCTAGGTTGTTTTAAATTTGAATCCACATTTTATATATAATGACACCCAATAGAAGAAACAATATTGTATTGTACAACCAGAACTAAAAGACCACATTTGTTTTATGCATTCGAATATTTTTTCAGTAACAGCTTCTTCATGTGTAAATAGCAGAAACCATTTTTTTCATTTGTGTAAGATTTTTTTCTTATGTTATATTTTAGATTACTGTCCCTCCCCCCAGCAATACTAAGTATCCCTACTAATTATCATTATTTATAGAAGGTAGTTTTTGCATCACCCTGCAAACAAATCACAAAGAGTAGAGAAAACTAAATCAAAGAATTGTACCTGTTCTTTCATTGGGTCATTGAGGTAAAAGCATTATCTTTGTTTTTTCTTTAAAACTCTAGACCAAGGCAGCCTTCTGGACAAAGCGGTCTGAGGTTGAGACAATTTATTATAGCAGATTTGATATAATAGGCCTCCTCCAAGACGCTGCCTGAACCGCACTCTGCAAAAGGTTACTGACCCCTGCTTTAAAATTATTATGTGAATGAAATTATATATACAATATGCACTTTTGGTATTTGAGGACATGTCTTTAGTGAAGTAGAAATGGAATATAATGTTACACCGTATGCAACAAATTTTAACGTTCTAGTTTCTTTTTCCATTTTTAATTTGACCCAGGAAATGAAAAATCATGGCAGGATCAGGAGACACAAGCAACTGACCATAGTGACACATTTTGAAAGTGATCAGGTAAATAAAAGAAACAACAGGTGGCTTTGTGTCAAGCACAACAAAGAGGTATCCATGGTGATATGCATCAAGTTCATCTTGTCTACAATAGTCTACTACTTTGTGGAACCAATTCCTGTGGATGCTTCCCCGATCAGTATCAACTTAACCTGTTCAAGTCTAGGGCTAACCATTATCTTCCCCACATATCCTCATATACTGTGCCCTTTACATAGAGTGGCTTTTGAGCCTTGTCCAGGATGAACATTGTTAAAGAAATAAAGTACACAATTTTTTTAAAATATACAAATTTTTTTTTTTTTTAATTGAATCTGTTTATAATAATATTATTATTACTACTTGTTCTCAATTGCCTGATGCACTCTGCATTCCCGATAAAACTGTCTGAAAATGACTCAAATGTAACAAGTCAAGAATTAATATTTTCTTGAACTGTCAATAAGATTAATTACGTATAAGATTAATTAACAAGTGCCGTCAACAAGAAAATACATTATATTTGCCAGTAATGTTGAATGTTAAGAATTATTTGATGAAAAGCAATAAGAATTACATTTCAATTAGTACTCAATGATAATCTGTTTCAAACAACATTAGCTGCCCATTTTAAGCAGTCCAAAGAGAAACATATTCAGATGCTTGAAATGTGAAAAAAATGTTTGTCTAGAAATTAATTCTCCTTTCTCCCATATTGGATTTTCATTTTACAAGCAAAATAAGAAAGCATTGAAACCTGTTGAGGTTTTCATTCCTGTAATTGAATTCTTCTATTTTCTAATACTGACCAAACATTTCATACAGGTTTAAACTTTCATGCATATAAAATTAGAACCATTCCACAAGAAAAGCTGCCATTTGATAAGAGTTGTAATATTAAAAGCGTTGTTTGCTTAATTAAAATTTGTCTATCCTCGTGACTTGTCTTTTTGAATAAAGATTTTGGAAGATCCTCTAATGTCACTGGTCCTTTGACATCAAAATCAGGTGTTAAAGTTGAAAGCAGCATGTGTATAATGACAACCCTTTAAATAAAGGATTCATGCAACCTGTTAGATGAGACATTGACAGTAGTGGCCTTCTCTAACTTCTTAGCAATGGTTAGCAATCCAATCTTTGAAAGTCTTACAGCAATAATGAATTCAAACCTTACTGGATGCTTACATGACTATGGTCATGTACCAGACTCAATTTTACAAATATTTTAAGGAGACTTGTCAGGGAGCAGTGGTATTATCATTGTTGTAAATTCAGTCCTCACTGGTAAAAGAGAAAGAAGAGTCTTGTTAATTGATGGTTACTTTCTAATAAATGACTCAAAAAGAAATATGAACAGATACTACAGCATGATCCAAATTGCCAAGAGGACAGAGCTATGATGCTTGACAAGAGCTAAAAGAGGTAATTAACAAATCAAGTAAAACGGCAAATTGAACAGATTTATTAAGGAAACGAGTAGGGAAATCCACTATTTGATTAAGAGACTGAGCAATTGAAAAATTCAATGTCTGGACACTGACAACATCAGTAACATTAAAATAATTAAGCCACTTGACATGATGAGCATTAAAATCATCTAACACAAAAATGTTCACAGATTAATATAGAGTGAGAGCTATTTCTGGATTGTTAAATATTTTGTTTCATATGTTACAGTCCTGAACAGGGGAAAAAGAGGTTAGCCAACAGAGTGCAATAACTAAACCTGGATAGATATAACGATATCAGTGCGCATGCCATGTTGTGTATTCAATACTATTTGCTCAACATGAACTTAAACATTTCCCAACTAATAAAAGTGTCCATTTAGCTAATTTCTCAATTAAAATGTAATAGTCCCAACACAGGGTGGTGAAGACATCAGATAAAGAAGCTTTTGCAATGAATTCTTAGTGCATTTTTAGCAACAGGAGTCATACAATGTCAAACTGACCTCCTGTTAACATTGAAAAAAAAAATGTTTTTTTTTTTTTAAATACAAACTTCTACCACCTTTCACAGAACTTGACTAAGTGGAAATGAAATGATTTTCTCCAGTTCAATAGATTTTAGTTCAATAAGCAAGATAAATAAAATACAAAAATTGAATTGAAAATAAAGGAGTCATTTAGAAGAGAACAAAAAAAAAAAAAAAAAAAAAAAAAAAATCAGTTCAAGTTGTGCTGCTCCTCTTATTAAAAAGTGTTTTTTTTTATATGTGACAATATGTAATCCACACTCAGCACATTGGTTTGTTTTAAGGCATATCAGCCTCAATGGGTGATTTAATGCCAACAAGATTTTTATTGATGGTAATAATTTTTTTCTTCAAAAATTCATTGCTGGTAATAACTTTTTGCAAAAATGTATTGCTGATATTAAAACCTTTTTTTACATTTTCATAATGTTTTGACTAGTTTGGGGATTAACTATTTGCCCATTCTGGGACCCTAACAGGTGCTACCACCCCAGGTCAGGATGGACTGGGGAACACCAGCAATTAAGAGGTGGTTCGACACTCCTCAAAACCTCCTGATTAGAGTCCTTGCTTTTGGATGTAGTTTATCATCTTACCCAGGATGCTCAGCACAATGGTAATGCTAATACGTTAGTAGTTTCTTTATATGGAAACCATCAGTATTCATTGACCAAGCAATCACTGATACTTTTACTGGTTGAAATTTATAAAATCTTTCTATTAAAACAATTTGTCAAGAGAATAGGTTTCACAAATTCAATGTTCTTGCTCTTTCTAGTATTGATGGAGAGTAACTTCCTAAACTTTTGTTTGAAGTGCTCATGTTGGAATATCAACATCTTGATTAGATCATTTTTCTTTTCAAGTTACATATGATATCCATTTTAGTTATTACTGTTGCTGAAACTCCTCAACTGATGTAATTTCTGTTTTATTTGGTATAGTTTTTTTTGAGATTCTGTAGCACTAGTCCAAAGGAGGAGGAGAGTCCTCTCTCAGATCTACAGGCTTCATTCATTGGAAGCTATTTTTAATAAATGATCTGAGAAAGCATGTGTATACATCTGACACTTTAGACATTTCTGAATGAGTTTGTCCGCATATATGACATCCGACAGAAAGCCTTGATCTAACAAGGCCATTTCAGTACATGACTAGATTTTAGGCTAATGTTTTAATTTAGTTTACTGAATTAGTCTTAAAACATAAAAAGAAATAGTTAATATCTTCATCCCATAAAGTATAATGTGCCTTGCAAAAGAGCAATGGTTAACAAACTAACCTCAAAGACTATTACTACTGTAGAGAGTACACTGTACTTATGACCTTGTATTAATCACAGCTTAGAAAGTATGTGTATTAGAAGTGTATTTAGCAAAGCTCATCTTACAAATCAAGTTTAACCCTCAGTAATCTTAGTAGCCTTTTGCCAGACTAAAACAAGTTTTTGGAGATTTTTTTTTTTTTTAACATCCTTTATCACATTGGATAGTAATTATCAGGAATAAATAGTCTTCCAGAACATTTCAGTACCTGCAACAGCATTTAGCACACGGGTCTTCTTCAACAGCCTAATTCTTCATGATATCAGCATTTTATGTAAACTTCACACACACACACACACACACACACACACACACACACACACACACAAAAATAAATAAATAAATAAAAAAAAAAAAATTAAAAAAATTATTAAAGAGAGAAAACAATAAAAGTTCAGGAATTAAAAAAATAATTGACATTGCATTTAAACTTTTTGCAGATCAAAGTTGAGTGGAAAGCAAAAAGCCAAGAGAGTGTTCCACAAGCAAGAAGTGCGAGAGAAGAAACTATTAGCATAGAACTTACGGTTACATCTAGCAGCCATTTCAACTTTAAAATAATGAGACCTTAGGTAAGGCACTGTCATGGATATATAATCTTCCAAGGATCTAAGATGCGAGTTCAATCTGCATTGTCTACTTAATCATCACAGAATGACAGTAGAACTGTTACAAAAAAATAAACTGACAATTCTACTTAGATATTCAAATATTATTACAGGTTAATTTTTTATTCTTTTGATCCAATTTCCTCTTATTCAAAATTTTCATGGCCACTTTTTCTGTATTATTTCATAATTGTGCTCAAGATGTAGACCTAAAAGTAGACGTGAATATGATTGCTCTCTTTAGTAGAAAATTAATGAGAAAAATGACCCAATATTTTTACATTCTATTTTAACAGTATTATTTACCTATTTTCATATTGAAAGCAATCATCCCCAAATTTAGTTTTGTATATACAAAATCTGAATAGAATTTTGTAGAATACAATTCACACTCTACCTGAAAAAAATATGAATCAACCAGTTTTCAGTTATCTTTTGACACGGAGGGTGGGGGAATAAAAAGAGCATCTGGCATGAAGTATATTCACCAGCCAAATGACCAAACTACAATCTTAATCTATTAACCCAAAGGTCAATTGCTATCTGTCCTTATTTCCATTTCTTACCACCTGCTTTTTCAGTTATATCACACCTGATTCATTATAACCATTTTAACAGTGGCCCCCTCTATCTTAAGTTACTCTCGGACTTTCTAACTGTTAAATTTTTGTATTAAAAAAGAAAGAAAAAAAATCAAACAAGTCATTCTAGCCAAGTGAAATGCATATATGCAGGATGTTTGTATATGTGTTGTTGTTGAGTGTAATCACTGTGCACTGGTTATTTTATTGATAGAAGTAAACAAAATTGCCCAAAAATTACTACTGTATAATTTGATCCACCCACTCTTCAATTAATCTTGGTTTTTGATTCCAATTCAAAATTTGGCACATTATACATGAAGAAATACAGAATATAATATTACCAAATATTATTAAATTTTCACATGATATGGTCAAACATAAGATATTTTCACAAGTTTTTAGCATTTTTTTTTTTTTTAAACAAAGTTTTATTCTGATTCTTGTTTATTATGACTGTCAATTTTTTTTTAGCTTAAACGACCATCTGGTTAAATTAATAACTATATATATATATATATATATATATATATAAAGATACCCTGCTTCTTGTTTTTGCTGATAAGCATTCAGACACTGTGATGCAAAGGGTAAAATCAGAACATCGGGTTTTTTTTTTTTTTTTTTAATTGAAAATATTCTTGGCCCATCCTTCCATATCTGGATCATGAGAGATTAGATATCATTTGTGCCGATCCCTCCAACAAATGTGTAAACAAATAAAAAGAGGTTTTCTCCAAATTTTATTGAAATCTAAAACCAGGATGAGATGCGGAGCATTAAAGACAAGAAACATTATTCTTTGCTTTGTGAAAGAAGAAAATCTAAGATAATTTTTTCAAATAAATTCCAATTCAAAGGCTATGTAAATAACATCAGAAAATAGCATATTTTATAGCAGCTCACATTTCATTAGAATATATGAAGAAAAAATTGCTGGATGATACAACATTATTGGAATTTCAGTCCCCCATTTCCTCTTTGGACCAAAATCAAAACGTTTCTTTTCATGCATTCATTATAAATTTTAATGGGGGGGGGGGAGATATATACCATATATGTAATACAATGTTTCCCTTTGCAATTTGAAACTGAAATAGTATTCTTTGGTGGTGTTAATAATAGCTTACACTGAGTGATTTAATTTTAAAAGAATAAAATTTAAAAACTTCACCTATTGACAAGAAATTGAAAGTATTGTTAAGTTAAGGGTGTGGGAGTTTCAAATGGCTGTAAATGTTGATCCTTTAAAGCCTAGCAGGATTTCAGATTAACCTTCAATAAAGAGACATTTTAGTAAATTAGCTACATTCAGTAAGAAAACCTTTTGGGAATTAGAAATGGTAAAAAGGTGTTCAGAAAATAAAAATCCATTTTTTTTTTTTTATAGATGGAATAATTGTTCATTCAAAAAATAAAAAGTATATGCAAGGTCTGTCCGGAAAATATCCAGCAATGTGATATTTATATTAAAAAAAAAAAAAAAAAAAAAAAAAAAAAAGAGCTTACCTAGGGTAATGGTACTTTAATCTGATTGAAAGTACTTCCCTTAGGACATCACACACTTATCTCAACATAATAAAAAAAAAAAAAAAAAAAAAAAAAAAAAAAGTAAAAAGTTTGTTTTTTGAGATTGCCATCATTTGCTTCACTGTGTTTCCCTTAATCTTGTTCATTGTAATTGATTAATGATTTTAGTTTTGGAGAAAAACCATAAGTTGCAAGGAGCCAATTCTGGGCTATGAAGTAAGACTTGACAATGCTGTGTATTTGGTCAAAAACCCTGCACAAGGTATGAAAGATTTACTTGCACAGTATGAATGCAATTGCAACACAGTACACAAAGCTCACTCAATAGCATCAAATGGTGACTGGATAACCCCATGAGAGAGTGTGTTCTTTCATGCATGATAAAGTCCCATCTGATTGGTTGCCAAGTTACATCAAGGTTGTGCACCAGTTCTTGAGATATTCAAAATGGCTTCATACTTTGCAAAGCAACCTTATAATTTATCAAAAATAATCATCATTATTATTAGCAATGATAAAAAGCCTGTCATCAAATTCTTTTATTGCCTATTAAAAGCATGTAAGATTCAAAACAAAAACCATAAATAAGGTAATGCTGAACAGAGATCTTTGTACTTTTGTTAGTTTTACTTATAAGAAAGTCTTCTGCATTATAATTCATTAAAATTTTTATATTCAGCCAATTGGGTTATTTCCAGCTTAAAACACCAGAAATAAAAGTTGACAAGTGTTTATTTATAGCAACCCTCTCTGGTGATAGAATGCACCTAGAGCAGCAAAGGAAGATAGTTCTACAGTGCATTGAATATGGGATTGTATTGTCATTTTGAAAAACACCTTTTCTGCTGACCCTGTGTCTGCCTGTCTTCATTTGTTCAAGCCAAAAACAAACATCTGTAACTTCCCTATTCTCAGAACTTGTAAGGGACAATACCTAACGCATTCCACTGACTGCTCACCAACACATCAGCAAGGACTATCCTTCTCTGAACCTTGTAGACTGGTGCTATGGAATCGCAAACACAGAACTGTACCAAACAAGAGAAACCACAGCACTCAAGAACTTTCAACAGAAACAACTAAAAGGAATAACACACATAACTTAAAGAGAAAATAATGACAATCAAGATGACGATGTTCCATACTACTTCAAACAAAAGGTTAGGAAGGAAGCTCCCCACCCCAAATCAATACTGGATAAAGCAACAAACCTATTTTCCTGAAACATTGTTACAAGAGAAAGATATAAATTTCAACTGAAAGTAGCACTGGCTGCTCAGTCAGTGAATGTCAAAGGTTTCCTTATAAGGAAATGGCTAATATTAACATCATCATTAGAATAGAGATTTAGTTCAGATGATTAAAAAAAAAAAAAAAGAAAAAAAAACAGATTATCATTTATTTTTTTTTAAATTTATATTAATTGTTAATAATGATTGTGTGTGTGTGTGTTTTTTGTTGTTTTTTTTTGTTAAATTGATTTAACCCCAAGTAAGGCAGTAAAGCCACTAAGACACAAGTAGTTATTGGGTATGGAAGAATTAGGAACAGAAACATTACTAATGAGTGGAAAGAGAAGAGTAATCAGGAGGACAGTAGATAGCAATTGACATTGCATTTAAATTTCAAAACATTAAAATTGGCTGGAAAGCATGGAGAAAGAAGAGAGTTCACCAAGCAAGTAGTGAGACAAAAGAAACTATTAGCATAGAATTTACAGCTACATCTAGTCGGCTATAAATTGAACAGATCTCCACACCAGTCTAGCACTGAACTTAATTCAAAAAGTCTAGGTACCATATTGAAGAGCTCATCTGAACAATTACCATGAAAGTATTTATAGAAAAGGCAAAAGGGAGGCAACCTTATAGCGGTGGCAAAGTAACTGAAGCAAAGACGCCAGATCAGGACCAATAATATTGCAGATTCTTTTTTGGATTTTATCAAGAAAATCAAGGTAAGTAACAGGGGCACCAGACCATATGTGGCAGCAATATTCTAAGCAGGATGAATGGTAGACTTATTGAGATGTAAGATAGATTCTTGAATAAATTTAATATTTCTTACATTAATATAGGTTTGTTTTTTTTATTTCGTCTCCAAAAAGACAATGTTACTTTCTGACTAACCTAACATGACCAGGACACATACTACCAATTGACCTGTCAGAGCTTAAAGGATTTATAGATGATTGATAGTAATGCTTAAATCTTCACCCAGTCTCCCATATTTGTGGTTTGAGGACAGACTAATCAGGACCTATATAAGGACCGAATTTATATTTGTGAGCATTTTTATTTGTTATGGTAACAAAGCAAAAATAGTACAATAAATGTTTTTTAAGACAATACAATTAAAATTTACTAACATGAAAAATAAAGCAATTTGAAACATAATGTGGGATACCAGTTTCCACACATAGTAGTAATAAACTGATATTCTCTTACAATAAATAGCATTTAGATCCCAGCTAAAGAATCTAGAGGTTTTTTTAATTAAAAAAAAATTTATCTTTATAGAGTTTATTTAAAGAAAGAAAAAAAAAAACAAGTATTTTAGGGTTAAAAATGAATTGGTGAACATTCATTTACTTTGCTATTGCACTTACTATTGCTCCACAGTGTCTATGGAAGAAATGACATGTAATTACCACAATTTTGCTAACATCAATTTTGTAGTACATATGTAAGTTTCTAAAACAAAGAAACAATTGTGTAGCACAATGGAGTAATAGAAAAACTCTTGAACTTTGCAATGACAAGTCTCACTGCTAAGTGTTAATTCTATATTGATCGATTCATTTTCTATGGTTTATCAACCTTTTGAAGGTTATTTAAAACCAGAAAATATTTTCAGATCGTAAGAATTTTTTTTTAGATAATAATGATTTACTGATACAAGTCCTACTAATTAACCCATAGCTGGGAGGAGAAGAGCTGGATTCATACCTTTCACCAAAGTTATTTGCACATAAATGAACCCTACTGGAATTGAAACCTGGCTCTCCACTTTCCAATTCCAAGTCGTTATCCATCACACCACCTGCACATCCAAGCTTACAGCACCTGGTATTCCCAAGCGGTCACCCATATAAGTACTGACCAAGCTTGACATTGCTTAATTTTGGTAATCATACAAGAACTGGTGTTTCAACATATCACTGTAAACCTGTTAATTCTATAAATAATTGAGCTTTAGGGCCATCCTTGGTGGCCTTTCAGTAGGTATTTCTTCTAAGATTAAAAAATTTTATTTATTCTTACAGAACCCTTGAAGAGTATAGGGGCTACAAGCATACTAATTGCTGTCGTTTCAGTAACAAGCAATTTTTTACAGAGCTAGATTGTTAAAAAGACAAACTGCCTTACAAGGCTCAAAAACTCATATCCCTATTATCTATCCTTATCCTTTTTTTGGGGGGGGGTAGATTTGTCCCTTTCCAAATGGTATTAGAGCACAGTGAAAGCAAACTTTTCAAGTCAGAGTGTGAACTTGGTTGCAGATTTCATTTTACAAACCATTAAGTCATTCACATCTAGATTGAGCATACCAAATTTTTCTTCTTTTTTTTACCCAGAAAGAAAAGAAAAAAGAAAAAATTGCCAGTAAAGAAAAATAAAGATTTGCCAATTTCCTCCAGCAGTTGCATCTTGACTTTTGTATTTTTCTGATAGACCAACTAGTGAAGGAGATAAAAAAATTCTCAAGAAAATAACTAGCTTGAGAGTTTCTAATTATTGAAAAGAACATTTGTAGCCAAGCCTAGAGTCAAAGCCTTTTGATAAACATCATGAATCAATTATGCCAATTGATTTTGACAATAGAAGCACAAAATTCTTTTTAACTTGGTAATGACTGGTGCAGTGTGACTAACGCCACTGCACTAGCTTGTGAATCTTAACAAGAGATGTGACAGTCAATTTGCAGTTAATTGTATGCATTAACTAAAGCCAAAGAATAATTCCAGTGATCAGAAGGAGGAAAATAAATACAAGGCAAAATGGATGAAAATTAATGATCCTTCCAAGACATTTTGTAAATTTTTAGTTGCAAAGAAAAATAATGTTCAGTAAAATTCAAATGAAAATTACCATCCCATACACTCTTACAAATAATTCAACTAAAATGAGTTATAGGTTTATTTTATAAAACATTCACAATGCAATATATATCTGGTGGGCAGTGCTATCTTTAAACAGGGCTGCTTAGTCACCTTTGGAGCAACCAAGTGCTACCTCTGCCACAAGCGGTAGTCAAATGACTTTATACGTGCCAAAGGCCACTTTCGTATAGTTCAGTAGCTACAGAGCCCCAGCCCATTAGATGTGTATATGTCACCTCTGGACTTCAGAAACCAGAGCAACAATAGATGTTAAGATTATAATCATGTATATTTACGCAATATCTTAGATATTTATGCAATATCATGGATAGAGCATATTAAATATAAAAGTCAACTGAAGATTGCATTTAAGCATGAATCTGACTGTTGCCATTGGGTGTTGACCTCAATGTCCACTGTGTGTGTGTGTGTGTGTGTGTCAGATTCATGCTTAAATGGAATCTTCAGTTCACTTTTATCTTTACATATGCTCTATCCCTGATATTGAGCACTTCAACCCATAAATATGACATATGTTAAAACTATATACAAGACAAAATGGAAAACATTACTTGTGACACATTTTATCCATTCGGACACCATCAGACTAGGTTTGTTGATATTAATAAAATCCTAATGGATAAAATGTGTCACAAATAATTTTTTCCATTTCATCTTACAATTTCCCCAATACTGTTCTTGATTATATATATATATATATATATATATATATATATATATATATATATATATATATATATATAGTGAAAGTAATAAATCCATTGGCATATAATCCAAGTGGATACTAGTAATCTAAAACATTAAAACTTATCCACAAAGAGTTCAATGTATTTATTATAACAAACCCAATAAATAGTATTATACAGTAAAATCCAAAATTATCTCATATGAGGGATAGACCTATATCAACCGTCAAAAACTTTGTCAGTCTTATTCAACCCCGTGGTATAGACTGAGTTTATGTTGGAATTAGAAATTTAACTGTGACAGCTACTCTGTGTGTGTGTGTGTGTGTGTGTGTGTGTGTGTGTGTGTGTGTGTGTGTGTGTGTGTGTATATAAAATGGCTGTCCTCTTGTATCTGAAGATGCCCATCCCAGTTGAAGGTGCCAGCTCTGGTACATTTGTTTGTTCAACACCCACAGAACCATATGTGGTTTATACTGCAACTATGCTGAGTGGACCTTAGTTACAGTTTCTGGGAGAGAGGGCACTATCTAGTGTGATCAACAGAGTCAGCAGACTCAAACCTTCAGTCACGATGACTTATGACTTTGTGCTAGTACAACCACCAGCAGCTCCCCAAGAGTTCCATCTACCCAAGCTAATTCAAAAATCAAGTAGCAAGATTTTCTTGAAATTAATGATCCCAATATTTAAGAAAAAAAAATCTATATCTAAATCCACAATACAATCATGTTAATAATTCAAGAAAACACATTCCCACCAGAGTTCAAAATAATAAAGAGATAAAATATCCCTTTGTTTCCTGCACATTAAGCTCAAATTAGCACAAAGTCTCTTGAGAGACATGAATTATTCAAAATAATAATTATATTTACAATGTCCACAAAGACAACATGATAATTACTGATGATTATACAATAATTGTGTATATACAGACTAATGACAATCATTGTCTAGAAAGCAGTTCCAAATATTGTTTTTACTGTTGATTACTTGGACAATTATTGCGCCTTGTAGAATAAATAGCATACGTCATTTCTTGTAGTCATCATTCCAGCCAGTCACATCTTTTCAATGGCATTGTCCCAATGAGCAGCAATCCATCCACATTATTAAGCATATTAATTTAAATGTTTTCTATACACCACACAAACTTCAAAAGGACTTCCCAAATAGAAGAAAAGTAATGTTTCAAATGACAAGAAAAAAAAAATACTGTTCCCACACAAAATGTTGTCAAGATTAAAAGGGTCTATTAAACCCAGATTATAGCATTTTTAAAATTAATATTATAGAAAGTAAAAAAGACTGTTGAAGAAAACATCTAAGCGTGAAGAGAGGAAAATTTTGGTTTAAAGTTATGTAGGAGCAAACACCAAGTCCTTTTCTTTCAAGCATCAGTGATCATGTCTCTTCACAGCTTCCTTTCTTTTTTGTATCAAGAAATGGTGCCTTACTATGACTGTTCTTCATAAACATAGTGGAGTAGTTTCCTTCTGTCATTTCCATGGCTTTGAATTCAAAGTAGTCTTCCTAGACTGATTGCCAAACAAGGCTAAAGAGGTCAGTCTGTCCTGCAAGCATTAAGTACATTGTTTAATATTATTGCTTTATTAGTCTATCAGATAAATTTAGGAACATATTTAAGTGAGGATCTTCATTAAAACAATGTTCATTTTGACTTCTTTAATTTCCAAATTACACAAAATTTAAAATTTTTTTCATAATCATTCAGGTTCTGACATTTTATTAGTATCCCAAACTGCTTCAGTTAGGATACTATTAAGTGAGCTACAGTGCAAAAACAGTTCAAAATAGTGACACGTCATTCAATTTCAACTACTTATGTCACACTTACTTTCAAGGCTATTTTGGTAAAAATAGTATGTAAAAAGAACTTGAACCTTTTCCTTTTTAAAGATAAAATTCTTTCTGGCATGTAATTAGTTTTTATTCCAGGTCTCTTTAGATGATATTGTGTAAGAGAAGATGACTTCTCATGTGGCAAAATGAGTGAAAGGAAAAGAAATATAGCTGCCCTGACACCTTAATTTAAGACAGACACAGTCTCGGAGCTAGGAGAATTGGCAAGTGTGGTTGAGCATATGCAAATTTGTTGCAAGATCAAAGCATAAAAACACCATGCAAGAGAGAATAGTCAGTACGTTTGTGAACATCATACTGCTTTCACAGAGAGACTGTCAGCTAGGAAAGCTATTACTTGGGTCAGATATCAATGGAACTTTTATGCATTTTTAAAGTTGACAATTTCATAGTGGTCTTTTTAAAAATTGCTGTATTTTGAATTCTCTCTCTCTCTCTCTCTACACATTAAAATAATCACATCTTAAAAGGATGCTCAGAAATTTGGTGGGTTTAACATAAGGTTTGAAGTTGTCTTTCACAAAAACATTTCTAAATTGAAAACTTTCGTAGATAAAATACCATAGAAATTTGACACTTGAAAAAAAAAAAAAAAAAAAAAAAAAATGAAAATTTCACCTTTTTGTAGAGTAATGTCTTTAATAATCAGTTGGTTTCGTATCTGTGGCCATACAACTCAAGGTGTACAAGAATCAAAACGTGGATATACTGTGTTCATTTTGTGCAAAACTGTTGGGCCTGATGCTTAAAATTTGTATTGCTGACTGAATGAATGAACATCGCCAGCTGAAGCCTATTTTAAATTAGACTCATTTCATCAATGGCTATTAGAGTTTAAATCTTTTTCTTATAATTTCTTTAATGATGCATTTTATTCATTATATTATAAAAGTATGGTGCTCAAATCACTTTTGTCTAAGCTGTTGCTTTTAAGAATTTAAAAAAAAAAATACTTTCAAACAGAATTCATATTATAAAACCCAAATAAATAAATATATAAACTGGATATATTCTTAGTTCTTTAAATTTCACATTCATGTTAGTAAAAAATTTAAATAAAATTTTTAAAAAAATAAAATAAAAAAAGAGTTCAGTTTTCCTTTTAATGAAAATTCATGACTGGCAGTATTTATCTGAACATCTTTTCTAAGTGGGTATCTGAACATCTTTTCTAAGTGGGTATCTGAACATCTTTTCTAAGTGGGTATCTGAACATCTTTTCTAAGTGGGTATCTGAACATCTTTTCTAAGTGGGTATCTGAACATCTTTTCTAAGTGGGTATCTGAACATCTTTTCTAAGTGGGTATCTGAACATCTTTTCTAAGTGGGTATCTGAACATCTTTTCTAAGTGGGTATCTGAACATCTTTTCTAAGTGGGTATCTGAACATCTTTTCTAAGTGGGTATCTGAACATCTTTTCTAAGTGGGTATCTGAACATCTTTTCTAAGTGGGTATCTGAACATCTTTTCTAAGTGGGTATCTGAACATCTTTTCTAAGTGGGTATCTGAACATCTTTTCTAAGTGGGTATCTGAACATCTTTTCTAAGTGGGTATCTGAACATCTTTTCTAAGTGGGTATCTGTTTATTATTTTTTTCCCTTTATGTATTAATGCTTTCCACACAAGAGATACCTACTTAGCTGTATAATAAAATTTACATTTCATCTTCTGTTCAGTGGATGATGAACTCCATGCCCCCAAAAATAGTTTTCTTCTAAGTGATAGAAGCAGGCTGAAGAAGATATCCAAATTCCTTTCAATCTATGAAAAGGTTGCTGATGAAGAACCACTTCTAATGACCTTCAGTTACAAGTGCCAAGGCCAATGGGTTGCAATATACTATTACTTCAACTTTTACATTGACCAAGTCATTGTTATTACATCTGTCAAACACTGTAATCAAAAGTTTAGTTCCAACTAAAAGCAGAAAGGATTATTTTTTATGGCTTTTATAAATGGGAAAGTGGTATTATATCAAATACCACTTTCAAGAGATGATATGGAGTGCTGCAAGAATACTGCCTATGGGGGGGGGGGGCTTATAATGAAATTAAAACTGAAAACCATCATTAGAAGAGGAAATGCAGGAGAACCATTCTATCTAACCTAAAAGTCTTTTTCATTTTCATCAGTTCCAATGAATATATTTTTATTCCTTTGAGTGTTTTTAGTTTGAAATTAAAAGATGTTTAAAGCTTTACAATAAGTATTGGTTTGAAGGACTGACCAATGAAGAAAATTTCTAGGTTTCGTATTCATTATTGTCACTTTTTGACAAGTTAAAAATTTCAGAAAAAACTTTCCAAAAGTAGATACATGTGCAAGAAAAGGTCTTCATATTAAAGAGAAAATAACTTTTTTATTGAATTCCTCATCCCAAGATTAGTTAAGTTTCAAACTTTCAGGTATATACCCTCCAATGGATACATTGTAAGGAGGGTATACTTTTGACCTCTTTTTTCTCTACTGTCAAATTGCACTTCTTTTTACATGGTGGAAATTTTTTTTTTTTTTTTTTAATTGATTACTACTGAAAAAAAAAATTAACTTTATCTTTGTTATGCTATGAATCGTATCAAAAAGGTTACAAGTTATTAACTGTTGAAATGAAACTCTTATATGAACAATCAAATGTCTCCTCCTGCATCATGTTTTAATCATCTTGTTTTGGAGAACACAACTTTCGCTAATGTTTAGACAAGTTGGATCAATTAATTATTGCTTCCATTAGTATTATATTTCTTTTACTTCACGACTATCTATATGATATTACATTTATAATGATTTATAATTAATCTGAAGCCAACATCTTCACTGTTGAAATTGGCTTTTGGACACATGAGATAAAACTACTGAAAAGTTTTTCCCTTTAATTTAAATTAAATTAAAATTTGAACAAGGGAATGACTCCCATCCAAAATATAGAAGGAGAAAGTCAGAAGATGGAGGTCATATTGGCAAGATCATTGAGTAATATTGAAATGCATCATTTTTCTCCATAAATTATAACAATGATTTAAAAACAATCATTTTTCTTTTTACAAAAAAATGTGACATGCAGCAAGGCATGAGTAATTTAGCTAGTTGTTATGCAAGTGTCATATAGGAAGAAAATGAGTAACTATCAACACCGACGTTCAAGCATGACACTCTGGACTTATGTTTTCCACCAGGTGTATAAATAGTAGTGTAAGGCTACTGACTGCAGTGATTATTGAGTGACTTGAGTGGAAATATCCAGTTGAATTAGTGTGAATAATTGTGCATCAATAATTTGGGTTTTGATTTAGGATTTACTGGACATTAAGCCAAGCAACGCTACTAACAAGTTTTAGGAAATTCATTTTCACTTACTAGTTTTTACCTCAAATGGAACCTAAAACCTGAAATGTTGGCTATCTTTGTTTTCTTTCACTGAATCCTTGTTGTTTGCCATCACATAAGTTCCCTCTTAACCAGGCTGAATCAATCTAAGTTTCTCTACATTCCTGAAACCATTCAACACCAAAACAGATTTGGCTATGAAAAATTAGTCCATTACAAGAAAAGATAAACCTAATAAATACTAACATGATCCTCTATGCTACAAATTTTTCAGAAAAATGTCACCAGTCAAGAACAGCTCCGGACATGCCAATTAACAAGACATCCATTCCCCAAAGAAAAAAAATTCCAGTTTGTCATAGAAAATTGGCAGTTACATTTGCAGGAGATTATTAATATGAAAACAGTTATTTCAACTTTAAATACAAATTGTTCTTCAAGACTACATATCATTATATAGACAAACATAAACAAAAGAATCTCACAACAAAAATATTGTTGCATCTAGAATTATAGTGTCAATCATGCTCTAAAAGAAATTTAATATAAAATTAAAACACAAAATTGGTTCAAATTGCAATGTTATTAAATTGCTTTCAGTCCAAACCATAAACCAAAAAAATAAAATAAACACTCAAAACAGTTTTTGTATACAAAGAGAATATGTAATAAACAAAATGTCTTTTCATGACATCAACAATGAAATAAAAGGTCAAAATTTAAACTATTTATGTAGGTGATAAGAATGCAATTTGCACTGGGAGTAACGATTGAAGAATTAGTCTAGCAGACCATTACTACCGAATGGTAACTTTGATCCTCACTAAGTGTCATATTCATGGCACCATGCCAAAAATAAGCTACATTTTATGAGATTTGGGCAAATATTTATAGCACACACAAAAAAAAAAAAAAAAAAAAAAAAAGTAAAACGTTTCTATGTATTCAGTCTAATTATCCAAAAGGTGATGCATGCTGGGATATTTTGCATTGCACACATTTAATAAACAACACTGTGTGCAGGTTTCAATTAAAAAGAACAATTTTGCAATCACCACACAGTTTCTGTCTAACATTTTTCAGAGTGAACAGATTCTACACTCTGAACCAAGGTAGAAGTGCCAGGAAGCAACACTAGTCCTATAAAGATTGCAGAGAGACTATAAGAAATGTAAACTCATCTTTATAAATAAATGCAAATGTCAGTGTGTCACAATTTTTCAACTTTACTCCTAGAGTCCGTAGCCCAACTTATCAAACCATTTTGGAATCAGACCAACTCCATGAGGAAATTAAAAAAAGTTTTGGTCCACATCCGAACTCGCAATACTGAAATTTGGGATTCCCAAGTTTTCATTACAGCGATTGTTTTAGGCAATTTTTTATGTGATTTTTTGCAATAAAGTTTTCTGTACGATAATTTTTATAACTTGGAAATTTGGGAATAATCAAAATTAATTTCAAAATCAAACAAAGGTAACACATGAAAGAAAAATAATTTTTGTACAGAAAGTAAGGACCTACATACATAATACTGTCTTTAAATTAAGTGGTGGCAGAAGAATTATCGTTGAACTTTTTAAAGGTTAGTTTAATTATTAATGCAATACTTAAATGCAGCAATCAATTTTGAGTTCTTCTGTAGTTTGTTGTTGCCTATTGCATACAGCAGCAGTATGCATTGCAAAAAGAAATCTCTACCAACAGAAGACCGGATTGCAATCAAAAGAGCCAAGGCTGCAATGAAGAAAAGAAAATCCCATGCAAATGAAAACCCAGATCAAACAGTAGCCAGGAGAGCTTCCAATATGCAAAGCTCTTCTACCTTCAGCTATGGGTTAAATAGCAGAGGAAACTGGGCTTTCCAATCTTGGAGTTGCAATCATTCTCTGAGAAGGAAAATACTGAATTCAAACCGGTTGGGAACACACATACCATAAAGTGCAAGGAAGATTTTCATTTTACCAGCCATCTTGTACCAGCCCACCTTGCTCAAAGATTTTGGAGGAGAGATCAAAATTTGGGGTTTGGACCTGTTCTTACCCACCTCAAATAACACTCATACTGTTCCTTCTTGAAAGGAACCGTCATAATCATCCATCAACAATTCTTAATGAAGATTGGGCCTGGTCATTCTCTAAGCAAAAATTTGGTATAAAGATCTTTTTCTTATCAGATTCACGGTCTTAAGTACTGAATATAATTTTCATGATGTAGGGTGATTTTATTCTGTAATCAGAAAAAAAAAAAATTACAATTCAATTAAATTTTATCTGATGTTTACATTTCTTATAAACAGAACTAATCTGTTATTTCAACTTTGCCATTATTAAATAAATACTGTCAAAGTGTTGAAAAGTTAAGCTTAATGATACTTGACAAGAAAAAAATATGAATGAGTTATCTCACTGAGGACAACCAATTCAGAACATGCTCACTAGCATTAAGGATAGAAGAGAATCAAAGTGGAGTATCTGTTCCTTCCTACTATGTTCTTGTCTTTTGATGAGACAAAACAAGGAGATTGTTTCTGGGGATTTTAATCATGGAAAAGCATCTCCTAATTGCATAAAAAGTGAGAGTTGGAGCTATATGACATTAGCCTTGTATGGTGACACTTTAGAGAAATAATATCAAAATTATTTTTTTTTAAATTTAAAATTAATAATTTTCTTCCTGGTTAATTTTTTTTTTTTTTAAAGCAAATGAAAAACAAAATTAAATAGGTAATCTATGTGAGTTTTTCTCTTAAGTCTCATAACTTTTTCTCTTCCTACCTTTTTATCACCATTTTAACGTGTTGATAACTGGAGTCCTTCAACTGCCTCTTCAGTAAATAAATATAGATTTTTCAAATTTAGACATACAGATAAAATCATCTATCATTAGTAAAAATTATTTTTTTAAGACTTGTTTTAATAGTGAGTTGGGGAAAAAAAAATTAAAGTTTGTTAGATTAGCTTCCAAGAAAATATCAGTATTAAAAAGAGTGGTTAAATAATTTCATATGTGAATATATCTATTTAAAATTTTAAATCAGCAATATTATTGATCCTGATCCGGCACCTTTACTTCAGTCACTTTCCCACTGCTGCAAAGTTGCCTCCCTGTGCTTTTTCTATAAATACTTTCATGGTAATTGTTCGGATGAACTCTTTGCTATGGTACTTAGACTTTAAGTGCAGTACTAGACTAGTAAGATTTCATCAATTTACAGCCGAGTCAGCTAGATGTAACCATGTTCTATGCTAACAGTTTCTTTTCTCACACTTTACTTGTGGAACTCCCTTCCAGCTCCATGCTTTCTAGTCAACTTTAATCTTCAAAAATTTAAATGCAATGTCAATTGCTATCTACTCTCATCCTGATTACTCTCCTTTTGTTCTCACTCCTTAGCAATGTTTCCGTTTTCTAATTCTTCCACACCCAGTAACCCTTTGCTTGGGGTGAATGCGATTTAAAAAAAAAAATAATAATGCCTATATTACATGATTATCATAAGTGATCCAGTCAGTTATAACACTACCAAAAATATATAAAGAACGACAAGAAATTTAATCTTGTTTGGAATTGAATGGAAAAAAAGGTTTTACCAGAATTGAGGCGACAGGATTTTCTCGACTTACCTGAAATAAATAAAAAAAAATATTAATCAAGCAAAGTCAAAGCAATAAAAATAACTCCTTAAACTAATTCAACTAACACGTACTTATAAGAAACCAATAATTTAACATTATTTTATTCCAAAGACATGTTAAAACTAAGGAAGAAAGAAAAGAAAAAAAATAATTTCAAACATAACTTAGGTCTTCAAAATGATAATAGAAAAGACCACTCACCACATTGAAAATAAATAATATGCAAAATATATTAGTGTGTATATATTTTTAATGTTTAACTTTTAATGTCATTAATGCAAAGGAGATAATATTTCCATTGCAATGCGACCACAGATGGCTGTGTCATGACTGGTGGATTGTTCAAAGATCTTTTCCAGAGGAGCAGGTGAAATGTCTGACTTCTTGAAAGAGAGTACAACAATAACAACTGAAAAAATATATTTCAAGACTCATGTGGGGAAATGTTAAAAATAAGCATTAAACTTTACCTACTTATCCCAGATATAATCAATGTTGAAATACATCTGATTGCTACATTCCATCTCCCTGCACTGACAGAAATGTCCATAGAATTAATGACATGAAACAAAGTCTTGACATCTTTAATAAATCTTATATCTGTGATAAGATGAACAGCATAAACAAAGAGTTTCAAATAATAAAGATGTGAAATCTGATGCTACTAAAATAGTGTGAAGAATATGTAACTTTTGGCCAATAATGTTTACAAGTAGAAATGTGTAGTGAATGTGTTGTCATTTGCTCGAAGGATTAAATTACAGCTGATGTTCATTTTTAAAATAATAACATTGTTCACTTGTCTATAATGAAAGCCACATATAAGTTTAAAATGAAAAGGAATTTCACTGAGACTTATATACACAACATGAATCCTAAAATATATTAAGTTTTTCCAATGACTGAAATGAAGGTGTACATCAATAGTACAAAACATTTTTGATTAACTTATGTGATTCTATTCAAGCCAAAATCTTTAAAACTAATCTCAAGTTACTTGATATGGACTTCAGATTTGAAAACAAAGTTTATCATTTTAATCTCCATCCAAAAGATTCTACTTGTAAATTCTACATTTTCTGAATGCAAACATATTTTGAATCCAAATACATTCACTGAATTTTACCAGTTGAAAGAAAAAAGTGAGGAGGGGGGTCTTGGGCGAAAGGAGAGGGGGGGGCGAAAGGAGAGAGAAAAGGGAACGAAAGGGGAAAAAGGACGAAAGGAGAAAAAAAACGAAAGGGAAAAAAGACGAGGGGGGGACGAAGGGGGGAAAGACGAGGTGGAGACGGGAGGGGCGAAAAGACGAAAGGGGGAGACGGGAGGGGAACGGGGGCGAAGGGGGCGAAAGGGGGGCGAAAGGGGGCGAAAGGGGACGAACGGGAGGGGGGCGAAAGGGGACGAACGGGAGGGGGCGAAAGGGGACGAACGGGGGGGCGAAAGGAGGGGACGAAAGTGGGGGAAGATGAAGGGGAAAAAAAAAGAAAGAAAAATCAATGTTTCTATTTACTTTTGATCTTAAATAAAAATAATGAAAAATAAAATAAATTCTCCAAAGAATTTCTTTTTGTGATATAAGGTGGGAGTTAATTGTGCAGCTTTTAGCAGAAATCAGGAATCAATTACTAGGGAATTGCCAAAAAGCATTTTGAGGAATTCAAAGACTCAAATATCTTACTATTGTGATCTGCCTATATAATGATCACTGACAAAAAAAAAAAAAAAAAATGTTAAAAATTAAAGAGGAGAAGAAAAAAAAGAAAACATCAAAAGGAATACACATAAATCAACAATCTGTAAATCTATTCCTAAAACAATCACTCACACAGCCTGATCTTTCTTTTCTAAAATAAGATATTCCATTCTTTTGGTAATGGAAAGTATTACACAATGTCAATATCTCTTTAATAAGTTGGGGTGAAATTAAATAATTTAAAATTATCAAAATATTCTTGGTAAAAATGAAACAAGAATCAGATTTTAATGCATATTCTAATTTTTGGTGAATCCTGATAATTTCTGAAACACTCAGTATTGATAAACTTAACTATTATAAAAGAAAAAATATAAATAACTAATGGTATATTAGATGTTCTATTTAAATCAGCAAAAGACGTTCACATAGAAGTATATTTTTATATTCTTGGCTCAGCAAATGAATATAGGTGACCAACTCTCCACCTCCAAACATGTAGCTTGATTAAAAGTGTTTAATTAAGAGCTCTCTTAATAACTGGGGTAGGGGAGAGGTTAAAAAAAGGAGAACAATATCTTTACATTTTAGTCAATTGACATGATTCAATGAAGACTTTGGAACAATCAAAGACATTCTGAAATTACTAATTAAAATGGTTTTGTCCCCCTCACCTAAACGAAAAATTAACCAATAGAATTTTTTTTCTCCTGTGAAAGAACCGAGAAATTTGTCACCTCACTGATTATGTTAATTACATATGGAGGGGAGGAAAAATAAATTAATCACTTTTTAATTAAATATAATTATAGACTTTCTCAAATTAGTACAGAAAGAAAAATAACCATTTCGTTTGATTTTGTGATAAAACCATTGATTTCTTCAAGACCCTTTCCCTTAATTTTTTAAAAATTATTCATGGAAAGATAGAAATAAACAAAAATTCATAAATTTTAGTCCTTCATGAAAAATCTCTTGTTCAGTGCAATATGTAAAACTGCTACAATAAACATAAATCTCCTACAGATCTCATAACTTATCCTTAAGCCATACTCTGAAGAATTTCAAGGTAACAGTCCTGAAGGTCAAATGCATTTTAAGCCAGTCTCATAATTAGCACAAACTATCTGTATGTTTGGCTGGAATATTAATGAGAAAAAACACTGCCATAATGGTAAGAGTGAGATTTGCCGTTTCCATACAGGAAACAAATCGGCATTCATTGACCAAATAGTTCATGTTATTATCAGTTAAAGTTCTAAAAAAATTTTCTATTAGAACAGCATCCCGCCCCCAAAGAAAATGGGTTTCTCAAATTCACTAATTTATCACTCTCAAATTTTGAAAGGCAATTCTTTCTTCACCTTTTGTTTAAGGTTGTGTGGAAAATCATCAACATCTTGATTCTATCATTATTTTCTCTTCTAGTCACAGGTGCTAACCATTTTTATCATTGCTGCTGTTGGAAGCCTTCAAGTGATGTTGTCTTTGTTATTTGGTAAAATTCTTTGTGATTCTGAAGTGCCAGTCTATAAGATCTGATGAATGGTTGTCTTTAAGATCTAAGTCATTTTTAATTACTAGCCTGAATACATTTCTGAAAGAGTATGATACCATGATTAGATATATTGAGATATAATTTGGAGGTTGGTACCAATAGTAGCAGCAGCATTTGGATGCATTACATTGGCAACTCAGAAAATGCCTTTTTTTTTTATTTTTTTAATCCTGTTAAATTCTACCAGTACTTTATTTTAGTTATTTCTTCCAATAAACATACAAAATTATATAATATTGAGAAAATATTAATCAATAGCAGTTTATTAATAAAATGCAAGACCAGTAAATACCAATGTATGAAAAAATGTTTTATAAGAGAAACCACTTATAACATTTACATGTAAATAGATGGAATCATTGCTTTTTACATTAAAATTATGGCATTTTTGTCAAGAAACAAATACATTTTATCAAATTGTGTATCATCCATTTAATATGAAAATGGTGACATTAAAGTCTATTACCATTTTTAAATTAAGTATTTTAACTTATTTTATTACTAGTTTTACAACAGGATTGAACCTAAAATAGGAAATTTCAATCTAAAAAGCAATAGATAAGATAAATATAATGAAAATGGTTCATCTAAAGAATGAATAAAAAAACCTGCAAGGTAGGACTGATTGGCTTTATTTTGTTGGGGTTTTTTAAAGCTTATTAACTACTTGTAGGTTATTTAAAGTAAAATATTTTGGATTGTAAGAATTCTTTTTTGCGATTGAATATTGCATTAAGAATTTCTTTGAAAATAACAATGATTTTTTCCAGATACAAGTCCTACTATTTAGCCCATAGTTGGAAAGGAGATGGATTCATACCTTTCTTAAATCCCCCCCACACATCCACACAAACTCTAGAGAGCAACTGATTAATTCAATGTCAGATCAGGTTGGTGCTTCACCAATAAAACTGTTTTGAAACAGAAGAAAAACATTAATCCTAGCATTTCCAATTCAATATTTGGGACTCACTTGAAGAGACAAATCTATGAAGAGAATTAAAAAAAAAAACTTTTCAAAATGATTAAAAGCAAACCATAGAATAAAAACAAAAAAACTCTTCTCTGTAGATTATGGTATAGAACAAAGTTTCAGTTCAGTGTTACAAACACTGAAAAGAAAGAGGGGGGGGGGGTAAAGCTGAATAACTGACTTCATCTGCAATTAGAAAAGTGATTAAAAATAAGCAGAAAGTATTGCAAACCTCAAAACATTCACAAGAGATTAGTGAATATTTATTAAAGACCATATTTGATGTAAACACAGTAAGGAGATGGCTCAGTAGAGTTAACTGCAATCCTAGAGAGATGGGAGAAACTGACCTTAGTGAGAGGCTCTACGGTGGCAGGCCAGTTGCTACGATAGATGAGGTGATGGTTAACAGGCTGTGGCTTTCATTAAAACTAACAGAAAAATCACTTATGCAAAATTCTGTGAAACCTTTCAGATGAGCCATGGTATCACTCTACCTCAGCCACTGAAAAGTCTGCATAAAATGAATTCTGACAGACTATGAAGAAGCATAATATAGTTGCTAATCAATAGCTTCTAGAGTTCTGACCTTTCATTTATTTTGGCAGATGTAGTAGTCACTCAGTGGGCAGTACTTCTGTAATGATGAAATGAAAGAGAAAACTCACACATGATTAAGGAAGCAGCCAAGTAGCTTCTATGGTAATATTAACAGTTTCCTTACAAGGAAACATTTCACATTTATTGATCAAGCAGCCAGTGCTACTTTCATTTGAAATTTATAAAGTCTTTCATTTAAAACAATTTTTCAGGAAAATAGGTTTCTCAAATTCAATAGATGTTATCATTCTTTCCAGTAGTGATGGGGGCTTTCTTCCTAAACTTTCATCTGAAGTAGTGTGGAACATCAACATCTTATATCAGTATTTTCTTTGAGTTACATGTGATATTCATTTCAGTTATTGCTGTTGTTGTGAGTCCAATGTGTGGAGATTTGTTATTTAGTACACAGCTCTTTGTATATAAGATTCTGTAGCACCAGTCGAGAAGAGGATCAAAGAAGGATGATCCTCACTAAGACTTACATGCTCTTCCTTCACTCAAAGCCAAAGGTGGAGTACCAGAGCTGAGAAGGGAAAGGAGACAAGGGAAAGGAGACAATGTTAAGCACTAGATGCAAAGTTCATTTTAGTATTCCTTATGTTTTTCTAGGATTAAATCTGTTGTAATTAAATAACTACTTTAAAAAGAGGTGTGTGTATGAAAACAAAGTTTTACATTTTAAAATTCTCAGCCCTTAAGAAAAAAAATACTTCTATTTGGAACACTAGTCCCATAATGACCCCAGAATTAAATGATTAAATCAGGATTACAGATCAAAATGTTAAAATATAAAAGACTAATTATTTATTCTTTATCCTATTGAAAATATATATATATCATGGACTCTCCGGCCATAGATCGACATAGGATCCCTGGTAGGCACAGGTCAATGGCCTAAGTACAGCTTAGACAGTGGAAGGAAGCAAGAACTCCCCGCCGGACAGCCTTCAATATGATACGTCACTCTACAGACAACCTGCACATGATTTTATTATAATGGCAAAGGTTTTGTGCAGAACCAACCACACTTTTTGAAGAGCTGAATACAGAGACCTGCTGCACCATGTGCCATAAACGTCCCCAAACGACCCTCCTCAGGTTTTGAATTCAGAGTTGTCCTTCTCTTAGACCAGTTGCTATCCAAGACTATGGAACCCAGTCTGTCCTGCTATTCACCCATAACTGGAGGGAGAAGAGGATTCATACCTTTCCCAAATGTATTAGCACGTAAGTGAATGTAAAGGATTCGACTGGAATTTGAACTCAGCTTTAGGATTCCTCAGTCCAAGTTGCTATCCATTACTCCACCATGCCTCCTCATTCGTATATATATATATATATATATATATATATATATATATATATCAGTTGAATGTTACATTTTTTTTTTTTTTTTTTTTTAAATATTCCTTGCCAAATTATTGATTTGTCATTAAGTAGGAAATACAATCATATCAAATGAAATTTTGATATAATGCAGAAGATAAAAAATAATGAAGTTGGTTACATACATTTTTTTTTTAATCTATTTCTCCTTTCAATTGAATAAGCTAACATGTTACCATATTTGGGTGGGAGCTGCCCAGTCCTTACTTTCTGGTCTTGATAAAGTTCAAAAGTGTCTACGAGTCCTTGTTGGAGAAGAATTATTTCCCACCCTTCAACTTCTCTCATAAGTGAGACGTGGCAAGCTTCTCACTGTTCTATTGCTACTACCATGGAAAGTGCTTGGACGAACTACATTTCTTGATTGCACCATTCTCACCTTCACGGCTAGAACCTGCAGTGCTACTTACATAGTAGCAAACCACCTACATTCCCTCCATATTTCATTGGAGGGAAGTAAGTTCCACTCAAACAGCTTCTTCCTACAAACCACTGCGATGTGGAACAGACCTCCAAGAAGATGTTTCACTGAACACTACAATCTTAACATGTTCGGGTCTAGCGTTAGCTGCTATCTTCTTCTATCAATATAAACTACCATCCTTAACGTAACCCTCTACCTTGAGTGGCCACCAGGCCTTATACAAGATAAACCTTACTGCAATCAACTTCAAAATAAACCAATTAATGCAGTACTGACTGCCTTTAGAAACATGCTTGGTTTTCAGCTGAATGTTCTGTTCAAATAATCAGGGAGACATTTATCGAAGAGCCTTTCTACTCACATATGTAATTAACAGGTGTAAATTACTGTGGTAAAAATCAAATAACAAGGTTATAAAGTTTACGATTTAATCCCTGATACCAGGTAATTAGAAATAATTAACATTAGATTAATATCAGGGTAAATATTGTCTAGAAAAAGTTGGGTTTTTTTTTTAAGGAATGCATGTTATCCATTTATGAAAATGCAAAACACCTATCGTTATTTACTCAAAGGTAAGCTTTGTCTGACAGAAAGTCAGACATTTGAGGCAACCGTCAAGTAGCAAAGTCATTACACAATAGCAACAATAACTCACTAACCATTACCTGCAGAGTAAAGTCCCTACTCACCAAAATCAGAGCACTAACAGTTCAACCAATAAGTACATTGAAAATAAATAAATAAATAGATGTCAGTACAGTGCAAAGAATCAGTGAAGATAGTTTATGCTCACTCTGCACTATGCCCCTGGAAAAGGCATAAACCCACTTCTCCCTGTGTGGTCTCATCACCAGAAATTTAATCATTGATATGTCAGGATGACTGATGATGAATAGAGTGAGCACTTGAGAAAAGAAAACCACTTTCCCATAATGTCTTATCTGCCAGGCAGTAACAACAAAAATATTACCCACATAGTCAATCCTGACACAATCATGGAGCACCCAGTAAGGATTACATTCACTAGAAAATAATGGCTTATAGACAAGCTTTCTAACCTTGCCAGAAGGTATACCACATATATTAGTAAATGATAATAAACTAACTACATTTTATATGGCTTTTAAAGTAACACAAATATTGATCAAGGCCGATAGTTTCCATTCATAAATTACAAACCTAAAATGAAGCTTATATGCAAGAAGAGACAAAAAAGTATCCATTATTTCCATTGATAACGTGATGAATTTTTAAGCAAGATTTTCTATCACTATAAATGGTTGTTTGAGGATATATTTAGATAGCATAAAAATAATAAGATATGATTGCCAAATGCAGAGCTGCAACACAATTTTCCCTATTTAAAATGCTTTCCGAGCCAGTGCAACAAACTGCTAACACAAAAGAGCAGCATAAAAATGTCTAGGCCATTAAGGGTTTTGGACCAATGATTGCTAGAGGTCAACTGCAGCTAAAAATATTTATATCAATAAATCACACAAAGAAGAGCAAAAAGTTAGTTTTAGTGATAGAAAGACAGACACAATTTTTAAATGTTCTTCATTTACAACCTGTCAATGTGAAATAAAGAAGCTTCACCACAGTTCAATGACATTTTCTAACCCAGTTTTCAAAGAGATAAAACTACTTTTTCAGACTTGATACATTTGAAAGAGCTGAAGATATTACAGAAATTGCTTACACACATGCATCATATGATGTAATGTTTATCCTGAAATATAATAGAAATCTGAGCTGAAAATGTTATTTGTCTAAGTATTGGGTGTATGTGTTCAAAATATTTAGCCAATAAAATTCATGGAAACAATAGAATATTACATAAGAAAATCTCTACACAATGCAACCAAATATCTGCATACACAAAACTTTAGTATTAATTTCAATCTTTCAAGTACCAAAAGAAAAACTAAATATGAAAGGTCAAAAATGCTTTTGTAATATTTAGTCATTTAGATGGTTATCCAAACAGAAACTGGAATCACTCCCTACTAATACTCTTGAGTATAGAATGAATCTATTTCTGTCAGCTAGATCAACCAGCAGAGCATCTGGAACCCTTCATTACCATCTGATGCCTGCTTAGACAAATAGAATCTTCACAAACTTACATACATATAGAATTATCTATGGTTTTAATGCACACGATAGATGACTGATCAATGAAAACTGACAAAAACAATTGAAAATACCAGAGTTTGTCTTTTTGTCTGTTTTCACTCACTCTCTGACGAAGCTTTAACAAAAGTGAAGCATGTTAGATTCTGTCAGATTCTGATGCATATTTCATTTGCATTTGACCTTTAACTTAGTCTATCTAAAAGATGACTATTCTGATAAAAAAAAAGAAAAAGATTTTTAGCAATCATCTTTGGTCATTTCAGTTTTTGCTGAGCTACCAAAAAATATTTTCATATTTGTTCTGATTTTATGAATTTAAGCACAGTACTATATTGGCAGTTAAGTCTCATCATTTTAGAGTATAAATGGCGAGATGTAACCATAAACTATGCTAACAGTTTCTTCTCACACTTCTCACTTGTGGAACTCCCTTCCCAGCTTCAAAAATTTAAATGCAATGTCAATCATCTTGTCTCCTTATATTGTTCTAAGGATTTTCTTTGGTTCTTTCACCATCAGTAACCCCTTGTGTCTTGGAGTGAAATAAGACAAAAGAAAATTCTAAAAAGCCATATACAACAGACATGAGAAGACTAAATCTCAGTAAAACTGCTGAATTTTCAAGTGTGTGTGTGTGTGTGTGTGTGTGTGTGTGCTTATATAGATTATTATTCTTTTCAACTGTTATAGACACAAAAAATGGATCTATTATTAAAAAATTAAATTGTTTTGTTTTTATCTAAATAAAAATATTACTTCCTTTCTTACATCCAAAAATTTACTTTGCAAATAAAAAAATCCTAAATGTAATCAAAAGACGTTATCGAGAATAAATATTACTTCAGTATTAACCCAAGATAAAAAGATAAAAAAAAAAAATTTCTAGGTGTTCAAAATTAAAGATTTTCTCCTGGTTTTTAAGATTAATTTATAAAATCAGAGGAAAATGTTTTGCAATTCACAAAACAATTTTAAATCTAAAAAAAAAGAAAAAATTGAAAAAATATAAAATATTTTTTGGTTCACCAAACTCCATTCAGACTATAATATCAGGTGTTCCTTGAAATGAGATGCTTGTCAATAACAGCAAATCTGTCTTAGTGACTAAATTGCTTGAAGCCTCCTTCAATCATTACTTTGTTATATATTAAAAAATGTTAATCACTGTACTAGAAATAGGTAGCCAACCCAATGTTGCTTTTACAAACACAGTATCAAAATACGAATACATACTTGGCAAGTAGTAAAACCTAAATAAAAAATATGTATAGATTATTAGATAAGAGTTAATCAGAAGAAACTGCTCAATGGGTGTAACAGTATTGAGTTTTGTCTTCAAAGTCAGGCAAAATAAAATGTAAAACTTAGGTTGTGAATTACAAAGTCAAATTGAGAATAGTCTCACTTTCCCAAAGTAAAAAAAAAAAAAAAAACTATTTTCTTGTGACACTGCAATACAAATGTGTTTACCTTTAATATTAGTTATAAAAAATTCAATAAACTGGCTAAGAGGGAAATTTACTTTGGATGAATGTTACCTGACTGAAGAGCATAGTCAATTCAGACAATTGTTGTTGTTTTTGTTTTTTTTAAATTGGTAATAAAATCAAATATCTCTAGCCATTTAACATTGGTTAAAAACTAAAACATTTGCCATTATCATTCCAATACCCTAACAAGTTCCCACTTAGTAAACTATATTGAAAGAATATATATTTTGAAAAATTCTTTGCCGAACCCACTTTCAAAAATAAATATTTCAATGACCTAACATCAGAACATTTGATAAATTGCATATTGAAAACTTTTCAACATGTTCTCTCTCTCTCTCTATATATATATATATATGAATGACAAAAATGAAAGGCTTACTTATGACATGTTTCATCCATTAGGACTTCATCAGACTGTGTTGATGTTGTTATGACGACACATGAACAAGAGATAGATGCTGATAGTTTCAAAATTTCTGAAATAATTTTTTTTTTTTTTTTTGCAATCGAGCCAAATTCATGTCTGTTCTTTTCCTGAAAAGTGAAACACAAGAACCTGGATATAAATTTACTGTGGTGGTACTAGTGATTAAAGCACTTACTAGACATTTTCATCTTAATGAATTATTTTCTTTTAATTTGAGTAGCATTTTTCATGTTATAATTGTAGTCAGTTTCATTATGGTAAACAACCAATGCATTTTCACCATAATGAAAATGGCCACAATTTTGACATAAAAAAATGAGAAACTAATTAAAAGAGAAAATAATTCACCAAAACAAAAATATCTAGGAGGTGCTTCAATTGTTAGTTCATTCACAGTAAATTTATGGCCATTTTTTTACATTTCACCATTTTTGACAGATTTTCTGTTATCACAATGTGAGATATTTAAGAAACAAAGATGCCGGAAAGAAAAAGGAAAAGAACAGACATGAATTCAGTTAGATTTTTTTTTAAAAAAAAGAAAATTATTTCAAAAATTTTGAAACTGCCAGCGTCTCTCATTCATGCACATGTTTAATCATAATAACATCAACAAATGCAGTCTGATGAAGTCCTAATGAATGAAATGCAGTACAAGTAAACTTTTTCCATTTTGTCTTACAGAGATTATATAACACACACACACAGATATTACCCAATTAAGTTTCTCCCCTATGCTCAGAGATTACCAAGCCAGGTTATATTTTTACAATTATAAATTGTACCTTCAGCCTACACATGAATTCTTTTTCTTTTAATGGACCCAGATTTTAACCTTCCTTATCTGGATCCTATATTTGCCAACAGATATTTCTTGGTATGCATGAATACCAATAATATTTCTCATTTCTTATTTAATAACAATTTTTCGGTTTGTGTGAAGTAGAATTGCTAATTATTTTCCTCTTGGAATAACTTACAAAAATTTCTCTATCTTTCAGTTAACTTTACTATTTTCCACTTTATTTTGGTGTTCAGATTTTTTTTTTCTTTTTTTCTGATGTATATTTTGGTAATTATAATCTGGTGAAGTATTTTCTCTTCTTTCACACCTAAAGGCTTCAATTCACATGAAACCATTTTTAATCATTGATCTGAGAAAACAATTCTATGCACAGATGATAGTTTGAACAGGTTGGATCTCATGCATGACAAAAACATATGCAAGTTCACTCCTCTAAAGAGGATATTTAAGAACATGACTTCTAAAGTTAATTTTGTTTTGTAACATGCTAGACAAAAGTACCCCTGAGTGCAACCTATCCTGTGCTTCATTTCCTTCTTTACTACATTAAAATTGTGGTTAGATGGTCTTGAAATATATATATATATATATATATATATATCTGTGGTAAGTCCAATCTTTACTAAATGACACGTGCTTATGGACTTGTGTCATACAAAGCTTAGTAAATATCTACTGCAGCATTTCTCTTTTTTTTGGCTAATTCAGGAATATGGTTCTCACTAGATTGTTGGTTACTATGTCCTTGTGCCAGACTAAGCTTAGAAAATAATTTTTGCCTGCCTTGTATCTTTTTTTTTTCTTTTTTTTAATTTTTTTTTTTTACTTATACTAGAATTTTGTTCTCAAATACAGATTAAACTAGAACTTAAAATGCTGATTTTCTAAGCAAGTAGATTATCTCTGCTATCTTTTGAATGAAATCCATCTTATTTGATTCAACCTCAAATGGTTCTGAAGCAAATATCAGTGCAGAAAATGATTTAAATTTCATAAAATTTGTTCAGTGCCAGTGGGGTTACCATTCAAGCCAAAAACAAAAAAAAAAAAAAAAAAAAAAAACATGTAAATCTGTTACTGTGTCTATAAGTATAGATATATCACATACACTAGGGTGCTGAAAAGTTCTCAGCCCAATTGGAATGTCCTTAAAAGAAAATTAGTTTGTTTGGTTTTATGATGCTTGTAATACAAAATCCAGATATTAAATGTTCACAGTCATAATGGTCTGCTAGTAACTATGAGTTTGTAAAGTACAAAGCTATAAATGTAGGTTCAAAGTTAAGCTTGGTAAATATCAATAAAGTATCTTCCCCTTCTATTTTAAACATTGATAAAAAAAGATTTTTTTTAAATTTAAATAAATTGCTTTATTTTTTTTCCAGTTACTTTTCATTCCTCATTGATAATTTCAAATGAAAAAGCCAAGTTTGAACTTCCTGAGTAATTTTGGATACAAATTGGAAATCTATTTCAGAATTTATTGATCTAAACAAATTAATTGTTAATCTGCAGTATATGGGGATGAAGATCAAAATAAAACTGAATAAATGGCTGATCAAAAGATTACATTAATTTCAAATCTATAACAAATTTTCTTTATGAAAACCTTTATCAACAGAATGAAACTATCTCTTCTCCAAGAGGAAAGAAAAAGAATCTTATTCAGAAGAAATCTAACTAGCAATCCTGTTCCATAAGTAACTTGTTATTATTTCAGTCTTTATATATAAAGTAAGTGGAGAGTTACACAAAATAATTGTGTTTCACGATAATCATTTATTCAATAAAAGTGCAAATGACCTGTTTACTAACAACTAAATCAAATAGTATCAACCAATGAAGTCACTAGTCTTTGTAAGTCACATCTTTGGATAAAACTACTGTCAGATTAATAAAGTTTTATTTTAAATTCCCGACTTTTGGAAAAGTATTTAAAAAAACTTCATTTAGATTCTATAATGATAGAAACAAGTTATTTTTTTAATGTTTTTTAAGACTTTTTGCAAAATATTGCATATCTTATTTTGCAAAAAAAAAAAACAAAAAAAAAAAAAAAAGAAAGGAATTATTCAGTGCTTCTCAAAAGTAGAATTTAGCCCATTGGACAATAGATAGGTTTGCCACAAAAGTAAATATCAGCATTTATTACCAAATAGCGTAGCTTTTACCTTTGTGGAAATAGTTGCATATTTCTAATACCAGTGTTCTAGTATTCGAGCTAGTAAAAAACCTGGATTTTCTAATGATGATTTTCAAGGCAAGCAGCTTTTTAACAATGACGGAATATTGTTTATTTCTTGTGGGGAATAAAGTCATCCACAATAGCAAGTGAATTTCTTTTTTTTTTGTTAGGACAGAGTTACTAGCACAACAGCAAAGTCAGGCTACCTAACAGTGCTAATAGCCATCTCCTATTTCATCCATCACTGGAGTGAGACATGGATTTGTGCCTTTGCTAAATTGTTCCAGACAGAATTTGCCAATATATCTGTATCTTTAGAACCATTACACCACCAGCCCTTCCTGAGGAAGTTCTATGAAATGCAAGTTTTTAAATTTAAGAGCTCAACTAATTTCAAGAAGTGGAAGAGAGTAAAAAAGACAAAGATTGCTAAGAGCTACAAAAGAGATAGGCAGTTGTAAAGGAGCTATGATCATCTACAGCCAGATGGAAGACTCTATACATAAAGAAGTCATTTCAAAACAAGTGATCTGTCTATATTTTTCAAGTGATTGGAATTTTGAACTGAACCCTTTATTTCATCCACCAGGGTAGATTGTTCTAGTTCCACATACCATGCCTCTTCCGGATGTCTCAGTTATCTCCCTTTAACTCAACTCTCCCAGTTTTTGTTCACCACTGCAGTAGCCAGGGACTGAACTCACAACTCTTTGGGTCAAGTCACTGGATCCAACCAACGCCTCTATCCACTGGGTAATGTGTCCTCGAGGATACATGGCCAAGTGAATAAAAGAGAATTAAGTTAAAGGGAGATAACCGAGACATCCAGAAGAGAAACTACAACAATCTAACTCTGTGGACGAAATAAAAGGTTCTGTTAAAAATTTCAATCACCTGAAGAAGGTTGGAGTGTACAATGGCTGTAACATTGTGAATATGGCAACAAAGAAGAGGACAACAGTCTAAACAATGTAAATAAAACAAATAGTATTAATATTTTTGCCAAGAACTGATTTCTTATTTTAATCCTAACATGTTTTAAATTTTCAGAAACATTGTTTTGTTGTTCGATTATTTCCTAACAAAATATGAAAGGAGTGATTCTATATTTATATTGTTTTTATGAACCAAAATATAAAAGAATTTGTGACTAGATTAAAAGATGCAAAATCAATTCTAAAAGGTTTTTGAATTAGCTAAGCCCAATCAGATTAAAAATAAATCAAATGCACAAAAAACAGGCACAGACAAAAAGGAAAAAAAAGCTAATTTCAGGAACTGATAAGATAAAGAATAATTATTTGCTGATGATTTCAATTAAAGCAATTCACTTTAGCAAATCTAGAGTTGTTGGAATAAAAGGTGGGCAGATGTTCACATATCAAGTCAAAGAACCATATCATAAAAAAAAAAGATAATATTTTTTTTCAAATACATAACACCACACACATTATATATATATATATATATATATATATATGTGTGTGTGTGTGTGTGTGTGTATGCAGTACTGAGTGAAAAGTGCTCAATATGTGGGTTACAACCTAATATCCATACAACTGAATATGTTAGCTCTATCACAGATATTGAGCACTTTCCACTAAGTACTGCGCATGTATAATATATATCACACACACACACACACACACACACACACACTATAGGCCAAATAGTTTGGGGCCACCATATGGATTTTGAAGTATTGCCTTCTTCATAAGTAATTTACAAGCTCACCTCCAGCCATAGGGACTTCCTCTTTTTTACTATGTATTCAATAATAAAATTAATCCATAAGAAGTTATTAAAATTTTAATTTTTTTTTTGCCTAATCTACCTTTGCTCTGGTAATCTTAGGGCTGGCATATTTTAAGCTTCAATATAACTTCCATCTCCAAAATATTTGATACTATGCACTAATTGGTTAAATAGTTTCAGCACCCGAGATTGGTAAGAGTCAATTAGACCAAAGAAGGTATGAAACTTACTAATTATTAAATCCAGAAGGCAGTCCTAAACTTTTGGTTTATAGCACACATATTAGTAATATCCTTGGTTAGTCAATTATAGTAGAACCTGGAATTTGCCAAATTGGCCAAACTAACAAGATCGGCTCTAAATTCACAAATACATTTTTACTGTTTAAATCCTTTGCACACAAACTCATCAAGGATGCATGTAAACAAAGTGAAAAATATAAAAGTTGCAAAAGAATAACTGAAAACAGTCAAATTATTTTTAGGAACATTAAATAAAGTCATTTATTTCAAGGCATTACTGTTAAATATATGAGCAGTGTAATAAACGATGTTCCGAAATGTTTAAACATAATAAACCTGTAGCAGTTTAATAATAGAAAAAAGAAAGGAATTTACTTGAAGATGCACTGAAAGTGCCATGATAAGTCCCCTATGTTTAATATCTGAGTGGACTATTTCAGTTTATCACCAACTATTAATAAAATTATATATATATATATATATCTTAAAATTATATTTTATTATATAAGTTATATTCATGGGTTAAAGTGCTCAATATCAGAGAGAGCATATGTAACGATAAAAGTGGACATTGAAATCAACATCTTGAGGTGACAGTGTTTCATGCTAGATGTAATCGTCAAACCATTTTATTTTTACACAAATGTGTGTGTGTGTATGTACCTCCAAAAACATTGATACCAAATGTTTAAAATGCATTTTCAAAAAATGAAAAGTCTTTCCTTTATTTTAATTGCAAGCTAATAGATTAAATTTAATATTTCTAATACTTTGCTGTATTTCAAAAATTTAAATTGACTGGAATCACAATTTTTCTGATAAGTAAAATCGTCCATATTGACAAATCTGTCAAAATAACAATTTTTATTAATAAAAAAATCCTTCAAAAAATAAAATATACTTTTGCCAAAAATTTGAAAAAAAATAAACTAATTTAAAGTATAATTAATCTGAATTGAAACAAATATGACTTACTTTTACTTTAAAACATTGCAGAAAAGCATTTTTTTTAATATAGAAGGAGAGGAATGTTAGCATATTGAATGATGAATACAAAATAAACAACTTTTTTTATATATATCTTTTTTCTTTTTTAGATACTCAGTAATATTAAATGTTTGGAATATTAAAACACTATTTTACTGAATTTTAGGTACTTTGGATTTATAAGGAATAAATTTAAAATTTACTATAGTTACTTTATAGTATTATATTTATTTTCTGATAATGCAGTATATGGATGTCCATATTTACAAATATTGACACATTTATATAAATATAAAATAAATTAAAAATTATTTTAAAAATAATGGGGAGGGAAGGTTGTTGAATTGTAGTGAGTTTCCATTTATGATTAGTAAATACTGTTTTAATCTATAATATCACTTAACAAGTACAAATTAATATATAATTTTAAAAGATCTAAAAGTTTAAATTATTCTAATTTAAAAAAAATTTAACACAATTCTTGTAAAATTCATTATTCATTGAATAAATAAAATTAAAAAATAAAAAACAGTAGTGTCCAAAATATATTTTATTTATGAAAGCAATTAAAAGCTTTTCTAATTAAATAATGCCTTAGCTTTATTACATTTTGTATTTTATGATTCAGAACAGATTTTCTGTAACTAAGGGTGTTGGGGGGGGGGGGGGGGGGGCATCCTGTATGACCAAAAAAGATTGACAATTTCAATTCTGAGGACCTGTAGTTATAACTGGTATGAATATTAAGCAAAACAAAACAAAAATTCTCCAAATTTCCTAAAATTAAATGAGTGGGGTATGAAAAAAACAAAAAAAATATTTTTATAAAGATTTTCTAAAAAAGAAAGTCCTGAAAGTTTCATTAAAATCAAATAATTATCTGATTTTTGCAAGAATTTCTAATGTTTTTCACTGCAAAAAGATGCTCAAATTTCCTGTAAAAATTTATGTGCCAGTATTGATACCCCCAAAATTATTG
Source organism: Acanthosepion esculentum (assembly GCA_964036315.1). Taxonomy (NCBI): domain Eukaryota; kingdom Metazoa; phylum Mollusca; class Cephalopoda; order Sepiida; family Sepiidae; genus Acanthosepion; species Acanthosepion esculentum. The sequence continues at coordinate 1,900,675 of OZ038480.1, read as the reverse complement.
ATCGATTTGTTTTCTGCTCATTATTTAAAGCCAGAAAATATTTTTAGATTGTAATAATTTTTTTTTTGTGGGGGGGAGATAATAGTGGTTCAGTAATGCAAGTCTTACTAATTAACCCATAGCTGATGGAGAGAAGAGGTGAATTAATACCTTTTCCAAGGGTATTTGAGCATAAGTGAATATAGCATTAAAAAAAAGATTTTTTCCCAAAATTTCCAAAGTTCTAAAAAGGATTAAAAAAAAAGATTTTACAACAAAAATACTTTCATCTTATTTTTAGCAAAGATTTTGGTGACATTGTTTTTATCATGTTTTGTCCATTTTTGCATCATGTCTCCTCTTAACTTTTGCAAATATATATATACGCACGCAAAAATGCTGCTTAAAAGTTCTGAGCACCCCACAGAGAAGAGATACTAAAATAAATTTATGTTTGTTCAGATCTTGTGAAGCATGTTGGACAGAGAACTTAACAATAATCCTCTATGTGTGTGTGTATACATTTAATTGTACACATATGAACTTGTACTTATTTTCAAATACTAAAATTTACATCTACTAATGTATGAATGAAAAAAGGAAAATAAAAGAAGCGAGACGCAGTGACAAAATTATATCAACACTGAGAATCTAAGAAAACAAGCAAGAAAAAAAGCAAGAAAAAAAGCAAGAAAAAAAAAACCTAAAAATTTAGCAACATCAGCAGAAATAGTTTTTGATTTTAAAGCAAATATAAAAAAATGAACAAATTTGACATTCAATCATACAAACTGTAATAATACAGTTGGAATTTACTTTCATTTTGGCATAACTCACAAAAATGCATATTAAAATGATTTTTGTTAAATACATTACAATATTATGTCATCATTCAAATTGAAGGTTTGTTTTCAATGAAATCTAGTTGAAACTAAACCAACAAATGGTGATAACATGTAACAAAGAGGGATTTCTTCTAAAATATATCCTTTAATTGACAAGTTTTGAACATTTGAAGATAGCTGTATACAAAGTTTCAAACTTTTACATCAAACCAGTTTTTATGTAGAAACACAAAACCAAGCTATAAGAATATTATGGTTAAATTGTATTTCTACTTAAATTGAATATATCATCTGCTAGATTCAGTTTTAGAGTATCTTCTAAAAATAACGGCTACATTTAATAAAATTATGTCTCTTAGAAATTTATAAGAGCACCAAGGACATATTTGTAGGGTACTCGGTGAAAAGAGAACTCACAACAGAAATAATAATCTGCTAGCCATTAACCAAGGTTTTTTTGTTGTTGTTCAGTTTATTACTTAAAAATTAATGACAATCAAAAATTGTGTGTGAGAGAAATTTCCTTATATTGTGTAAAAAGTGATGACCAACAATCTGTATATTTATGTTTTTGAGGGTTTTATTTACTTAACATTTGGGGGCATGGTAAAGTGTTCAGACACTATAAAATTTTCAGCTAATCATGTAGCCTTCTTAGGTGTTCATCATTGAATAGTTTGTTTTTGAAACTAAAAAAAAAAAAAAAAAATTTTTTAAATCACAACTGAAAATTTTATAATTTCAAAAATGTTTCACAAGTAAATAAAAAATACACATCTTGGTCATCACTTTTTGAAGAAAAAAAAAAAGAGAGAGAGAGAAAGGAAGTGTGTGTATATATATATATATATATATATATCTCAGTCCAGAGTTTTGAATGTATACATGTGGTTACTGTGTCCATGCTACAAGAGTAAAATTTTTCTACCAAATATAAAGGTATATAAATGATACTAAGATAGATAAACAATTTTTGGTATATATCATTCATGAGTTTTCTTTCAATATTGTCTTTCTACAATTGACCTCCATCTATGAGGTTGTCCAATCAACAGACTCTCCATTTGTATTCATTCATTCATATCTACAAAGAAATCAAAGATTCCAGAATTCATTCAGCTACAATAAATGAATTTTGTGTATTTTTAGTTAGTCACATTTCAAAACCAATGCGCAAAGATCAATAACACATCCATACACAGAGCAATCTTAGTTTTAATATTTATACTCCTACTACTAGAATGTGTACAAGATGCAGGCAGGATGTGTGTCTCTCGTGTGAAAAGGAGAAACAGAGAGGGACAGACATGACTGGAAACTATTCTCTGATGAATATGAGAACAAGTGATTTAGAGAGACTGAGCCCTATATCACATTTAAAAAAAAAAAGAAAATCACAGAATCTGATATGTTTTGGTCGTAAGACACCACAAAGAATTAGATGTAGTAATAAAAATACAATTTAAAAAAAAATTAAGAAAAATCAATGTGCTTGTATGAGTTTACATGAGTATTCCAGCATCTCTGATAGAAAGGTTACAAGACAGGATATCCACTCTAGAAGAGTTTGTATCCATTCAAGCTATCTATCTAAATTCAAGGGAACCCTCATTTCAATTCCGACAGTCTACTTTTTGCATCAATCAGCTGCACTACCATCACCCACAACAAGCAAGGTTGTGATCAGTAAGAATTATAGCAGGTGGGAGTGGTAAGACAGCACCGACAGAAAAAGGTAGAGAGAGGCTGAAAGACAGACACAGGAGAGGAGAGGATGGGATAACCATGACGACCAGACAATGACAGAAATAGACAATGAAAGTTAATGAAAAAGTAATTAGGCAGTGAGAAGTCAGTACCTAAGAAACTAACTGAGAAGCACTGTTCAACATACCTGATAAACTACCTCTTGCATCTTCCATTAGGCATTGCAAAATTAAAAAGACACACTGGTGGGTGGTGGCAGTGTCGTGTGTGTGGTATGATACTTGTGGTCGTGAAGACACTCTAGTGAGTGGGGGTGGTAGTGGTACCAACAGATGACAGAGACAACAGTTGTGGTTATAAAGTTGGGGTGCGGTTAAGATTAAAGTAAACAATAATGTCTGCTAGTAATGCAGGTTTATGCGTAAAAACAGTTTCTTATGACACTGGAGAGCTCCTATTATCCATGAGTCCTGGTAGCAAATGAAGACTTGCTGAACTATCTGATTAGAGAGAGAGAGAGTACACGGCAAGACAGACAAGCAGTCATGCAGGCAGAAATGGAGAGAGAGAAAGAGAGAGAAAATGAAGGAGGGTTCTAACAGGAATCAATATTCTAAATCCTCTGCCTTCTCCTCTATTCTTTTTCAAACGAGCATAAAACTCATGATGGCAGTGAATGTGAAGGTGCCATATATATATATATATATATATATATATATATATATATATATATATATTACTTATCCCTAATCCCTGCTTTTTACCAGTATATTACCCAGGAAAAATATAACACTCAAAAAAAGAAAAAAAAAAGGTCTCAGTAGCCTATATCACCACTAAGTGACTGGGAAAGTTAACTCGATGGTGCAGAGTGGAAGGGAGAGAAAGGGCCTACACCCATACACAAATAAAAGACTTCATTTCTTTCAACACAAGGTGGTGAGAGATTGAAAACTAAAGTTCCAAAGAGCTTCCTTATATTTTTTTTAAAAATATTGCAGAAAACAGGGATAACTTTGATTTTGTAGATTAAAACAGATCCCCATAAAATCAAATATTCTTCAGACAACTGAACCCCTTCTTTGTATACGTTCTGTTGCTTGTAACTATAAAACATTTTTACTAGGTACATGTGTTTGGAGTTGTTCCCACCCACCATTTTCTTTTTTTAATTTTATTATACTTTCTATTCTTAAAGTTTCTGAAGAGTCATATTTCAGTTGCTCATCAGGCAAATTCTATGAGAAAAGGATAGCAAACTTAACTGTATACATATTAATTAGTTTGTTATATTACATAAAAAATGAAAGGTAGTTTATCCATTTGACTCCCTCAGTAACATTAATATTTAACCTCTATATTTCATGGGAATTTCTTATAGAATATACTTGACAGACTGAAGTAGGGATCATCAAAAGATTGTGTTAACTTGTGGGAAAAAAAAGGACTTTAAATTGTTCAAACATCTGCTGCTATATTAATGAAGTTTCAAAACTTGAGAAAATATATTTTAACTTATATCAAAGTAGACATATTCTACCAACCGTGTATATAAGGCAGTGGTTCCCAAATGGCACAGCATGCCTCGCAGGTGAGGCAGAATGATTGAAAGACAATCAAAGATTTAGAAACAGTTTCAAAAAATTCATATACCAAAAATAAATGATTTCAAAATTTAAAATGTTATGAATTATTTGTAATTGCATGCATATAAGTCCCAGCATAAATAAATATGAATAATTACTGACTGATTTTATCAGTGATATTTTTGCCTTATATCAAGTTTAAGAATATAGTAACTACAGTCCACAAATTGAAGGAGAGAGTTATCAATGATAATGTTCTGACTTCAAATCCACAGTTATCTCCCTTTAACCCTGTGTCAGTTTTTTTTTTTAAAGTTTTAAATGTACTTTTTATCGCATAAAATTTGGTGAGGCATGAGCAAAATTTCATTCCAAAAATGCAGTTCAGAAAAGAAAAAAAAAAAAAAGTTTGGGAACCACTGATCTAACGGGTAATCATTTTGAATGTTCTGATTATCTGTTGAGAGACAATAAAGCCCTAACTTAATAGCTTTCTTCCTAAAAAGGTAATGTTCTTATATATGATAAATGTCACAAACATAAATATTTACTCAGTTCAGTCAGGTAACAAAAAAAAAAAAAAAAAAAAAAAAATCAAGCTGTACTAATCTTTTAAGTATCTTGCCTACCGGCTTTGAAAATCAGTGTTAGAGAGATACTGTTTTTTTGTTTGTTTTTTTTAACCTGGGTTTGAACACCAACTGCTATCACCACAGAAAGAATACAATTCTCTTATTGATGCAGATTTTACACACTGAGTAAGATCTTGTGATTGATTGATGTCAAAATCATTAATTTTCTCTCCTTAAATTTTAATGCATGAAAGAATTGCCCGTTTCAACAATAAACGTTAAAATAAAAATTTAGGTCAAGCAAAAAAACAAAGTGACCTCTCAAACAATAAGCCCAGTTCCTATAAATTCATGATACGTACTATATCAACACAAAAGCAACAGAAGTATCTTAAAAGATAATATGGTTGTATTTTTCAAGAGATTTTTCACAATTTTCCTATAAAAACAGCAACAAAGGATTTACTAATTTCTAAAACTATTTTTGCAGATCTTGTTTTCATAATCATGGGATAAAAAGCCTTACAAGACACTCGTAACAATAGATATTTATACACCCTAGAAATATCAGATTTTATTTCATTTACACCAATACATTGAATAAAGAAGCAGAATATTTAGTGGATCAAAACTAAGAAAAATAGAACTTCTCATTGGTTAATGATAATTAGTCAATGACTATTTTTAGCAGACTTTTTTTTTTAACAAGTTCTATTTTCTAAACTTTCTAAATCGGCTTAACAAAAATGTATTCTTTTGCAATGGATTTTTTATTATTTGAATGTTCCATAAAATGTTTATTAACCAAGTCCATTATAATAGTTGATCTCTAAAGCAAAATGGTGACAAACAAAGTCTACATAAAAAGAAATTTATAGAGCAACATTTTCCAGAAATCCAAGAAATTGAGAGCCTTAAGAACAAATGGTGAAAATTTCCAAGAATTTGAACATGCCTGCTCATTTTGCAGCTTCATTTGCACAATTTTGGGCAGATTGGGGGAGGAGGTACAAGATGAAAAAGTGGTCAGCTTGTATTTCTTCCACGGAGAAATCAGCCACAACAATTCAGCACCGATTCATTTTTTTTTTTTTTTAAAGAAATAATGATAATGTATTGGCAGGAGAGAGGAAAGAAATGGAACTGTCTCCATTGCAAACAAGATAAAGTGAAACATAGTTCATGGAAACAAAGTGAAAAGATGTCAGATAAAACCAACAACAAAAGAGTGATACTTATATTGAAATACTGCTTGGTTAATAAGGACAAAACAAAACAAAACATGCCAGTGGGGAGTTATTTTTGGTGAATGAAAATTATTTATGAAAAACCTTTTTCAGGAAATAACTAAGTTAGTCTAGAAGATTAAAGTACTCCTTTGTGAATTTAGAGGCATAGTAATTGTGACAAATTCAAACTCATTGGAAACAGCAACTGAACAGTACTAAAAAGACCCCCACACACACACACACAAAAAAAAAACAACACGAACAAGACATATCTGATGGACATGGACAACAAAAGGAGAACAATCTACTCCTGTAGATTAAATAAAGGGTTCTGTCCAAAATTCCCTCAATGTTACTCAGATTGCCAGACACCTGAAAAGGGCCTGGGGGTGGTGTGTTGGGTGGAGTTGACAACAGTAAAGAAATTGTGATAAAAGCAACAAAGATGGGGATATTAGTCCAACTTAGTGAATATTCTCTTCTACAATGTTTTCTTATATTATCAATATGGGACCCAGTTGGAATTTATTTTGATTAATCAAACTTATTTTTTCCTTTCCCGTTAACTTTATGCTTTCATGTAAATTAATATAAAAAGTTATTTTTATTAGATACACATGCGAGTTGCTATTCAGGTTCCCCACCCCCAAACAGTGAAATAAAAAAATAATTAAAAAAAATGGAGGATCAAGAAAACTTAAGATTTAGGCTTCTTGTTATCAATTTAACTATTTAAGAAAATTTAACTGTTTAATAAGATAAAAAAAAAAAACAGGAATAGCAACTCAATATGTGGACCCACAAAAACTTGTAATAAGAAATAATGTTGGATTAAAAAAAATCCATTTATAAATTACTGTTACATGTACATCCAGTGAAAGTTAAGACAATAGAATATAACATGATGATTTATACTTTCTTTTATGTTAGTGTGGCCCCTTATTATGCTAACCACTAAAGAGAAAGAAAATCAATTTAAAACTTTCTACATTAGGATTCTGCATTGTGGCAAATGGTTTAGGAGATACTTGGTGAAGTGTAAAAAATAAAAAAAAAAATTTACCAAAATTACTTTTGAATTTGCTTTCCATATCAGAATAAGATAATTCTGATGATTTTGTTGGTCTTGATTCTTTAGGGTTTCATTAATAGAAAAAAAGAGATTATCTAAAATCCAGCTGACTAAGCATTTTATATCATGTGATTCTGTAAATCTCTATACATAAATAAAGAAAAAGACATTTCCACAAAGCAATGGATTTCATAGATTGTGTATTGGTTTGATGTTTTCAGACTTGCAATCTCTTTCATTTTTATATTTAGGATATATTTTGCAGGGGAAAAAATATTGAATGAGTCATCACATGCAGAGAAATATATCAAGAGAGGAATTATTTTCAGCTTTTAATCAATTATAAATAAATAAATAAATTAAAAAAAATATATATATAATAATAATAATTATAACAACAACAGATTCTACAAAACACAACACACAAGCAAAAATAAACTATGTCCCATAATGGCTGTTACAGTCACATACACTAAAATAGGTACCCCTACTAATTCAGTATACATAAGGTTTGAAATGAATTTTTAAAAGTGACAAAGCTTTCATTTTAGCTTTAATTGAAAGCTAAAGGATTTAAAATTTACTATTTCCTGTAAGCAAAATACACTCTGGTGTTTTTCAAACTGAAATTATATTGATCGGAATCATTTCCTCCCTCCCTCCAATAAAATTGATAAAAACAGCCATTTTTGACACGTATGTAAACAAAAGTAAATTATCAGTTTTTAAAATTCTTGCAAAAATAAAATATATATTTCTGAAACATTATTTGAGGAGAATTAGCAAATTTTAAGTTAAATTAATCTGATTTAAAACAAATATTACTTACAGAATAAAATGTTGTATAAAAACATTTAACTATGAGGATTTGTTTTTCTGACATGTTAATTGATTTGATAGCTGATCCTGTTCATAGGTTCGTATGGGGGAGCTGACGATAAAGTTTATATTAAGGTCTCCCCCTTACAGAGGGAAAGGGGCAACACTTAAAACGTGACCTTTTAATGATAGTCATAGGTTTGACCATCCATACTTCAGAAATTCTGCACATATATACACATACAAAAACAAATGGAAATTCTTTTAAAAATATTTGAGGTCGCCAGATTGTAATAAGCTTTACAATACATTAGTAAATATAGTTTTACTTAATATTTCCTAAGAATTTTTTCATTGAAACTAAATTTTAAAAAGATTAATTTTTTTTATAAATTATTCAATTTAAGATTGTAAAAAAAATGAAAAAAAATCTTGTAAAAAATTTCATGGTAAAAATTTTTCTTCAGAGAATATTGTCTTTAGGCTCTGTGTGTGTGTGTGTGTGTGTGTGTGTGTGTGTGTGTGTGTGTGTGTGTGTGTGTGTGTGTGTGTGTGTGTGTAAAAAAAGATTTTCCTAGATTTTCTTTACAAAAAAAAATAATTCTATTCATTTGTGAAGCCCTGAAAGTTTCATTACAATTCGACAATTATTTGATATTTGCAAGAATTTCCAATTCAATGTTTTTCACCTGAAAAGGAGAAGAAAAAAGTGCTAAAACATAAATTGTAAATATTACATAGACCCCCACCCACCGACATGTAAGAAAAGAAAGATTTTTAACCCAAATTTTGAACATGCTAGAAATGATTAAAAAAAATTTTAATAAAATAATACTTTGGACTTTCCTATTAATAATAACAAATATTTTCACAATAAAACTGTTTTCATTAAGTTTGGGGCCTTTTTTCATCAAAGCCATGCTGTGTTTTCAGCATCAAAATGGGAGATACCTATTATAATACTTTAACAAAAATCTAAAATTGTATTTAATGACATTTAAGTTCTAAACAACATTTTAAATTGATAGGTCTAATTTCATATATTAGCTTACACAATTCTAAATTTTATTGGCAAATGGCTTAGTAGCACCATAAAGCAAAAAGAAGCATTTTTAATATCTGTAAAATTTAAGCTTTATAAAATCTGTAAATAGTGTAAAATTCTCGTATAAAAATTTATGCTTGGAAATGCTAGTTGCAGCCAAAATCTGCACCAGTATTTCATACTGTATTTATGGGTGAAGTGTGCTCTATATCTGAGACAGCTATAAACAGCATGTACAAAAAAAATCAATGACATGGTGACTTGCAGTTTCATGCCTTTAACAATTATCATAACATGATGAGCAGTTTTAACAATCATAACATCTAAAATTTGAATGAAATCACTGATGGCATGTACTCTGAAACCATCATAAAAATTAAGGATGTAGATCTAATAAATGCTAAACACTTCAAATATCTTGGTGTATAGGACAGTTCTAACAAATTTAGTATAGGAGATCAGGAAATCCAAGATAGAATAGGCTACATTAGGGATAGTTTCACCCAACACCACAAACTGCTAGAAAACAAAAACATTAACCTTAAAACTCGAGTCATGTTTTTAAATATCTTTTGTTAGATCAAAACTTTCATATGGATGTCATGCATGGGATGTGAAAGCCATTCAGAAATATCTAAACTGTCAGCTGTATACAACCACTTTCTCAGATCAATGATTAAAAATGGCTTTGAACAAATGAAGCCTGTGGGTCTTGGCAAGGACCATACTTATGGTCTGGTGCTACAGAATCACAAAGAACTGTACTAGATATCAGAAACCACCATCACTTGATGACTTTCAACAGCAGCAACAACTGAAATGGATAGTACATGAAACTCTAAGAGAAAATAATGACAAGATGCTGATGTTCCACACTACTTCAAATAAAAGGTTTGGAAAGATATCCCACCTCCCCCAACCCACTTAAATACTGAAAATAGCGAGAACAGCTACTGGATTTGAGAAAAATTATTTTAAGAAAAAGATTTTATAAATTTCAACCAATAACAGTACTGGCTGCTCAGTCAATGAACACTGAAAGTTTCTTTACAAGGAAACAGTTAATATAACCATGAGTGATCTGATGAGTGCTTATGTGAAATTGCCAGTCACCATGAAAAACTGATTTCTCTCTAGACCATTTTTATATATCTATTCCCACATGGATATGTATTGCTTGGAAATACTATACTGTAAGCAATTTCTCAGTAGAAATTATAGAATAAATTGACCAGTTTAAAATAAATACCAAGAGTTCAGACATGGTGTCATGTCTTTAATACAAGAAGCCATAAGTCTTCCTGGTTCAATTATATTGAGTCATATAGAAATGAGCTACGAGATATTTTTTTCCTACCAGTTAATTAAAGAACTGCAATATTGCCATGACTTGTATGCAATACGTTGTGCGAAACTCAATTATCAAGAAAAGAATTAGATATTAGTAGATTTGTCCACTGCTGTGTCAAACAGGGTTTCTCAACAAATTACCGATTTATTCATCAAGAATAAGAGTAGCCCTTGAAAGTTTAGAATACCAAGAAAATTGAAAAGCTGTCTTTAGAAAGAAAATAACTTCCAAGAGAGACAATTAGTCTCAAAATGCCTCAGCTGGAAGCAAATTCCCAGATTGTTTCTCAAGTTATTTTGAATAACATGACAGATTTAGAAAAGATCATCACTAAAGCAACAAGACACATGAGAATTTTATGCTCATATTATTCACAATATACACAAGCCATATCCAAAGCGAGAGCTCAATGGCAAGAACACTAGACTGAAGCCCTTAAGGATGTGGATTCCATTTTTGGAATCGAGTGGGAGAATTCAAAACAATATAATTGAAAAACTAATGAAACTTGACTGGTCTTTTGTAAAACGAAAAAGCAGGATGCAAAAATATCTTCAGATAAATAAAAATATTCTAGTCTACACATGGATGCTGGCAAAAGAAAAAGATTCTTGTCTGTTGTCTTCTTTGAGATATTCTAAAGAAAAAAATTCATTATCAAATTAACTTTAAAAACAAAACATAAGCAAAAACAAATACTAAAGATTTTGCTAATAAAAATAAATAAATCAATCATTAAGCAACAACAAATTGATCAGAGTAAAATAAAAAAAATAAAAAAAATATGCCAAATTAGCATTAAAATCTCAGTCAATCAATTGAAAGACTTGAACAACATATCCCAAAGCTTTCAGATTCTAATCCAGTCATATATTCAACAATGTGCCTTGAACAATAATAGCCATGAATAATAGGATCAAAAAACACAGCTCATATTCACTAATATGATAAAACAAACAAAAGAAAACATTGCTAATCTCAAAAATTACACATCATCAAGTGTTGATTTGGATTTGATCAAAAGGAATTGTGTGCGTATGCATGATAGCATTTTTTCAGAATATTTTCTACAAAGCATTCATATGCATTTATATGCAGTATTTCTTTGTCTTTTTAACTTCAATGCAGACAGCAGTGCAAACCACACTATAGTCAGACAATTTAAAATAAGGAAACCTTATCCCTTTGATTTTTTTTCTTTCCACTGAACAGCATTGCCACCAGGAAAGAAGAAGATCATTGACCGGTAGCAGTATTCCTTAAAACTATCAAACCAATAATATTTTACCAATATCAAGACAACTTTCTGGACTACTTTTCAAATGAGCTCACTTGAGTTACTCACAAAAAGAAAGTAAATTCAAATTTTAGTAGTGCTGAGATTTCAAGTGTAACCCAAGTCATAACGTATACCTAAATGTAGTGAGAAGTATTCAATGGTCAGATACAAATCTGTTGCATTCGTCTATTCTGACTAATGTCCTCATCTTTGTTATAAGAACTGATGACATTTCAGCCATAGCACCTCCTGGCTATTTCAAGTGTGTTACATTAGTAAATTACCTTGGAATTTCAAATCAAACTTTTTATTCAAGCCATACGTATCCATTGTTCTTATTCCAGTGTCTATGTTGAGATACCAGAATTTTTCCAACTTGATTTATCCTTGGAATGGTTTTTTTTGTTACATTAAAAAGATGATATTACTTTTCACTGTCTGTACAACTACCAGCTAAGTAAATACACTTAGCTATTACTTTTATCCCAAAGAACAATCACTTTGGGAAATATTCTTCCTAAAAGGCTGGTTCATCAAACCTTTTTTCAAGGGAACATTTCTAATTAGAAAAATATGTCTTCTCACTAGATTGTAGAGAGGCAATCCTGAGAGAACAGGAAGACCTAACAGGATTCATTTTTGGTAGTCACAATCTTAACACCATAGGATCTGCAGATGACACGGTGCTGATAGCAGACAGAGAAAGGAAACTGCAGGAACTTCTACAGAAGGTAGGAATGGAAAGCAAGAGAAAAGTGAAAGAAAAACAGAATGTGTGGTTGTTAGCAAGAGGAAGAGCGTAAAGTTCGAACTGCAAATTGGAAATTGGAAAAAAGAAAGGAAGTACATGAATGCAAATATTTGAAAGTGTTCTAAAAGAAAACAAAAAACGTGATTCCAAAATCCCATTGTAATAGCGAAAGATGCCATGTGAAAGCAAGAAAATTTTGTTAGAAACACAAAGAAAAGAGTACTAAATTGTTATGCCCTCCTTTAATGGCAGTGAATGTTGGACTATCTCCTCACAGATGAAGAAAAGACTTGAGACAACCGAAATGTGGTTCTACAGAAGGATGCTGAGGATACCATGCACTAAACATGCGAGTAACAACAAAGTTTTAGGGAAAATGGAAACAAAGAGGATGTTTATACTTAGAATCAGAAAAAGAGTTGAAATTTCTAAGACACATAATGAGGAAAGAGGGCCTGAAGAATCCGACACTCACCGGACCAATTGAGGGATGGAGAGGGTAGAGGAAAGCATCAAGTAACTAATGGGCTTGTGTAAATAGATGGCAAAACAGAGATTGGGAGAGATAATGAAAGGACAAATTTTACTAAGAGCTACAAAGGATAGAAAGTTGTGGAGAGCCATGAATGCCATATAAAAAGTCACAAGAAAAAGTGCAATTTTGGCTAAGAAAAAAGTCGCAGGTAAAGAAGTCACAGAAATTCATAATAAATCAACCCAACATCTAAAAAGGTTTTCTAACAATGCTACACTAACATATTTGATATATTTCATAGTTAGGGTGTCCTAGTACCCGATAAGACCAGACTTTATTTGAAGAAAGCAATAAGAAAGGTGTTTTTTAAAGTTTGTGCCAAAACGTAAACAAACTACAGAGATCGTATACAAAGATAGATTAAGCTGTAAAAACGTTTTCTAGCAATGCTACAGTCACGTATTTGATACATTTCATAGTTATGGAGTCCCAGTATCCTATAAGACCCAACTTTATGTAAAGAAAGTCTCAATTTAAAATAATTAAAAGTTCCTTTAATTTTCAATTTATTTATGAGACTGGCATTTGGATAAGAGGCTGAGATTTTATCCACTGTGTACTAACTTTGTCCTGCTTCTTTTGCTCATTTTTTCTGTGACTTTTTTTTTTACCTGGATTCAATTGCCCATGTTCTGAAGGGACATGGCACATAGAAGAATGCCAATAATATTTTAGAAAATGCTTCAATGTTTAAATAGAGCTGTTTTTACATTACAAGATTAAAAAGGTACAGATATTTAGTTCAGAAAGAAAAATTAACTTTAAAAAATTCTTGATACCCAAATAACAAAGAAATCAATAGAGAATTTCATAAAATGTGCAAGAAATTTCCAGAACATTTTTCTTCAGCAAAAAATTATTCCTTATTTGTTTAATAATAATAAAAACATGTTATAAAAGCAGGGCCAAAAGTAGTAATTATTTTTTAAATAATGGGGGGGGGGGGCAAAAAGACAAAAAAAATTACATGCCCATTAACAAATGGCAAAAAATTGTTAGCATTTTCTTTGTTTTTATTTGGAATTAATACTTTAATAATTCAATCCTTGTTACTTTAACCCCTTAGTATCCAAGCAACCCAAACCCACCTCGTAAATATCAGCTCTCAATGTCCAATCAACTATAAGTTGCACTATGTATACCCTGCCATAATATATAATGACATCATCGCAAATAATGCAAGAAGTCATGCCAACAGTGAGAGATTGAGAGCTGATATTTACAAGGCAGGTTTGAGAGTGTTGAATGCTAAAGGGTTAACTGGAATAATGAATACAGTGTAACCCGGATACAAGAGAGACCCGGATACAAGAGAGACCCGGATACAAGAGAGACCCGGATACAAGAGAGACCCAGATACAAGAGAGACCCGGATACAAGAGAGACCCGGATACAAGAGAGACCCGGATACAAGAGAGACCCAGATACAAGAGAGACCCGGATACAAGAGAGACCCGGATACAAGAGAGACCCAGATACAAGAGAGATTTTCTCTGGTCCCAAATTAGAGCCTGTGTTAATGTATATATAATAGACCAAACCCGGATATAAGAGACTTCTTCTCCAGTCCCGACAACTCTCTTATATCCGGGTTACACTGTACTATGCTAATGCTATTTTCAATCATTTGATCCTCATATGGCACAGCACATTTGTGATCGTGTGCCAGACTAAGCTAAGCAGAGAGAGAATCTTTCCATGAGACAATGATTAGCAAAGTTTTGCAAATGATTACTACAATATAGCAAGTTCAATTGTTAATCAGAATGTTTAATTATGCATTTTGATTTAGTTCAAGAAAAGCTGCTGGCCCAAACATTACAAAGTGCAATGATATGGGGCAGGAAAATGGCAACCCATCTGATAATTTTATGCAGCCAGCAAAAGTACAACAAACATTATTTCTTAATTGTCCATTTAAAAAAATGCCATATTTTTTAGTAACATAAAATATAGCAATCTATTGAAAAGAGAACAAAAGATGGAAATAATACACAAGGAGATTTTAGATAAAGCTGAGTGCTTTGATAAAACGATAGAGCTTCTTGTAGCAAAAGTGAAGGCAGTGGAATCAACTAAAATCAAAATGCAGATCTTGACACTTGCCCCTACCGACTGGTCACACAAAAAAGTCATGGATGCGTTTGGAGTTTCAGAACACATTGTATGCAAGGCTTGCAAATTGTGTTTGGAAAGAGGTATTTTAACTGTGCCAGAACCAAAAAGGGGCAAGTCTTTGCCTGCTGATATTACACAGTTAGTGGAAGCATTTTACCAAGATGATGAATATACTCGACTGATGCCAGACAGGAAAGACTATGTTATATTCATCAGCAGAAAAGACTCATCTTGTGCAACCTACTTAAGATCGTCAGAGCATTCAAGGAACAGAACCCAACAGTACCTTCGGGATTTTCAAAATTTTGTAGTCTAAGGCCAAAATGGTGTGTCCTTACTGGTAGTGCAGGTACACATGTTGTATGTGTATGCACTATCCACCAAAATATGAAATATTCATAGGTGCCCAAATTGTCCTAAATCATCAGGGCAGCTTGGAAAATTTCTTTGACACCATGAAAGAATATATTGATAATGCTGAATCAATAGAGTTCTCCCAATGGACAACAACTGACCGATCAACTTTGACAACACAAAAGGAATTCCTGTCAAGCTTACATTGATTTAGTTGTTTTGCAACTTAATAAATTAGCACCTCATTTTTACTTGGCTAAATCACAATCAAGGTACTTAAAGCAAAGAAAAGAGGAGTGATAGTGAAATTTTGTTCCTGGGAGATTTTGCTGAGAACTACAAATTTATAGTTCAAGATGAGATCCAAAGTTATCATTGGAATACTTCACAATGTACTTTACATCTAGTGGTACTCTACTTTAAGCTTGAAAATGCAATGAAACTCACATGATGTAGCATTTGTTTATATGGTACAAAAATTGAGGTAATCAAAGCTACCTTGCCAAACATAAGAAATATTGAGTATTTTACTGATGGTTGTGCAGCGCAATACAAGAATTATAAGAACTTTGCCAATTTGTGAAACCATCAGAAAGATTTTGGGCTCAATACAAAATGGAATTTCTTTGCAACAAGTCATGGTAAACAACCGTGTGATAGCATAGGTGGGACAGTGAAAAGGATAGTGTCAAAAGAAAGTCTCCAAAGACCAACTACTAAACAAATCCTTTCCACAGAATCTGTTTGAATATTGTAAATCTGCAATTGAAGGTATCGAATTCATTCTGGTTGAAAAGGAAGAAGTTGAGGAAATGAGGAGGAGTCTCACTATGAGATTCAAAAATGCATTCACAGTCCCAGGAACAAGAAGTTTTCATCAATTTATTCCACTCACCAGAGATAAAATAGCTATGAAACAATGTAGTGAAGATGAAAACTATGACCTAATATATGATTTTTCTGTTGGGGCTGAAGAAAAACCAGTAAATTCTTTTGTTTCAGGATATGTTTGTTGCAAGTGCGACAATAAAATTTGGATTGGCATGGTCCTGGAAATTGATATGGAGAATAAGGACTTGCTGATTAAGTTCATGCACCCAGCTCTTCCATCACATTCATTTTACTGGAAAGAAGATTTTAAGGATATATGTTTTGTACCATTAATGAATATTCTGTGTACTGACTGTTGATGTTCCTACAACAACAAATGGTAGAGTTTATCATTTGTCCAAGATGGATAAATTATCTTTGCAAAAAATTATATCCAAAACAATTTAGTCTATATGCACAACAAAATTTAGTGCATAGTGTAGTTTAAAATGTAATCTTTTAAAGACTCTTTGTATATTCATTTTTATTATGATATTCTTCTGAATGAAATAAAATTCAAATATTTATGTTTCTGAAAAAATAATTAAAAAATGAAAATTTAAAAAAAGTAATGAAAGCATTTCCTTCAACTATATAAATATGTTAAGTGCCAACTACAAATATTATTTTTTAAAGACTCGCATTTATGACTTTTTTGAGAATGAAAAAATCAAATGTTTTTTTTTGTTTCATGAAAATAATTAACCAAAATAAAATTAAAAGAAACAGAAAGAATTTCTTTTAACTTCATTTGTTAAGTGCCATTTACAAATTTTCTATGCACTGTTGATTATCATACATGAGGCAATGTTTACTGCATTTTAAAGACAATCTATCTGTACAAAAAGTAATATCTGCAAAATATATTTAAATTTTTTTTTTTTTTTTAATTAATAAAAACAATCTTATTGAATAGTTTAAGAAGATACTTAGCACAATATCAACATTTTAGAGGTCATGGAGCATTAGGATGATTGTCTTTAATTATAATCTTTCTCGGAAATATTGCACATACGTAGGAAAAAACTCTAAACTTGGCAGGGTCATATCTTCTAAAGTAGACTGACCGAAAGCTACATAGGTGAAAAGTTGTTGCTTTTGGGGTCATGTATTTGGATGAGCAAAATAAAATTTTCTGTCAAGTGTAGGCTTGAAATATTTAAATATTTGGATTCTACACTTATTTGCCCTACATACCAAATTTCAGAAATATTGAAGGTATGGAAGTATTTTTCTTTAATTTTTAAAAAACACTGAAATTTTGCGAAGTTGTGCAGCCTTAATTTAGAGGTAAAATAGGAAAATTATAAACCCCCTCTTAAAATTGGAATGGTAAAGTCTAGCAAAAAATAATTTGGCACACTTTCCTAACTTATGAAGGGGAACATTTGTGCCAAATTTCAAGTAATTTGGTGTCGGTGGGTGTAATGCCCTGGTGAATTGACATGGAATGACCCAAAAATGAAAATAACACTGACATCTCATTTTAACAGATATATTTAGCAAAATTACACAAAAATATATTGAAATCCTAAAGAGTAAATTTGTTCAATAAAATCCCAACTGGCTTCAACCATGGCCTCCAGACAACTTCAGAGTCTCCTGAGACTCTTCTGGATGGTCTCCTTGATTAAGTTAGTGAATGCTGCCTTACAAGGAGTTTTGTTGGTCTCTTACCCAACTGCTCCCCACACATAATAATCAAGGGGGCTGCAGTCTGAGGAGTTAGGTGACCAAAAGTAAGGAGTGATGTAGTCGCAGAAATTGTCAGACAGCCTTGACTGGGTTCTCCTGCATGTGTGGCATGGTGCAGTCCTTTTTCCAGTCATAGCATTTATTAACAGCCACCCTCTTCACCCATGGCAGCACTACCTTCTCAAAGCACTTTATGTAGGCCTCTATGTTGAGTCTGAGGATTTGTGAGAAGATGAATGGAGGCAAAACCTTGTCATCATTAGTGATCACGCCAAACACCATGATACTGATGGGATACATTATCCAACTCTTTCCGAATCCTCTGCACTGTTCTCAGATTGACACCCAAACATTCTGAAATGTTCGTATTGGCACAAATGCCAAGCATTAGTGCATGCTGTTTCCAAATTTTTTGTGTCATGGTGCTCTTTTTTGCACGGATGGTGCCCAACTGACTCTACTGTACTGTGCAGCCAACAAAATAAAATACAAACAATGCACATGCATGAAATTAAAAAAATATATAAAATGGCGACAATTCACCCATTGCACCTTGTATGCTTGCTATATTACGAAATGCATCAAGAATTACCTAAGATCATAAAAGATGTCTTCTCAGCTGTACAAATCTCATTAATAGTAGTAAAGGTTTTGAATATTAAACTAATTTCTCATCCATTTGTGCTGTCTGTTCACAAAA
Organism: Acanthosepion esculentum; assembly: GCA_964036315.1. Classification (NCBI taxonomy): domain Eukaryota; kingdom Metazoa; phylum Mollusca; class Cephalopoda; order Sepiida; family Sepiidae; genus Acanthosepion; species Acanthosepion esculentum. The sequence goes on along the minus strand of OZ038480.1, from coordinate 1,882,168 downwards.
TGTCAAATAAACAAATGAATGTACAAATAACATGCATATATATGATTATTATTTAGATCATTGTGAAATTAATATTGTGAAGCAGCCCACTTGAAACAAGGCCGATAATGGTACAGCCCTCCAAGAAAAGCAATGATGCTCACACCAATACAGACTTTCAAGACTTGTCCAAAAGAAATTTCCTTAAAATGAGATTTATAATAATCCTTAACTCTTTGTCACAAAATCGATTTAGGAGTTTAGGGTTCAATCTCAGGTAGGTGAAAACAGACAAGCCAAATCACAAATACTTTAAGTGTTTGACAATATTTACAATTGAAATTCAAGCCAAATAAAATACATCAGAACAGATGGACCAAAAAAAAAAAACAAAAAAACAAAAAACACTGGCAACAAATTTGTTGTCATCACAAAAACAAAAAATTACAATAAATTGTATTCAGTATTTCAACATTAACTTTAAAAAGTAAGTAAATAATTGTATTCAAATATGCAAACATTACAGATTTTTAAAATATCAGCAATTCTCTAAATATTGTAGAAATAGAAATATTAAATATAGTAAAATCTGTTTCCATTTCAAAACATTGTTTCCTTTAGTGAGATTCCATATTAATACTGATTTTCTTTTGTTTTCTTATGTCTTAAGATTTGTTTTAAATTGCTTAAAATATCTTTTTTTCAATATTCTATCCATGAATCAAAATAGAACCAATGTATGCAAAAGGGCACTTTATTGACGTTTTAAATATTTTCACATGTTACAATTTTTAAATATTTTTGTTTTTAAGATTTTTCCTCATCTTTCATATCTGATATATTTTATGAACATGTTAAATGTAAATTGCTTGAATCTTACCAAATTTGAAGTGCTACTTTTAATCCTCAACAGATTATATTTTGATAAGGATTATTTTTACAATCACTTAATAGGAATCACTATATATAGTTTAAAAATAACTGAACACTAAACTTTACTATTTTGGTGGTTATTACATAATTTCACAAGTATTCATTTATTTACAAAGAAAACATTAGAACTCAAAGACAAATTCTAAAAATCAAGTTAAAAAGGCAATTATTCAGTAATGCTTAAATTAATGGATGGAATATCTTTCAAGAATCTGAATATATTAGAAAAGAATCCCCCCCCTATGTATATTATCTAATATATACAATGGGACATTGGTGATGCTTATTTAGGAATGATGCTAGAAAGCAAGGAGTTAATCAGGTTTCTTTAAAAGATCACATCAAAGCCTCAACCAACTTTAGTTAATGAATGCAATGCAAGAATAAAAATAGAAACATTAAAAATTGGAAAGTATCAGATTAAAAGATGCGAAAAACCTTGCAAGAGAGAACAAACTTTAATAACTAATCTTGAACTTTACCAAAATTAGACTGAAGTTATCATTCGACTAATTAACTGTGTGTTGAAGATCTTCTTGGTGCTAATGGTGTTTATTAATAGGCCCTTGCTTGCACTTACTTTTAACAAGATGATATGAATGATGATGATTAAAAGAGAAGATGATTTATGATGAGAGATTTAGAAATAAAGCCAGAGGGAGGAAGACATCTTACGAGGTCGACCTCTTAATTAAGCAGTGTTAGACAAGAAAGTAGGCAAGCTTGACCTGGGAATTTTAAGGTCACTGTCATCTTCAATTAGTTTCACTTGGCTGTAGAAGTGTAAGGACTTCAATTACAAGCTTGGCCCTCTCATGTTTTTGTTTGTTTTGTTTTTTTAACTGAAATTCTAAACAAAGCCTGTAAATAAGCAAGTGTTTTGAGGCAAGAGAAATGAAGAGGTTCTGTTCTGCCAAAATCTATAATGAGTTTCAGTGAATTTAAAGGTTTTAAGAGAAACTGGAGAAGAAGGGGGAGGGGGCTATGTAGGTAAGAAGAATGACCTAAAACCATGAAATATACACATGTTCAAACACACCTGCACATTATTTAACTTCCATGTGCAGCATCTCTTCAGGACATAGCTGATCATAGCTCTCCACAGCTTCCCATCAAGTGTGCCCCTCAGAAGTATTTCTCCCTTTGCTAAGCTCTCCCTTCCCAGATCGACCATCCATTCATACAAGCTCCTCAGGTAGCTCAATGCTTAATCCCACCAATCTCCCTTGTCCTCAATATGTTCCATGAGAGTGATGTTTGGTCACTGGTTTCGGAAAGTGGATAGCTTCTCCACCCATTTCCTTATATATCTACAATTTCAAGTTTGAATAACAAAATAATCAAATTTTAAACCTTTTAAAACTGTGCCATGATATATCATGACAAGAGCCTTAAAAAAAAAAAAATGGAGAAATATCTAAACCCTCCCCATTCATTGTGACCCCCAATGAAAGTTAACATTGCAGTCACTGCATAAACACATTTATGGGGAGTCTGACATCAAATTCTTCAATGTAAGCCAGCCTAAAAGTGGAGATACTTCATTCTCAAGTAGAAAACAAATATTTCAAATAATAATTTTCTAGATAAATATTTTTGATAATAAAAGATATGTGGTGGGTGGGTTAATTACATACTTCAAACTAACATCAGTGTTTAAGTACTTGAAAGACTGTATAGCAAAATTGTAATTATTTAGTAAATATCAATAACCTTTTAAAACTTTATTCCGGAAATCATTTTATGCTGTATTTTATCATATCTTAGAAATTGCTTAATTGATCTTCTGAATGGCTAAGTCAGTTTTGACAGATCTTTCTTCAAATATTTAATAGGAATCAATATATAGTTTTAAAATAACTGGACTCTAAACATTACTATTTTGGTAGGTATTACATAATTTTACAAGTATTTCAATTTTTATGTATGTTTGAAAATGCATTGCAAAAAAAAAACAAAAAACAAGTAAATTATTATTAGCATTAAACTCATCCAGTTTCCTTACAGACTTTGAGCATAAATCTGGATCACAACACAAGATTCCAATATCACATGAATCAGCCATGTCTACACTGAAGATCTAGGAATGAAAAAAGCTGAATTTATCAGAATTTTTGAGCACTGACCTTTGGAAATTTCTTTAAATGTGTAATCTTGAAAGGTAAGTATAATCTAACAATTAAAACAATGCTAAGGTAAGTAAACTTATCTTAAAGGTGATATCATTTACATTTAATAATTAAAAACTAAAATTAAGCTTCAATTAGTCCAGGCTCTGTAATTAGGCCCAGAAAAATTTCTTGTGAAAAGTTCTTATATAAATATGTATGTGACCGCCACAGTAACTACGTAATAAAGAATTCAAGAAAAATGCTATAAACTGCTGCAAGCCACAAAGGAAAATAAAAAGACGATTACTTTTTTTCTTGTTTATTACACTTTTTTATGTTTCGAGTCATATGTCATTTGCACACGATAAATGTTTAATGGAAAAGTAAAACCTAGAACAGATAAATATGGATGTTTCTACAGTTACTTTTGCCTCCATAGTTTAATGTCTCTCTATCGTAATTTATCAGGGTTTCTTTGGAAGTTTGAGTTAGTTATCTTACGGTGTCGATTCGTCTAGTTGGTCAAATCAAAGAGAAATGGCTTGGAAAGTATATTTATGCCAGAAATTTTCTAGAATGATTATGCTTAATTTTGACAAATAATGTTACCAAATGATAATGCTTAGCTTGTGCCTAAGTAAAATATATGAAACCAATATGTGTATAATATTGAATTTCTTAAACTTAATGCAACAAAAAAAAATTTTAAAAAATAAAACCTTTTTCAGTTATTTTAGCTCAAGGAAATTATGCTGGTATTTTGTTTCCATCAAAATGGAGAGTAACCTTGTATAAGAATTAAATGAAAAATTAACCCCTTCACAAAAGAAAAACTTGATACTATATTTGTATCATTAGATGAGACATCTTCAAAGTTGCAGAATGTTCCACCATAACAACAAAAAAGGTAAAGCAAAAAAGAAACTGTAAAAGCTTATGGAAAATGTGGAGAGAAAAAAAAAATCAGATACCTACAGTTTACCTTTCTCATCATTAATTAAAAAAGAACAAATATCTCTAAAAGCAAGAATTGCTGTGAAAGGTCTTGATATTCTGACCAGAATAATGAAAGAGAAGTTAAAATATGCTAAGTACCCTGAAAAGACACAGATTTTGACAATTGCACCCAAATCTTGGTAAAAAAAAAAACAAAAAAAAAAAAAATTAAATATTTTGAAGTGTTTAATTATTTAGTCTAAAAAGCTTGTGCATTAAGAAATGAACAGGGCATGTTGGCTTTATCTTTAGCAAAATTAGGTAAAGTCCTACCAGAGGAGAACATTATCATGGTGAAAAACTTTTATGAAGATGATCAATTTTTACAACTTATACCAGACAAGAAAGAGTATATCAGTATTTTGAAGAAACATTCATAAACATAAAAGGTTTAATATTTTTAAATTTGAAAAATTTCCATAAACAATTCAGATGACATCATCCTGATTACCAAATTGGATTTTCTAAATTCTATATTTTGCAACCAAAGTTGCATGTTTTGGCTGATGCATCTGGAACTCATAATGTCTGTGCATGTACTTATCAGCAAAATGCAAAGCTTTTAGTTGATGCAATCAATTGGAATGAGACTTGTTTGTAGTACAGAAAATGTTGAATGTATGCTGCATAGATGCAGTAATTGCCACAGAATTGAAAAGTCTTATGATGAAGAAACCAGCTTCAAACAGTGGGCATCAACATATCGTGCAAAACTTGTCACTCATTTGGTATTCCTCAAGGAGTTTAAAGAATTACTAACGAGTAAAATCCTCAAGATTCTTTTATTTCTAAAGCACAGAATGAATACATTAAACAGTTAAAAAGGAAACACTTACAGAGAGACAGTGCATTATCCTTGCTGACTTTGCAGAAAAATCACACAGAACTGGCGAGTTATAGACTTTTTAGATTTTATCAGAAGATTGGGATCATGATGTGGCATTTGCTTACTGTATTCAAAGATTTATAATATCCTATATTAATGTTTGCCATGCCGGAGACGAAAATTGTCATCATAGAATTTTCACCCCTTTGCAGCCTAGGTGCATTCTGTTGCTTTGAGATGGTTGCTATAAATAAACACTTGTCATTTCTGGTGTTTTAAGCTGGAAATTACCTACTACTGCTTTGGAACAAAGCTAAACTTCTGTTGTCCGATGCTATTTTGAATTCTTCTAGACTGCACAAATTAAACCCACGTTAATTTTTTCATGATTTTTTGTAAACAAAAATGGCTGCATCAACATTCAATGAAGGCTTTATTCAGGAGTTTTTCTTTGATTCGGACTCTGATGATTTTGAAGACTTCACTCAAGTTGATACTGTCAAGTGGCCAAAGATCCACACTAGTGATGTAGAGAAAAGCGATAGTGACCACTAGCAGCTACTATCATCTATAGCTGACTAATTTTATAGAAGCTACTGGCAACCATTGATGTACCTGATAGCACATTTCTGAAGGTAAACTATTTTGTCTATTTATAAATGATGAAATAATAACTATTTGTGAACAAGACAAATATGCTAGTCAGGTGAAAGAAAGACCAAACAAATGCTGGTGCCTTCTTCTATGTAAACAAGAGGAAGCACGTCACATTTTTTTAGAAAATGAAAGCCTTCTTAGCTATCTTGTCTTTTATGGCAGACCAGAACTCCACAAGGAATAATAAAAGTTAAAGCATGTTAAAGTGTTAATGCATTTGTTTTGTTTTTTTTATTTTGTTTCAGTTTTTTGTTTTCAACATCAAAACCTACCTGCAAAACGTAATGTATTACATGAAAATTTTATTCATCCATTCTTTTATTAGTATACAAAAAATAAAATCTATACACACAATACAAAGAAAGTTATAACAATTTTAAAACAATAGGTGTTCAGGATTTTGCACCCTCAAAAAAAATTAAAAATTAAAAAAATTAAATATGCAGTGGCAGGTGGAATAATTCTAGAAAGAAATTAGTATGGTAAAAGTAAGTCTGTGATATTTTTCTGATGGGTCAGTACAAAAAGTTCTAAAACTTGCTGAATTTGTTTCCTTATAAATGATTTTGCCCTGCATGTTGATTGGGGCTTTTTTCTTTTTTTTTCTTTTTTTACAACAAGTCATGGAAAATCAATGTGTGATGGTATTGGTGGCACTACTAAACGACTTGATGTAAATGAAAACTTCAAGCAAACCATAAGAAATCAAATCTTGACTGTTAAGGACTTGTTTTATTTGCGTCAAGAAAACAAAGAATATCATTTATTTTTTTTGTTATCTTTTAAATTAAAAGCCTCAAGAAAAAGATATGTCCTCTAGATTTGCTGATGGACACACAGTCCCTGGAACAAGGTCTTTTCACCACTTTATTCCTGGAGATGACACTACTGTAAACTACAAAAGATTCAGACATGATCAAACTACAAAGAAATCTAATATTTCATGTCAAGAAGCATCATCATACTGAGAAACTTCCATGAAAACAATGGAGTATGTAGCATGCATTTATTATAGTTTTTGGTGGGTTGGTCTAGTTCTTGCAATTGACACTGCACCACAAAAGTGATTTTAAAATACAATTTCTCCACCCTCATGGACCAGCAAATTCTTTTTCCTGCTCAAGACATGAAGACATACGCTGGCTTCCTGATGATAACATTGTGCAATCTTTCAACCTCCAGCTACAACTTCAGGACACACGTACATCCTCCAAAATGATGAATCATAGAGAAGAACTGGACTAGGGGAATGAAAGATTCATAGTTTTATCTACAAACTAAATTCAACATTTATTTTACCGATCTTATAATTTGATGTTATATTGAATGTATAAAGTTAGAAAACTACCAATAAATATACAACTATTTCAATTAATTTTTTTATCGCAAATGATTTTATCTTGCATTCTGCTTAAAAATTAATAATTATAAAAATTTAGATCTTTCTTTCTCTTTCTTTCTCACTAATCTTCTAAAATCTTGATCAGGGAAATGTTGATACAATATGAGAAATTTTGCTTTTGGGTTAAATTTTTATTTTTTTATTTTTATAATGCATATTCAAACAGACATAAAAAGAGAAAGATGTTAAAACATAGGAAATGAATTCCTCAAAGACTATGTAACGTTTTCTCAATGTTTTGTTACCTATGGACTTCATCATCTTTAACAGAATGAGTCAATATTAGAAGATCCTAATTGCAAAATTAACAGGATTCAGAATTTGAGAAAAAAACTATTAAGATGTCTCGAATTGGTAGTGTTGAGAGACAGTTAATGAAACTTATTGGGATTTATTCTCCAAGTATTCTAGTTTTGAAATGTTGTGCCACCTTCTGCTACTTTTATGGGCTGTAGATGATATTTTTCAATTTTTCAATGTGGTCAGCTGCCTAAAAATTAAAAAAAAAATTTCACAAGAAAACTGCCAATATCTACTTTTTGCTTACTTCCTGTAAAATTCTAAAGGGATATTTGGATTCCTTCACTAAAAATCTATATATCCGGCCAGTGGATCAGAAGAAATAAGGGTTTTTGTGAGATTGTTCAGTTTGAAAATGGAAATGTCCGTTGACAGAAAATACCGATTCAGCAAAATTTTGACTTGTGAATAGTTAGGTATTATCACTTAAAATTTTCAGGATTTTCTAATGACTATAAGATGCACAACATAGCAAAATTTTAAAAAATCTAATTTTTTGGCTTGTATTGATTGGTTGAATTGACATACCTTTTTATGGATCATCTGTGAGAATTGTAGCAATTATTACTAGCATATAATTTTTCTTTTATCACTATCTTCTGCCTTTTCATAGAGAAAGGCCTGAGAATACAAGGCAGACAACTTGTTTAAAAAAAACAAAGAGAAAAAATCTCTTCCTCATATCGTTTTGGTTAAAACTTCAAGGTCAGAATAGATTTTTAAAAACAGTTTCAAATTATATAAATAAAGATTGTGCCTTTTCAAAAATAAAAATTTAGCAGTTATTCTCAAAGTAGAATCAACTTTAATTTAAACATGAACATTGGAAGTATTCAAAATTAAAAAAGTATATTTCAATTTTTTTTAAATTGCATAGATTACAAAAGGACATGAAAAATATTAATTATTTGCTATGAAATATTGCTTGTTATACTTGAACTATTTAGTTTTACATGGAAAACAATATCAAAAATATTTTATAAATTTTTCTCAGGTCTTAAACCAGAATTATGAAATTTGCCATTTCATAAATAATTAGTTTTCTTCTTTCTAATTACACATGACAAACTAAAGAAAAAAAACAAAAAACTCAGCTTCAGAATTTCAAATTACAATTAACAAATGCAAAATCAGAGTTCCAATTCTTGTCAGCTCAGGTAACCTGATATTGTGTCCATTGGCTTAAATGTTGCAATAGTTACAGTTTTCTCCCACCTTGAATAGAAATGAAGCAGTAATCAAGTCCATCATGTGAAATATTAAATAAATAAAATGAATTCTGATGAGAAGATTGTAATCATGAGATTTTATGATAACAAAAAGGCCGATATATTCTGTCAACGTTTTGACAAATTGGAGACATTAAAGATTAACATGTAAATTGTATCCAAGAAAAGATTATATTGATCTGTTGGAATGAAATCTTATCTTTTAAAATTCATAAAAAAAAGTAATCTTGTAATAGTAATCCACATCCATTTACCAAACACAATTTTCTTTTTATTAACAAAAAGATTGTCATATAAAAGCTAAACAAAGACAAAAGTGGATGCAATGGAAGAGCATCAAATATATTACAAAAATCCAAAGGAAATTTTCACTAATCTGTAATGGCATGAAAACTGTTGACAGAAAAATGACAATGTGTCTTAGAAAAAAAGAAAAAGAAAGGTTTATAAGATAAGGCTAGCATGCCTTCATTTAGCATTCAACCTACCTACCTCCCATAAATATCAACTCACAATGTTCAACATACTATAACCTGCCCGATGCATACTCTGCCATAATATATAACAACATCATTGCAAATAACACAGAAGTCAAGCAAACGTTGAGACTGAGAGCCGATTGAATGCTAAAGGGCTAAAAGAGTTATTTCTTCATCAGTGCCAGTTATTATGGTTGATCCCCTGCTCAAAACCAATAATTCAAATGTCGATTTCCAAAGTCAACAGTCTCTCAGCATTTGTGAGATAGGCACTACACAATCTTCCTAGTCTGACTTCATCAGGCATTACAAAAAGGACAATTTATAAACTGATTGTTCGACACCTTTTTTGCAAAGTACTAGATGCTTATTATCATAACTAGTTTATTCGTACTAACAAAAACTGATAGTAATATCTAAGTAACTTCCTAATTGTAATGTATTTATAAAATATCAAAAACGATGCTGCTCTGCATTTTCTTATGTTCAACTGAATATCAAAAATTCTATTCAGCTCTGAATAAAATGAACAAAAGTGGTACACACAATATATATATTTATAACAAATTGTCATTTTTTTTTATATATATGGAGATAGGAGCATTATATACATGAAATTGCACTATACACAATATTAATTACAAATTTCTGAGAATCATGCTAAGAAAACACAAACATTTTAAAATAAACATGAAATGCATTTTTTTTAAGGTAAAATTATAAATATATCTTTTTAATTGCTAGTTTTTATATAGAGATGGTTGTAATGAACAGTTCTTTGTACAGATTGGATAGATGTTGTTTTCCATAAATGGATTTTATCCAAAAACCTCTGGTTACTAGAACTGGAACTGATGACCAAACTCCCCAAATCAAGTTCTTATGACACACAACTGCTACCCATTTAGATACCCAGGCCCTTGGCCCAAACAGAAGTGACAAGAGGCAATATCAAAGTAGCAGCAAAAGTAGTTTCCAGTCAGCTAACAGGCAGCAACACCAAACTAAACAATATTTTATCAAACAAAAGAAAACAAACACTGGTTGCAAGTAGAAACACTGTTCCACTAAATATAAAAAAAAAAAAAAAAAAAAAAAAAAAAAGCAATCAAATTCCATATCCAAGAATATTTCAATTGGAATGCTTTTTAAAGAAAAGAAAAAATAACTACAAATTGAAAACTAAACCCACTATAATTATGTAATAATAAAAAAATATTAAAACATTGCTAAAATTATAAAGAATTTATAATTTTAACTCAAAAAACTATTTTGTTACTGATTCTCCCAACACTGGCATTTGCATATTTTACAACAAAGTGCTTCATATGATTTTTATACACAATTAAAACAGTAAAAATATGATGTATGTATAGTAAAAAATATAAGAATAGGGTAAAATAACACATTTCATACAGGCAATACTAAAAAGACAATTTTACATCATTCAATATGAAATGCCAAGCAGCAAATGGAAAGCAATGAAATGTTGAGAAGATTTGGGTCCATTTCGATATAAAATCATTTCAACAACCACTGCAGCACTTTATGAGAAGCAAGGTATGTCGCAATCATAAATTAACATAAAATTAAACAAGTTCTTAAAAATGGTAGCGAGCGATCAATCTTTATTTGGAAATTTACCAAGTTCCATCACACAGACCTCCAATGCCACCAGCATTTTTTATTCTCCCACTGCCATCTCTTCTTGCTAAGGACCATGATGGGGGAGAGCAGTAACTGTGAATCAAGTACTCTCTTTGCAGTGATCAATTTTCTGCCATAATATTTATTCAGCAAATAAACATAATCTATCTGCAATCGGTACTGACTCATGACTGTAAATTTGGCTTACAGTTTTTATATATATATATATATATATATGAATGAGAGAGGGAGATAGGGCATGGTGACTTATCCGTTTATAAATTTTCAGTATTTCTTACATGAAGTATCGGAATGATTTATAGAATTTGAGAGCTTTCTCATATATAAAGGCTCACAAAATTCAAAAATGATTTTTGATAAATAGAAAGTCAATCAATTTGCACAAGGATTTCTTTTAAAAAGGTTTTCATTAGAAACACAAAAAAAAAAAAAAAAAAACGTCACAAAATTTCTACAATAAAAAAACTTAATCAATAACAAGCCAGACTTTCAAACAAGGATATTATAAACTAGCAAATATGTTAAAATGCTTGATATATGAATTGAATAGTGTTAGAAGATAACTGGCCAGTATCATGTGTTGACCATCACATTAAAACAATTAAATGTTGACCATCACATGAACTGAAGTATAACAACTGATAACTTAGTAGATTTGGAGAAAGAGATAAAATAAGTAGTATAATAATTAGTTGTAATCTAGTGATGCAAGCCATCAGAGTTTATATCGTTCATATTTTTTTTCAATAATATGAATCATAAAATAAAACTATACTTATAATCTAACGAGCTGAAGACATCAGAGCTAATTCATTCATAAATTATGATAGGAATCTAAAACAATAATTAGTATCACTTTTTGGTTATCTTTATACACACCCTAATGCAAGAAAACATTTCTAATTTTAATAGTACCACCAAAGGTGTAATTTTGTGCTCATAAAAACCAAATTATTCTGCAATTTGTCTTTTCATATGTAATTACTACCCAGACAAAAATCAACAAGAAAATGCTAAATATATTGATTTTTCAAGCAACCAATTGTAAAATGAATGTTTCAACATTTGTTCATCTTACAAACCTAAGGACTTCTTGAGGGCATAAATCTGTATTACTTGGGTATTAGATAAATCACAAGGTGAACTGACTTAGAAATTCCAATTTTCTCTCGTTATGAACCTGGACAAACAAGTTCAAATTTAAATGTTTATTCTCCTCAGTTCTCCAAGTATTTATTCATGTATTATTTATTCTTTCTGGTGACCTTTTACCAGACAAAGGTAAACTTTGTATAAAAAAAATCACTGACCTCTTAGTCTTTAAAAAGAGTAAATTGATTTTGTGGTTTATCCAAAAATCTGTTTACACTGTCATAACAGAGTACCCCCTCATCTCATCCTCCAGAGTTACAGTCCAAGTTGGAAGCAATATCTACTAGCAGAGTTATATAAATGGTCAGTATTCTTGCAATAGTTTCCCACATGTATTATTTACATAAAAACAAAAGGTTATTAATATAAAATTCAATAAGTATTACTTTTTAAGTTAATAGAAAGAAAAGAAAATATAAATCTGTATGACCAGTTGAGTTTCTAGAAATCAATACCATTCTAGTTAATTTATATTCTAAACATTTCTTAGTGTCTTTAAGAAAGAAAAACAAACATCTTAAAGTCAACAGTAAAATTAGAATGGACAGTGTCTGAACTTCTGGGATAAGGAGTTATCATTATTTACACCATTTACATGTGGACTATTGTCCCCATCTTTGTTGTTGTTACCACATTGACATACCATATCGGGTATGTACCAATTCAATAGTTTCTGTCTGGATTTCTGGGATACGGCGTTATTTACGCTATTTACAATCAGACTACTGACCGCATCTTTATTGGTGTACCACATCAGGTATGTACAGATTCAATAATTTCTGCCTGAATTTCTGGGATAAAGCGCTATCATTATTTACACTATTTATAATCAGATTATTGTCATCTTATTTGCTATCACAAAATGTCCACAATTGTAAGCTCCTACCCACCAGGGCTTCTCAGGTGTATATCAATATGGGTAACCTACAAGGAATTCTGAATTGAACCCTTTATTTAATCTATGGGAGTAGACTATTCTCATTTGACTTCTCATGTTTAAGGATATCATCTAGTTTTTATTTTTATTTCTTATTTTCTACAGAATAAAAGCATTGGTCTGTAAATATGGTGACATAGTAATTGTGAGTTCAACCCCTGCATTGGGCAGTGTATACTTACACTCAGTGGAAATGGGCAACCAATAACTGAACAGTAATAAAAAATGATAACAATAACAAAGATGAGGACAATAGCCCGAATACAAATAGTGTAAATATAATAGGCACATCTGTATAGAATAATGGTTAGCAAGCTCATTTGGTTGGCCATTGCTAGTTTGTAGCATGTTCAAACCTCACATGGTAAAACCCATATTTGAGGCCTTATTCCAAACTAAATTTATTACACTACAGTGAACAAAGTTTATTATGTTGATGCAACAGTTTTTAGACAACTATTTTCCCAAAAATATTCATATCCTCATTCAATCATCAAATTATTTTCCTCCAGTCTTCTTCTGACCACCTTTCAGCTAAAGATTTCGGTTGTGATCAAATGAATCCTTTACAGAATTTTTCAGTATCTGAACCAGGTTGACAACATTCACCAAAAAAGACATGTTGCAGGATGTAAAACAAGTGACAATTTGAAGGTGACCACCTTTAGAGAACCTGCTGCATGTCAATATATAGCTATTTTAGGGAAAACAGACTAACAGAAGTCACAGAATTTTATATATAGAAGAAATCCCACCAAGAACAGATAAATACTCCCTGGCCTCCAGAAGATGATCATTTCAGATTTTCATAATAAAACTAATTTTCATTATAAATGACTGCACCTTACATGCCACATTCCTTCAGAACAGTGAGTCATGACTCTCCAGTTACCATTTCTTTTAATATCTGTAAACTGTGCACTACCAGTTCTTTGGAAAGATAGTTTCTTTTCTGTTATTATTTAGACAATATAGATTTGGTCTATTGTCCTCATCTTTGTTATTGTTTTCACATTTCTACCCTTGTACCCACCAATCTTCTTCATCAGGTGTATATCAATCTGGGTAGAGACTACAGTGTATTCTGAACTGAGCAACAGAAATGCCATAACATAGATGAGAACAAATAGTTTGGATGTAAACAGTTCTTGTTGCTTTCTCCAGTTTTGGATTCAGTTGTCCTTCTAGACTGTGGTTACCCCACCAAATGGGTTCATGTCTTTTTCTGTAGTGTTAGTTTGAAATGAACACAAATTTGTCTCAGCTGGAATTTGGTTTCATTTTCTATACTGTGTTAATCTTACACATTATCAGTGACTATCTTTCTTATGACTTTTTTCCATTCTTTAGCAAGATTCCTTTCTGTAGGTTTTCCTAAAGCTAAATAAATAGTGGGTTACATACAGAGATGAACTGATTGTGTACAAAGATCAGAGTAAATTTCAAAGTTACCAAAATTTCTCTCCATGGCATTGAAATATTTGCATAAGACAATAAAAGTGAAATACTATTAAATTTGAAATAAGAAACATTACAGAAAACAAAAAGGTCAGATGAATAGAAAAAGGAAGCCAAAAAGCCAATTTCCTCTGACACTGCTTCCTGAAAGAAAGATCTTCACTTCCGAGATGAATTTCATAATCAGCTCTCTTAATAGTAAGAAACTAGTGAAGAATGATAAATGCAGAAAGTAGATGACTATTTAGTATGAAAGTAAAATCATTTCTATTCCCATATTCTCTAAGAGTCATGAGTAAAGCATATGCAGAGAAATCTCTGGGATTACAAACTTTTCATACAATCTCTGAAAAGAATTTTTTTTTTTTTTGTTTTTTTCAAATGTTTATATATAAAATTACTGAGAAGAGAAAAGAGTAATCAGGGGAACAGTAGATAGCAATTGATTTTGCAGTTGACTGGAAATTTTTGCAGTTGACTGGAGCAGGAAGGGAGTTCCACAAGCAAGAAGTGTGAGAAAAGAAACTGTTGGTATAGAATTTATGGTTACATCTAGCCACCTCAACTGTAAATTGAGGAAATCTCAATGCCAGTCTAGTACTGCGCTTAAATTCAAAAAGTCTAGGTACCATAACAGAGCTTGTCCGAACAATTACCATCAAAGTATTTGTAGACATGGCAAAGGGAGGCAACCTTATAGCAGTAGGAAAGTAACTGAAACTAAGACGCCAGATTTTTTAACTTAGAGGATTTTCCATTGCAAAGTGAGGTTGTCCTCATCTTTATTGACATGTTCACAAGATTTTGGCTGTTGTACACTCCAACCTTCAAGTGACTGGAATTTTGAACTGAACCCTTTATTTCGTCCACCAGGATAGACTGTTCTAGTTCCACATGCCATGCTTCTTCCAAATGTCTCGGTTATCTCCATTCAACTCAACTCTCCAAGTTTTTGTTCACCACTGCAGTAGCCAGGTATTGAACTCACAACTCTGAGTCAAGTCACTGGATCCAACAAACGTTTTTATTGGCTGGAATGTTGTGAACATGACAATGTTTGAGAATTTGCTCGTTCTTCGTCTGTAACTTCCAATTCAGTGTTGGCCTACTGTCCGCCTGCTTGGATGAATTACCAATTCGACATGGAATTTTGACCGTTTCTTCATCGTGTCGATTTGAATATTTACCAGTTGTAGCATGCCAGCTAGGCCCACTGTAGGGGTGAGAGGGTTGCCGCCTTGCCCCCCACCCCAGCACTGCGTTCATTATAACTTGTTGCCTGACATGAGATAGGTAAGCCTTAAATTCTCAACGTTGTTTTTGGATAGTTTATGGTCGTGAAACGAGCATGTTCTCTGTTCATTTAAGTATAAACCCACCCCATATTTGATTCCGTGTTCCTTGTGTATGTATATGTAATTTCTTAATTTATTTCAAAAATTTTTTATTTTAATTTTGTTTTTTTCTTCTTTTTTTTATTAATTTGTATTTTTGTTTTTTTTTGCTTATTGTTAACCGGCACTCTGGCCCCCCTCTTATTTTAGAACTAACTATTCTAACGTAAGAGGTAATATTTTTTTTTAAATATAGGTCAATGGGACTTATAAGTTAAAACTTAGTATTGTACACATACACAATGGTATGTCATTCCTATCCCCCAGTACTCTCAACTAGTGTAAGCCCTGCGACTATCCCGACTACATCCCCCTCTATTGTTCTGTTTTGTCGTCGTTGATTATGTTATATGTAATAGGAGCAGGTAGGCTTTCCTACCGCCCGGTCTACACTCCTCCCACCTCTATTGGACACGATTAGAGGCCCAAACCTTATTCCGTGTCTAGGAAGGGGTTCCCGGATCTCTCTCTCTCTCTCTGGCCTCTGTACTCGTGCCGCGGTGTTTCTCCCATGATGCGTGCAGTCTGTGGCATTGCCTGTTCATTCTGAGGGTACACGGTTGACAGTTCCCTGGTTGCTGTTTCCAACTCGTAGTTAGGAGCCCTAACTCTTGCGTAGCGTCTTGAGTGGCCGCTCTGATCAACAGTTGCATAATATCGGGGTGTCTGTAGTGCCATGTCGCGCATGGATAGGTGTCCCTGCAGTCATCTCCGGTGGGCAACCCTGAGGCCACATTATGATTCAGGCTGTGTCAAACCCCCTCTCTGCCCGCGTCATGGGTGATAACCGTCGGCTTCCTTTAACTCAGGCCTTCTCTTTTTCCAACACCAATTACCCACATGAAGCACAAAAACCACAAATATAAACCTAAACCAGCCTTCCAAAAATCATCCAAACCTTTAAATATCTCCTTCTCCAACATCCGTGGCATTAGAACCACCTTCTGCAGCGTTGAGTCTTTCCTCATTGCCCGGATATACTGGCCCTGTGTGAGACCAATCTTGACTCCTCTATCCCTTCCTCTGATCTCTCGATCCCTGGATACCTTCTCCTCAGAAAAGACTCTCTAACCCACATGCATGGCCTGGGTGTCTACGTCAAGGACCATCTCCCACTGGCTAGAGAGTGCTCTCTCGAATCGCCGGATCATTCGTACTTGTGTCTCCGGCTATCTCTTCTCAATGCTGTAAGCTATCTTTTCTTCCTCTACCGCTCTCCATCCTCTCAGGACTGTGGGATACTTGATGTCATTTCCGACAGCATAGATAGGGCCCTCTTTGTCCATCCGTACGCTCACATATTTAAGTTTGGCGATTTTAACGCCCATCACAACCAGTGTCTTAAGAACGCTACTACCGACCTCGCAGGCATTCATACTCTCAACTTTTCAGTCTCTCAATCCCTCACTCAGATAATCGATTTCCCCACGCGTTTTGCCTACAACCATGACTGTAAGGCCTCACTCCTCGACCTGTGTTTTACCTCCATCCCCGAGTCTTGTAGTGCCACGTAGCTCTGTTCTATCGGTAACTCTGATCATGCTGTCGTGTCTGTTAGCATCTCCTTCAGCCCCACCCCCTGCAAAGAGCCTCCTACCACCAAAACCACATTCTGCTACCAACGGGCTGACTGGGACTCGTTTCGTGACTTCCTCCGCGATGTCCCCTGGGATGCTATATTTAAGCTCCCCACTCATGATTGTGCTTCTGACTTCTCTTCCTGGATTAAAGCCGGTATCGAAGCTTTCATCCCCCTCTAGGGAATTCAAGGTCAAACCGCGCTTCTCCCCTTGGTTCACAGCTGCTTGCTCAGCCGCCATTGCCCATAGGAACCACTTCTTCCACCGTTTCGTAGTGATATGTCCGACTCCAATAGACGTCTATTTACCTCTGCCCGCAACAAGTGTAAGCGTATCCTCGACGATGCCAAGTCACTATTTGCTGCTCGGATGAAGGAACGTATTGCATCCCGCAAATTTGGCTCCAATGATTATTGGCGCCTCTGCAAGAGCGTTCTGAACAATAACAAACCCTCCATTCCTCCCCTGTTCAATCAGTTTGAGGTCCTGACCACCTCTGCCAATAAGGCCGAATGCTTCGCTCGGAAGTTTTCTTCCAATTCTACGCTAGATTCTTCCGGGGTACCCTTGCCCGATTTCCCTCCCAGAACTGAGGCCCTCTTGGACGGATTGCACATAACCCCGTCGTCGGTATTGGGCATTATTTCTAACTTAGATCACCACAAGGCTACTGGTGGTGATGGAATACCAGCCATTGTCCTGAAGAAATGCGCACCTGAACTGGCGCCTGCCCTCTCTAAATTATACAACCGCTACCTCAAGGAGTCCTGTTTTCCTGACTGCTGGAAGTCCTCAACCATTGTTCCTGTCTTTAAGAACTCTGGTGACCCCTCCGACCCTTCCAATTACCGTCCTATCAGTCTCCTACCCCTCTTCGGCAAAGTCTTCAAGGCCATTATCAACACCGAAGTGATTAATCATCTGATATCCCACAATCTGCTCTCAGACAAGCAGTATGGTTTCCGCTTTGCCCGATCTACTGCTGATGTGCTTACGGCCATCACTGAATTTGTCTACCAAGCTACCCATAATAACAGTGAAGCTCATGCCATGGCCCTTGACATCTCCAAAACATTCGATAGAGTTTGGCATACCGGCCTTTTTCGCAAGCTCCAGGGTTATGGTATCACAGGTCGATTGTTTGACCTAATACAATCATTCCTGTCAAACTGGGATGAGGTTCTTCATCCATTCTGAAAAGAGGTTTTTCAGTTGCTCATGAAGCCACATCTGCACATCTTGCTTGTTTGGGTACCCAATGCACAAAATCTTTACAGTACCCCATGTCATCCTGCACTATAGTTTATACAGAAGGATAGCTGAAGCTGATGACTGCTGCCACTAGTGCTAACATCATTCATCAGCCTTCCCTAGTCAAGGCATCCACCCTCTGGATATGTTCTTCCATGTGCAAATTTGATGGGCAATCAGATCAGCTTTTGTCCGTTAAACTTGTTCTTAAAAGCATTTTACCCCCTCCATCATACACCTTTTGTTGATTCATGCTGTGTTTCCTGCAGATTGGACTCTCACTGCAAACAGAAAGTACACTACAGCACATTGTTCCTCAATGATGCAATAGCTCAGTGAAGTGCTCATAAATCTGATCTTGTTGCTCCCTGAACAATGGAATGCTGGGCACAACTAGCTGTTGTTTTTACTACATAATTTCAAAATTGCCTTTACTTTCCGATTTATCCACATATATGGATAAAGAGCAACAATTTTTTTTAATGCATCACACAATAAAACCAATGCCAATATCTCAAACTCTAGACACTTAAATGGGTTTATAACTGGAATATACTTTGATCCATTTGCAAAATAACTTTGAAAAAAAATAATTTATTGATTTAAATGAAAATTTATTCAAAAATATTAGTGAGTTTTTTTTTTTCTCATTTGTAGATTTAAGAATCTTTAACCTTTGCACCCCCACCCCCAAGGTGTATCAAAATAGTTTTTCTCTTGACACCAGTATTATTTTAACTATCTTCAATCCTTGGCAAAGTTTGTTTTAAAATGTGATAATTAAAATTTTAATAAAATCTAAACATATGAAAGTAAATTTATGTATCTTTTTTTGTTCTTGAGAATTTATAACAAAAATATTAAATACTATTTGATTGTTTAATTATAAGGGAGAATAATTTTATATTTACAACATTCTTAACATGAATACAATGTAATATTTATCATTTACCAATTTATAAAGAAATAAAGATGAAAAAAATTTTATTCATAAATTTATAAACACTTACTAAATTAGAATATGTGGACAAACTACAAGGAAATCCTTATTTACCATTTTACAAAGTTCAAATCAAATGGCAATTAGCCGATGTTTTACTAACCATTCCAATATAATAAATAGTGTAAACAATCGAATAAATAGTATTTTTTATTATTTTTGCTGTCAAGAAGTGTGAGAGAAGAAATGACTAGAATAGAACTCATGGTTAGATTTACTAATTTCAACAGTAAAATGAGAAGACCTAACTTTCAATGTTTAAAAATAATGTGACATCAAGCAAGTGAAGAAAACAAGGAAAAGGTATTTAAGTTTTAGATTCAACTTTCTCTAAATCAAAGTTCTTGTAGATCAATTGGTACAGCAATTGTCACTTATTGCAAATAATCCTAGCCAGACACTTACGGCCATTATCATTAAGGACCCATGGTTACCTACTGTGCTGTTCATGAGGAGTGGTAATGACTTTTATATTTCCAGTAAACAAATGATACTGTAGTCTAAAGGATGTCAAATGTCCCATCACTTTCGTATCTGCAATCATGTCCTGTTCAGACTATAATAATTCACATGACCTTACCATGAACTGCCCAGCCAGTGCTCACACTGACTCACCAGATGTCAGACTACAACTGATGTAGTTCAGGGCATTTCCTTGATATCAAGGTTATGGTAATAGTAATATTAGCTGTGTCCTCCACAAGGAAATATTAAATTAATCATTGATTACAAAAAAAAAAAAAATTTTTTTATTTACTCCCACTCATGTTCAGATGCCCATCCTCAATAGGGTTTAGATGGAAGAATCTAATCCTAGTTAAGACTGATCTCCACCACTTAGCAAGTTAACTAAAATTATGAACCAGTTTTATTGTTTTGTTAAGCAAAGCTTGAGAAAATGCTTCTGCTATACAAAGGAACATATTGATAAATTTAAAACACACACACACACACAAAGTATCTATTAAAAGGTACACAGCTCAATTATTAAATCAAGAAATGTTTAACCAAAAACATATTTACTGTGCCTAATTGATTCATTTTTATTTTACTTATGCCCTTCAAATGCTCATTTTATACACTAATTCTCAAACATCAATGCAACAACTTTTACAAATAGAAATTGGCTTTCACAATAACCAGATTTAATAACGACCATAATAAAGAACTATTTTTTCCCTTCAACTCCAGTAATGATATAACAGATATAATAGCTGCTGGCAATGAACATAAAGACTGTTTCTTCTTGCCTGATCCTGACACAGATCAAAACAACTTGTTGAGCTTGCTGGGAACAAAGCCCAAAAATACAGCCAACAATACAAATGAAGAAAGTAATAAAAATAAAAATCCCTGGCCAACCTAGTAACAAATTAAATTTGGAAACTGAAACTTTCTTTTATAGTCTTTTATTTAACCCTACAAGACCAATACAGTTTTAGTTTTATTTTGTATAGACAAAAGAATTTCAAGAGTATTTTAAACATTACAAAATTCATAATATTTTGGAGAAATATTTTACATTCATTATTTAAATGTTGGCCTTTTTTTCTTTCAAATGTCATCTTTAAATACTTTCTCATTTCCAGAATTTCAATTTCTGCTAAGATTAAAGAGCTTATATTGTAGACGTGAAATAGAAATTAGGCATTTAGCTCAACTGCCATTTCTGGATATATATAAAGTTCATTAAATTTATGAGAGATCAAATACATATCTGTCTATATTTCTGAGATGAGGTATTATGTACACTATTTACATTATTCGGACTATTGTCCTCATCTTTGTCGCCATATTTATTACAACATTTCAAGGACACATAGCACAGTGGATAAAGGCATTGGTTAACTCCAGTGACAGGACCCAAAGAGTGTGAGTTCAATACCCGGTTAAGGCAGTGGAGAACTTTCAGAAGGAAATTAACAACTGATAACTGACATCCATTAAACATGGCACGTGGAACTAGAACAGTCTACAACAGTGAGCGAAATAATGGGTTCAGTTCGACATTCCAACCACCTGAAGACGGTCAGAGCGTACAATGGCCCAAACGCTGTAATAAATATGGCAACAAAGATGAGGACAATAGTCCGAATAACGTACATAGTGTATCAAATACATATATTGTAAAAGATATAAGCATGTATATATATATATATATATATATACACACACACACACACACTATACAAACATATCAAATAGTCTGCAATTTATATTTCAGATTGTTTATTTCCACTCCACTTCAAAAATGTCTTGCATATGATTCAGTATAGATAAGCATTTGCATCTTTATTTTCATTGTTCAAAAATTTTAATTTCAGTTATTAAAAGCAGAAAAGCTAATAGAATCAATATTATGCATTTCATCTCAGAAGAATTTTGTTCCTCGAAATACTTGGGACATCCTCTAAATTATTTCTGCACATTCTGTACCATTTCCGATAATACAAACTGACTTTAAACCTGTCCAACAAAAGACTTAAAATATGCACAAAATTATTAACAAAAGACCAGGTTGTAGAAAAACTATCTCAAAATGTTCATATTGGATGTACTTTATTATTCATCATAATTTTCTAAAAGATCCAAGTTGTCTAGTTTGACCTCCAGTTCAGATTATCATATAGATCAGAGAATTGGATTGCAAAGTAGTAACTCAACTCTTCTGATTCATTTATTACACAGCTACTATGTTTTAAAGGACTAAATTTTAACAGATTTTGTTCAGATTAAAAGAGAGAGTCTACAGAAGGTTCAACTACAAAACTTGTATCTGTAATACATGCATATACAGCTGCATATGAATGTGTATTATTAAAATACTTGAATTAAACAAGCTATGAAAACCTTAAGAGACATGGCTCAAAACTACAAATCATAACATTACTGCTTAAATGATCAAATTGGTGAACATGCCATCCATGAATACCGAATATATAAGTTCAAGACTCATCAGAAGCTACTTCTTTATTCTTATTTTACACTTACCAGTTGAAGGAGATCAGACTGACGACATGGTGATGAAAAGAAAGATTGAGAGGGGGGGGGGGTAAAAACCAAGAATGAAATAAATGCATTGATTTTCCTTTTGATTATTCTGCCTCAATTGACAAAATGAAGTTTATTTTTTTAAAAATTACATTACTCACTTCTTAAACTGTTTAACCATAACACTCTGTAGGCACCTATTTTTGCCAAGCAAAATGTTAGTCCTGTTAATGCAAATTGAATTTTAATTTTCTGGTTGTGTAGCCATATCCTTCTATGGCAACAGCTAAAACAACCTTGACTGCAATTTCAAATATATAGAATATATAAAGCACAATATTTTGAGGAGGTTCCATATACAATAAAAGGAGAAGTAATATTTATAAATGATGCAGAGGGCTAAATGCTAATGTTCGTTATTTTATAATATGCTCTTTATTTTCAATAAAAAGCAGACAATAATTCAAGTTAAAGTCTCAGAAAAAGTGTGGATGAAAGAAAGCTTTGTTTTCCTTTTTGTTTTTATTATTAGTCTAATCTTGTGAAATAGGCATATGGATATTTTGAAATCATTATTTTTCTACCATAAAGAGAATTAAAACTTTAATATATGCAAAATAAATACAAAGCAAAGTTATCAGTTTTTTTTGGGGTTTGTTTTTGTACAATACTTCCATTAACAATTATGCAAATGATAGACAGGACCTGTCAATATATGTCTGAAATATTTGTATTGAAGAAGAAATATAATACTTGGCTTCTGAGTTGAAAAATAATTTCCAAGAAAAAACCATACTGAATAGATGAAGAAAATATTTAAGTATTAATGCCTTAAGCTATTTTTAAGTTCTTTATCATAAAATATTAACATTTTTGAAAAGGCCATTTATGTGGCTTAGGATTAAGATTTGACTTGCTGCCAGAAGGAAATTTGAATAATAAACTAATAACCCTTCAGTAAAGAGAATTTTTTTACTTCAGAAATAATTTGGAATTTCTAGGTTTTATACCGTTTCATAAACAAGGGCTTAATTATAAAAGTGTTTTTTTTTCTAGTTATTCTTAATCAAAAATATCTGAAAGTATTTTTCTTCTTTCTTGTATAACTGCTTAAAATAAATGCAAGATTGATGGTATTGACATTTTTAAGTGAATAAATGGTAATTGTAATATTAGCCATTTCCTTATACGGAAACTTTCAGCATTCATTGACCAAGCAGCCAGTGATACTCCCAGTTGAAATTTATTAAAAAAAAAATGTTCAATTAAAACAATTTCACTTTTTCTTTTTAAATGATCATAATGTTGTAAGTAATGTGAAATCATTAATTTTACTTAAGTTAAAAGAAACAGTCAAAAATTAATAATGATTAATGAAAAATCATTTTAACAAATGAGTTCTTTTATGTGAATTATTTTTTTATACTAAAGTGAGAGTGAAATATGTATGAAGCAGATATGTATATATTGTTTTTATATAATATATAAATATTATAATATATATTCAAATATAATAGCATCATCTACATGTAAAAAGGCTAAAAGTAATGGAAGCCATATTAATAAAAGCAAAAAACCCAACACTCAATATCAACTATGAACATGGACACAATTTGTTGACCATGTTTTGAAAATGAAACATTATATAAATACATACATACATACAATCTATTTCTAGTTAACAGTTAATATATTTCATCCTTGAAAATGGCTAAATGTATAAAGCACTCGGAAAAAACATGGACAGATTTTATATAATTTATCTACTGAAAAGAAAAAAAAAATAAGATCACGAGAAAATATCTATAAAAAAAACAAACTTAAAGCACCTTGTCTGTCATATTTAATGAAATGTATGTGTGTGTGAGAATATATATATATATATATATATATAGATATGTCTTAAGATGTGCTATATTTATGGGATAAAGTGCTCAATATCAGAGATAGAATGACCTGACGATTGCATCTAGCATGAAACAGACTGTCGCCTCTAAGTGTTGACTTCTATGTTCACTTACATATATATAATGAAATGGACAAAGCCCAACAATTATTTTAAAAGAATGTATAAACATAAAAAATGTCTTAAAAACGATTATATATATATATATATATATATATATATATATATATATATATAGAGAGAGAGAGAGAGAGAGAGAGAGAGAGAGTTAAACATTTTATAAGAAAAACAATTCAGTATATCCTGAATAGTTGCTTTTTACAGAGTTACATATTTCTCCGTCAGTACCAGAGGTAAATGTCCAAGAGCCAATATTTCAAATGCTGATTTTTAAGGCAGGTAAGCCCTTCCTATTTAGAAGATAGACACATCACCATCTTCCTTCATAGATTTGCCTCTAAACTAAACCTAGTTACAGTCTCCATAAAACTGAAAACAATTTATTTTCTACACAAACATTAATATAAGTTTCTTACAGACTGAACAGTACACAGCTTATACAGTAATAAACCTTTTACAATGACAATACAACAGCAAACAAGACTGTTACTTAATAGCCTATTTTTTCAGGCAAGTAGCCACAAGACAAGAATGTAATCAAGAAAACTGCCAGGAGCCATTTGTTTGGGTGATTGATATTAGAAGTAACAATAGAATCATTAAAATCAAACTAAAAAAAATGAATTAAAATGAAATGAAAAATAAAACAAAATCTGAAGTAATTGCTATTTTCAATCTAAAATCAGAGAACATTTAAAAAAAAAAAAAAAAAAAAAAAAAGTACCTTCATATTCTTCTGTTTCTTATGTATTTCTCACAGCATAAATCTACAAACTGAAAAAAGATGGCCAGTGTGGAGATGTATATACAAAATAGACTATTTTATTTACTTGCCAGAATTTCCGCACACACACAAGATTCTATTTCCTCTTTTCAAGGAGAGGAAGCCATGACAAGGACCCAAATGAGTAAATTGCACACACAACCATATTCATCATCATCATGATCAAGAAGTAAAGGCAACAGACAGCCATGCACCCACCTCCCAAAAAAATAAAATAAAATAAAAAATAAATAAAATTCATGAAATGGTCATATTTGCAAAAACAAGTGACAGTTTTAAAACCAAGACAAAATTAATGACATATGACACTAAAAATTGGTGATATTGATCCTTAAGCTTTGTAAGGTACAAAGCTACAAGTGTTGAGCCCTAAGGATCAAATTTACTATACTAGTTATGATCTGCACAACTATCTTGCTAACCATTGTACTGCAGTAACTTTTTTTTTTTTTTAATCATTTCACCCCAAACAAATCAATAAAGCCACCGAAATGCAAAGGGTTACTCAATGACAGAGAATACGAGGAGAAAGAGCAATAAAAGAACAGAAAATAAAACTGACCTGTCTATGTTTCCGAGATGAGATATTATGATTACTTGCATTATTTACATTACTCAGACTGTTATCCTCATCTTCATATTCACAACGTTCAGCTGTTATACACTCCGGCCTACTTGAGGTGATTGGAATTTCAAAGCAAATCTTCCCCCCCCCCACGGGGAGGGGGGGTACATTGTTCTAGTTCCACGTGGCATACCTCTTCTGGATGTCTCAGTTATTTCAACTCAACTTACCAAGTTTTGGTTCACTACTACTACTACTGTTGCCTGGTACTGAACTCAATAACTGACATTGCATTATGTATCCTCATTAATATTTACCTAGTCCAGCAGAAGGTCAAAAGTGTATGGTACCCAAAGAGGATCAAACTCACTTCAGTAATGATTTATGAGACAAGCTTGATAAGCATTAGCTCCACAGAGTTTTTGTTATTTGCTAAGCTGAACTTAGGTTGCAACATCCAGTGAAGACTAAATGCACTAGAAAAGTAAGAATCAAGATTAACTTGCTCTGTTGTGAAGATGGCTATATTGTGATACCAGCACACAAAAGTCTTTTAGTGATAGGGAGGACATTTATTTTGGAAGCACTAAGATACAAAATAGAGTTAAGTGCACAGATGACAGATGATCATATTTTTTTCCTGGTCACTGTTAAATAAACAGCTATTTAACAGTTGCAGTCAGTGTATATATTGTATAGTATTATGAAGACAAACTATAAAATAATAACTGTCAATTTGTAAAAAGAAGCTATCATCTAGAATACTAATTATCCAATATATACTAATATCAAACAGAACTGATTAGGAAATGAAACAATATACTGATATGTTCAGTTATAATTACATATATAAAAAAATCAATGGTTAAAAAAATTATTTATATATATATATATATATATATATATATATATATATATATAATCCAAGTGGATTCTAATAATATAAAATATTAAAACTGATCCACAAAAAGACCTCAATGTATTTATTATTACAGAGCAAGAATTAATACACAAAATCCCAAATCACCTGATATGGGGAATAAGCTTATTTCAAATATTTTCATCAGTTGAATAAGACTGACGAATATTTTCATTGGTCGAAATAAGCTTATTCCCCATATGAGGTGATTTGGGATGTTGTTATATATATATATATATATATATATATATATATAAAAATTCATTATAACTTGATGTGTTATTTCCATTTTTGTAACAGACTGAGTAGACATTGTGTATATGTGTGAATCAATGTTAAGTTATACAAATACAAAGCAACCATATTTATACCAAATGGGTAATTTTGCTAAGCACTTGACCAAATGTAATCAAACCATGTAAAGTTCTGAATTCAATGATATGAATCTCCTCTTTTTGAAGAACTTAAGAGTTAATTAATAAAAGGAAAGAAATTGAGTGCTTAAAAATAAAGAAAAACAACCTGATAAATTTACTTCAAAGTGGAAACAAAAAAAAGCCTAACATAAAACAGTTTCAATCAATTTACAAACTAACAAAATAGATTGGTTGATACAACAGCCTATATTGAACAACTCCATTTCAATTGGAAATATTTAAGAAAAAGAAATTTTGTCTTATATGAATTTATACAAACAGCTGACAGATATCATATTAGAATCCAAGGGTATCCTGGCAAAATTTAATCAATAGCTTTTAATTCCATAATATACTTTTCATAACAGTTATCAATTAAGTAAACATTAGCCGTGTTTATATGCTTATCATTTAATGAATCAATTACTTTGTACACCTTTTACACAAAATATAAACTGACGTCAAAAAGAAAATACCTACTCATTGATTTTTTATTCATTTTGATTAGTTTATTCACAAGTTTTTACAAACTACAATTATGAAATAAGATTAGAAATAAAGTAGCTTCTGATGAAAAGTTTTGTATAAAAAAAATTAACTTGTCATAAATCAATGAAAATGTTTCATTTAAAAATTCAAAGTAATAGTAGATATAATGAAATAAGTGATGAAAACTGAAGAAATCTTTAAAACTCTATGACAATATTTAACTTTGTTTAGATGATTGGTTTCCATTGTCCAATTTGCCAAGGACAATCTCCACCTAAAATGAAATTGCAAGAACATAGATTGAAGTCTTAAAGTAGGCTACTTTCCCTGCAAGCACAAAAATATACACACACAATGTAAAATGACCTGACCGTAACAGTGTGATAAAAAGCATCAAGGTAAATTAGTGAAAAACAATGAACAGGTTTTGAACAACTGAGATTTTCATATTTAAAATTATCAAAATATGAAAATTGTAATGAGAAAATTTTGTAAATATTTTCCCAACACAAAACTGATACACGTACAGAAATAAAATATGTTAAAATGAATCATTAGTTTTATGGTTTTACAACTAAATCTATGCCATGCTATGTTGCATAGTTTTCTTTTTACACTTGCATGGTTTTGTACTATAATGTTAACTTTCTCAAATTGTGTCCCTAAAATCAACCTATTATAATGTCTACCCCGGCCTCTCTGTATTCAAATTTGATCCCCTCGGCTAATCATAGAGTTGATCGTTTTGGCCCAAGTCTTGTCTTGCCGCATGTTGTGATTAAGTGATCACAAGACTAGCTTGGTCTGAATGGTCAACTGGAATCAATGACTTGATTTGGTCCAGTCAGAGTGAAGTCATACAAAAGAAGAAAGAAAAAAAAGGAAAAAAACAAAAACAAAAAAAAAAACAAAAAAAAAAACAAAAATCCTTTTCTTTCATTTTTCCCTCATCTGGTCATCAGTATATCTTGAATATATCAGGATTTAGTGTTTTTCAACTTACTAGCACCTTTCCAATAGTGCCACATTATTCCAAAAATAGCTTTAAAATTAAAATTGAGGTGATTCACCTCCACTCACCAGACTGGTCCTAAAATAATCCCAGAATCAAATGTTTATTATAATACATATATTTCATTCTGGGATTCTACAGAAAAATAGTATGTGAAATGTATTCTTACAAATTCCATCATCATGAAATGATTGGAGATGATTTACTTAAAAAAAAAAAAATCTATTTGAAATTCTGATTTTCTTCTTAGATTGAAAATATTTTATATATTTGCTGAGATTATTTAAAAGTTTTTTTCATTTGATCAAGAAAAAAAAATTTTTTTTTTTTTTCCTCCTTTTTGAGGATTTCCAGAATTTTTACGCAAATAATAATAAAGATACTTTTTTTTTTTTTTGGTGTGTGGAGGTGGCAAATACTTCTATTTAAGATATTATATACCTATGTCTTTTCCTCTGGTCTTAACAGGGAATCTTCTATTAAAATGTTTTTTTAAATGTTAAATATTTTTAAAGTAATTAAAAAACAACTGATAACAGGAAAAGGTTCAGAATTGAACAGAGAAATGTAACAAGTCAATCTTTCTATACTATTCTATGTCATTCATCTACTTGTAAAATTCACATTTTCTATTTTTTTTATCTCAATGTTATAAACCAATCTTCATACAAAATAATACAAAGAAAGTAGCAGGTTCTGACAAGACTTGAACTACCATAACAAACCTCTGAGCTAGACATCTATAAATGTCTTAATATTTCACCTATACAAGTACTTATCATTAAAGTGTTGTCTATGTAACAGGAGCTCCTGACAAATAAAATACAATATAAATCTCTATATTGGGACATTTATTACAAAACTATTGATAAATTAAAACAAATCTCCAACATTGTCCAGATGCTCAAATCTCTCCTTTGCTTATTTACTGTTGATAATATTTAAGTTGATCTGATGGTTTTTCTCAGAGATTAGACAAAAAGTGAAGAATGGACCAAGCAAAATATTATCAGCTTGACAACAGTAAATAGACAAACAAGAGATTTGAGCATCTTAATGTTAATGGACTCTTCTCAAAAGTAACAACAAATATAAAAATGGCAATAATTCTTCATAATATGTCCATGCAATCATTCAAATTTTATTTAATGGTTATTTACAAGAACTAGTTGCAATTTTCTGTTTGAAAAGTACTGTAATCATTTGCATATAGATCACTGGGGAGGATAAGATACAGTTAAAAAAAGAAGATAAATTGGAGGGGGGTATTTTTATGTATAATATGCACCTGATTTTAAAGCAAAGTAAATGATCAAAACTTGTGAAAAAAGGAAGAGAAAAAAATGAGAACTGGACATTTTTTGTTTATTTTTATGATTCATAACCATTACTGAAACGTAATGATTCTTGGGGTTAAGACCAACGTAATTTTGCCAAAATACATTGAGAAAATAAATCAAAATAAAACTGAATAACTATTAACTTGTTTGCTTTTTATTTTAAAATTATGCATCATTTTTTTAAAAATTTTTTTTTTATCATAAATTAAATATTTTTACCTTTGAATGATTTACAAACTCCTGTAGATGTCTAGACTCAAAGAAATCAGGAAAGCATATGGAACTTAGAGAAACATCATGAAAGATTTATTTCCCTTTGTTAAGATACAACATTAGAAAGATATTATCTCTCCAGGAAACAAATAAATCCAATTCGACCCAATGTTGCTAGTTGAGTTCTGGAAAAATGGGATTTCAGTTCTAAACTAAAGTAGAAGACACAGCAAACTTTTGAACACAGAAAACCTGCATCTTCTACGCACAAGATTATGATAATTTACATTCACTGACAACACATCTTACCAGAGACAAAATCCATTCCAGTTAAGTTTTCACCTCCAACCAATATTATTTCAGTGGGTAATTACGGAATTTCCCCTTTAGTAAGTATCACGATTTTACACCTACAGAATCTTCCATCCAAGAAAGAGACAACTTCCATCCAAGAAAGAGACTGCTTGAACTTGATACAGACAGATGATGTCTAGTATCTAAGAAAAACAAACTTGATCACAAAGCAATTTCTAATGACTAATAACAAATGGTGTCTCAAATTTTCAATATGTGAATCAGTACAAGTAGGAATCTTATTAAAAATCAAGTGGTCACTATGGCAACTAGCAATATAAGTTGGGTTGTTTCTATGGAAACTATTCAAAGTACTTATTTTTTAAAAATAAAATTTTAAGTTTTTTTTTTAAAATGTTCAACTATAACACTGTTATTGTAATATAAACAAATGACAAGATTCTCTTTAGAAAATGCAAAATAGCAGCCTATTAATAATTGATCACTGCATTTGTCTATTCAATGCTTTGTCTATTGTATCTGACAATGCTCCAAGATGCATACCAATCTTTAAATTGTCACAAACATAAGTTGACTCAAAACTATACATAATCTTAACAGCAAAAATCTTATCAATAATTGATACAGTAAGCAGTTACATGACCAAAAATCCTTGTCTATTTTATACATGCACAAATAAGGCCTTCATTACAAATGTGTTTAATTATAATTTCATCTTGAACTGATCTCCAAGACATTGAGCATGATAAATTTAATTAAAGAGAATAATTCCTAAATGTTTCAGTTCTTTGACGAGTTATCACGCCAACAAATATTCTGTAGAGTTTTCTAAAAAGCGTGTCCAATGAAGCAATGTTGACAGCTTTTAACCAATAGCAAACTGTATTGTTCATAAATCTTATTTGTCATTCTTTTTCAAGAGCCCAAATCTGAAACTCGATTGTCAATTTCAGCAAAGGTAATCCCAAGTATTGCCATTGCAAGACAACCACAAAATTTAGACATACTATTATTTGGTGATCATAGTTGCCTTCATTGGCAAGGAAAAACTGAGCAATCTAAATTACCCCCAACAATACTAAAGGTTAATTTACATGTCTAGGCACAGAGCAATTGCTAGGATTACACTTGCAATGGCAGGGAAAATGATGAAAGACCTAAGTTCAATGTAAAGTTGCTACACAATCAGAATCTGTTGGATTGCGGTGAGCAAAAATGACAGCATAATCATGCTGCCAGTTGTAGTCAAAGAGAATTTTAAATATTTCTGTCAAGCTTACTAAATAAGCTTACACAGAACATACTGAAAAAGCCATGTTTCAACCCTCTTAACCTGCTTACAAAAGAGAACATACAGCAATTATTACAGAAGACAAAATGAAAAAATTTCAACAAAAATGAAAATGTCAATATACAAAACAAATTAAAAAAAAAAAAAACAAATGCATTCAAACAATGCCATCATTACTTCCTACATTTGTCACTAAACATGTCTGTATTTCCAGTTTGTTTTAAATTGACATTTTATACAAATAAAAGTGTTTTACAGGCAAATTATAGAAAGCAAATAACCTAGCAAAGTTTATACATATACATATATATAAGACATTTATGATATGTTTAACGTTAAACATATCATAATGTCTTTAAATAAATTGTCGGACTCTGTCCAATTCAAAATACATACATATATATATATATATATATATATATATATATATATATATATATATATATATATATATATATATATATAATAGAAATTTTGGAGATTTGAATAATTTCACATAATTCATCTAGCCTGGAACAAGAAACCTCAACAAAATGCAGAAAGTACTAGAAGGCCATTTCATGCTTTTTTTGGGACTAATCAGCAGTGCGTATTCACTACTGAGAATCGTGCCTGGATCGCTACGATACAATGCAAGCATCATACTACTGGGCCAGCAGGCCTTGGTGATGAAGAGGAAACTAACTAGACTCAATAAAGCACAGCTAATCCTAATTCCGGTGGTGATACTCATCCAAGTATACATAACCCACTGGAATCGTCCCTAAGAGAACTGGAAATATAGTTTTAAGGTATGCCATATTTATGGCTTAAAGTGCTCAATATCATTGATAAAGCATATGTAAATATAAAACTGGACATTGGGGTCAACATTCAGCAGCGACAGTGTTTCATGCTTCAGGCCATGTAGATTTCATTTAAACAAGAAACAGACAGATGCCATTGTGTGGGTATATCATGGGGGGGGCAACTTATTTTGATGAATTTCTTTTTAAATAATTTATGATAATGAATTATTAAATTAAAGATTTTCCTTCATTCAGCTGGACATTTCTCATATTTTGAATATATATATATATATATATATATTATATATATATATATATATATATATATCAGGTCATCCCATAAGTTCTGTCCGAATTTTGAAACAAGTGACCAAATGTTACATTTAATTACAGATTCAATCAACAATGTATTTTCCCTGATTATCTATGACTTCCTTCCATCTATTAACAAACTTACTAATTCCATTACTGTAAAATTTCTTTTGGCTTTGATTCGAAGAACTCACAAATGTCAGTTTTAACCTCTTCCTGTGTTACAAAAGCTGTTTCTTCCAAATGATTCTGTAAGCTACGAAAGAAATGGTAGTCTGAAGGTGCAAGGTTGGGAGAATAAGGTGGATGAGGAATTTTCTCCCAACCAAGTTCCTCGATCTTTTGTGACGTGATTCTTGCCGTGTGTGGTCGCGCATTGTCCTGATGAAACATCACCCGTTTTCGATTCACTAGAGCAGGTCTTTTTTTCCTCAAAGCTTGGTTCAAACACTAATTGCTGACAGTATATTTGAGCATTAATTGTTGCATTAGGTGGTAAAAATTCAAAGTGGATTATTCCTTGGCAATCCCACCAGATTGAAAGAAGAACCTTTTGCCCATGAAGTTCCCTTCTCGGCTGTGGCTGGGGTCCTTCCCCTTTACTAAGCCACTGTCTACGACGCTTAACATTTCGATAAAAGATCCATTTTTCGTCGCCAGTCACAAGTCTATCCAAAAAAGACGAAACAAGTTGGCGAGAATGGAGAGAAAAGCAGATGTCAACTCGGGATTTGAGGTTGTTTTCAGACAATTCATGAGGCACCCATTTTCCAAGTTTAGGAACTTTTCCAAGTTGTTGAAGATGACGATGAACAGTTGTATGGTTTGAACTTAGAACCACTACCAATTCCTCAACTGATAAATCAGGATTTTCTTCAAGGACTGCTTCAAGAAGCTTTTCATCAAACTCAACTGGATGTCCGGTTCAATCTTCGTCTTCAAAGGTGAAATCTCCACTTCTGAATTTTGCAAACCATCTTCTGCAAGTTCTTTCATTCACACATTCCTCTCCATAAACTGAGTGAATGTTTCTAGCCACTTTGGCTGCTGAGTTTCCTTTCTTGAACTCATAAAGCATTATGTGCCTCAAATGATTCTTGGGTACTTCCATGTTAGCAGGGTTTTAATCAAACAAAATTTAATTTTATTGTTCTATGATATAAAATTTGATTAGTTTAAATGCATCTAAACATAAAAATAATGTTCAGCTCCATTAGACATTATAAAATACTCTTTAAATTTCGTTCAGTTTAACAAAAAGTTAAAATTCGGACAGAATTTATGGGATGAACTAATATATATATATATATATATATATATATATATATATATATATATATATATATATTGACAACTAATATTATCAAAATATATACAAGTTGTAGTCTCTGTTTGCTATCAACTTCCTCGTAGGGTTTTGGAGATAAACCCCATAACCATATATATTCTGAAACTACATAACCCAGGGTACTTGGATAAGTTTATTTCATCTTGATCAAAGGGGGTCCCCAGGGGGCACAAGTCCCCCACTGAAAAATTTTCCCCCCTTTGCTATAATTTAAATTTGAACAAGGGAATGACTCCTACACAAAATATAGGCGAAAGCCAGAAAATGGAGGTCATATCAGCAAGACCAAAATGAGACAATATGGATGTCACATTGAGTAAGAAATCATCAATCAGTGGGTAATGCCTTACAACACATATTTGTTGTTGCGACAATTCAATTGTCATATCAATGTTGAAATCTGCTCATCATTTCATTCAATCAACTATTGCATCAAATACATATCAAAGGGGTCAGATCAAGCTATTTTTGCACAACACCCCTACTGAAAATGTTTTTCCTTTTGATTTAAATTTGAACAAGGGAATGACACCCATCCAAAATATAGGAGAAAGTCAGAAGTTGGACGTCATATCGACACGATCATTGAGTAATACTAAAATGCATCATTTTTCTCCACAAATTATAAAAATGATGTAAAATTAATTAATCATTTTCTTACAAAAAAAAAAGAAGTGTGACATGCAGCAAGGCATGTCTAGTACATATATAAATAGAGCAAACCAAATATATCCTCCAAGGATGAGAAGAATCCCCAATTACTTACTCAAGAGGCCAAGAAGGGTCTGCTGTCAAATTAAATTTAAGGAAGCAATATATTAAAAAGAAAATTGAAAAAAATTGAAAAATATCCAAATCAATTACAGAAACATGACCCCTACTTCAAGCCTTATATGGTAGAGAGAGAAAAATGCAACCAGTAAGCTGAATCAAAGACAGCACTTCCTAATATGAAGTGGATACAAACATTCCAAGCAACATATTTTCTATCATGTTAGAGAAATTACCAAAGTGCTTTTGCCATTTACTCAGCCCTTTATTATAATCAATCAACTATGTTAATGTTTACTGAAGCCAGGAAAATTCCTGCCACTTGAATTCAGGGAAAGAAGCATCAGACAGTGTTTAAAACATTTATCCTTTTGCTCAACACAGAAAAAAAGTAATTTTTAGACAAGATCGCAATTGGCAATTTATTATTAGAATGAAAAAGTCAGGGTAAAATCCAGGGTAGCCATTAACATCTTAAATAAAAATTGCGAGGGAAAACTGTGTGTTTGATAGGATTCAAAGTTTTGAATTGCTGGAACCTGGACAGCCAGTGCCACTGCGTGCAACTGGCACATTTGAATGTGTAAGTAAACTGGGATTGCAAAGGAAATATTTGTCGCAGATTATTTCCACATCACAGAATAAATCACTCAGTTCCAACTTGAACATCGGGGGCAGAAAGAAATGCCGAAAACTCAAATTCGCAAATACTATCTCACTAAACAAAATGCACACCACCAGTCAGAAAAATAACACATTCTCCACCAAAAACGGTAGCCAAAATTGCTGAATTCCATTTTCACGTTTCCACTTAAGCATGTTGTCATCTTGCTCGACATGCAAACCCAGCACACATGTGGCGTCCCATAAGCACTCTGGATCCTTGCAGGTCAAGCCAAATGCAGCCAAGTGCTCCTTCACACGAGCTGCTGAAATCATGCTCTTGTCAACATAAATATCATCAATATATGATGAGGTTGCCCGTCTAAGTGACTCGTCTTTCAACAACGCGGCATCCACGATGGCCTTCATTATGGCTGGTGCAACATTCAACCCGAAACCCATTCGGGTCAAGCAATATCTTCGCCCCTTGAAGATTACAGTTTGAAAGGGCCAAAGTGACTTATGGATGTGTACTTGCAAATAGGCCTGTTGTAGGTCAAGGATAGAGACATCCGGTCCATTTTTACGCCACTCCCTCAGTTTCTGTGTGCACACGTCAGCATTGGCTGTGTGTGCATCGAGGCACTCATTCAACTCTTGATAGTCTAATACTGGCTGCACTTTATTTTTGTTTTTCTGCACCACTGCCATCAACGGAATTAAACCTTTTTGAGGACCAAGTTC